>CM077909.1:112076675-112296675 GCA_039720435.1 Amazona ochrocephala
TATTGCAAGTCAAGAGCAGCAGGGTAGGAACCCAAACCCACTCTGGACAATAAAGTCAGCACTTAACTGCTTTTGCATTTTGCTACTCAAGGGCAAGGGAAGTTGATTCATGAGGTTCAAGCACTGTAAAATGTCCTCTGGGATTATTTGGTTCATCACATCCCAATACAAGACACAAAGTGAACCCCAGTTGAGAGAATTTGGTGGCCTGGAGTAGGTGGTCTGCAACAGGGAATGTCACACCAGGAAGTGACTTCTTGAAAAAAGTCACCCTGCCTATGTGAATCCTGGCACACTTTCTGGCAGGAGAAGGTGACATGGCTGTTTGACATTCAGCGCTACAATGGTTGCTCAGCTGCAATAGCTAGTTAAAATTGAATCTTGTACATTGTACCATTCCAGCACACTCAGACTTCTGATAATTATTTAGATGCTACTGTATTTGGATTTTATTTTCCAACTGAAAAGAAGCATTAATTGGATTTATAGTTCATCACTGGTTTAAGATTAAAGAAGGGTAAATTTTTTCCTTCTTCCTTTGAAGAAGCCAAATGTCACAGCCAAAGAAATCTATGTTTTGGGGGGTCTTCATTTTGGTTTTTTTGGGTTGGGTTGGGGTTTTGTGTGGTTTTTTTGTTTTTTTTTTTTTGTTTTGTTTTGTTTGGTTTGGTTTGATTTTTGTGCTTTTTTTTGTGTGTGTGTGTGTTTTTTTTTTTTTTTTTATTTTTTTGTGTGGGGAGAGAGTGGTTTTATGTTTGTTGTTTTTTTTTTTAGGAAAATTCCTCTATTGAGTTTGGGAGGAAGAAATTAGAAATTTTAATTCAACACATTTTTCAAGAATACACTGGAACTGAAGAAAAGACATTTTTTGCTTGCCTATTAATTATTTACTTGCTTGTTCCCATGATATAAGGAAGAATAAATTGCTATACAGATGTCACATTCTATAACAACATAAGTAACAGTAAGATTTGACAGAATTTGAAGATTTGAAGAAAGAAAGGCAGGTCAAATTCGCTTAAGCAAGCAGCCAAGGCAAAGGAATGGCTTTAAACTTTAAGACCTGGTGTGCTATTGAATTTTAAGTTATTGCCATTTGGTGACGGATTATGCATATATACACCATATTTATATCTTATAAAGGAAAAAATATCAAAAGGAAGACAGGTCTGGTTGACTACTTGTGTGCCACATGCTATTTATATTTGAAGCTATGAATTTATATGGTTTGAAAAAGGAACAGTTTTGGTCAAGGCACTTGTATTAATTAGGGGACAGATAAGGAGCTTGCTGACAGATTTTTTTCATCACAATGCAATCCTGTTCCCGTGGTCAGGGACCTGAGCATCTGGACCTTAAAATATTAGTAACAAAGAGGGACGAAGTGATTCAGAAGGGTACTAATAGCACTGGTGGCTTCAGTGGTGGATGGTAGAAATTGATGAGCCTTGGTGGGTTTTGTCAGCTTGTAGTTGACCTAGTATTAATATTTTAACTTGATAACCATGCAAGTGAAATCTACATTTGTTTAAGTGGTAGATAACAGATGCTGTTTCTTGACCTTAGCTTTCAAATGTGCTAGTAAAGACAATGTTCCAGTAGCGTATGTTTCAAAGTTTGCAGTGATGGGCAATATACATTCAACATCAGGAAATACTAAGCTTTAAGAATAGACTGAAATCCTAGAGGCATCCACAGAAGTAGATTTGATCCCTTAATACCACTTGAGAGAATTAAAGGAGAAATAAAGGGAGAAGAAATGACTCATTAAAGAAACTACCATGTAAAAAACTCCATTTCTAGTAGAAAATATCCATAAGAAGCTTATAACAGCCTTAGACCCACTACACAGAAGTTCCAAATAAATGAGGACAAAAGAGGCAAATGACATTTAAAGACTCATTCAGCTTTTGTCTCTGCCCTAAGGTTTCTAAGAATCAAAAGAAATATAAAACAGATCAAATTGGTGTGAGGACCCATGAAGACTTCAAACAGTTCTTGAATATCATGAGAGCCAAAACTCATTCTTTTCTTCTTCCTGTGATCCATGAATGAAAGATGAAGCTCAGAACTTTGGTTGTGTTATCATACCTGAACAAGCAATGCATATGTCATGTAAGAAGTTCTTAAGACCTTCTCCTATATGTTGTGTGCTTGTAGGAATGTGCTTCTATTTTCTTAACTTCAGAATAAAGAACCAACCTTCCTTCTTCTCCCACCTTAAAATCCTTATTGTTTTACAATATAAATCTGATATGTTTAGAAATAGAAACGAAAAAATACTCTTCATGTGTCTGAAAAAATATATGTCTGATATGATGGCTCCTGTAAAATGTTCCCAAGTCACTGGAAAAACCTTTGCCCATTTTTTTTGAAAATGCATCTGAGGTGGCCTTTCCAAGGCATGTTGTCACTGTTGAGTCAGTAGAAGCTTATTTTTTTTTTTTTCTCATATACATACAGCACTTAAATCAGTATTGGCAGCGACATTTGAAATGCTGTAACTTTTCCTCAGCTGGAACCATGCTGGTAGATCTTCCTGTGGATAGTTTTGCAGGAAACTGTAGAAAGCCCTGTAAACTTTCAATTATTTTTGACACAGAGTCTGCAAGACACATGCACACACATGTCCTTCTTTTATAATGACGCTAGTTTTACCACTCACAGAACAGACAGTTACCAAAATCAACATTATCTGAAGCACAAAGCAATAAATTAACAAGACGTTTTTTTCTGCCTCACCAGGGGCTTTCTTTTTATTTTATTGCAACAATTTCTAAGAAGTAACTGATTTCTTGTTTCTTTACTGTCTGTTCTATGAGTATATGTGAATATTAAGAAATGCTTGTAAGTTCATATGACAAACAGCACACACATCCCTTCTGGTTTCATGCAAAAGGCACGTCCTACACAAAACCAAACTAGTCTATCATGCTCAGAATTATTGTTTGAAATCACAAAATATTTCACTGGTGGGAACAGAAGGTAGTCTTTTAAAATATATCAAAACCTGACAATAAGCACCTGAAGTTAATCAAGAAATGCAGTCAGAAGACTTAGGCTCGTGCTTCCATTTGCTCTCCAAAAGTAGTTTTATCTACTTTTGTAAATTTTGTTAGGTGCCTCCCTGCACCTTTGGAACCTAAATGCAGCTGTGCATCTGACTGTCAACCTCTACTTCTTACAGGAAGCTGGAAAACTGCCTGTTCTGTTCCAGTTCTATTTGTATTATATATGTATGTATTCTATAATATTCTATTCTATTTTTCTATTGCATAATTACTTCCATTCCAACCCATGAAGGGGGAAACACTTGTCCCTAAATCTGTCATTGGTCCAGATTAAACGCATCTGACTTGCATATCCAACGTGGGTGACACCTTAAGAAAGAATGGATCATTCGGTTTGTAGGGGAAAAAGATAGTAAAAAAATGAAAAGAAAAAAAAAAAAAAAAAAAAAAAAACAATTACAGCAAGATTTTTTTCCAGGTAAAGTGATCATCATTTCTGTAAATGCATATTTGTCTACTCATCCACCTCTTCATAACCATTTCTGAACTGCCTGATGTAGTGATGACAAAACATTCAATTCTTAGTTTACCTAAAATAGTTACAGAATGAAAAGAGTGGGAATGCATTACTGCCCCTTTGAGGGAGAAGCAGGCACACATACTCACCCCTTATGAGATATGAGAAAGTCAATGTTGGGACCCAAATTTGATTTATGTCACATGCTCAGGAAAATCTCCAGTCAGAGCTCATCTCTTGCTAGAAAGCACAACAACATGCCACAAAGCTGTAGGAAACTTATCACCACGTGCTCTATCACCAGGGGATGATACGTTTTTCATCTATTTGAGGTTGTTCAGGATTGTTGCCTGATGTTTTCAGAGCAGACAGGGCAGTTAGAATCAATGTACTTTGTACTTTGTACAATGTACTCTGCACAATGTACTCTGCTCCTGTAATGTACGTCAAGAAGGTTCTCTAAGGGTTCTTTGGAGTAGTATCACTTAAGCAAACATACTTACTTGGCAAAGAAGTCATATTTCATGACTGGCAGAGCAAATATGTGCCATGAATGTTTTTCTACTCATCTACTTATCATGTTAATTCACTGGCTATGATCCTAACTCCACTGTTGTTCTTGAAATGACCTTTATTCTCTGGAACTCAGCTTATTTGTCAAGGAAAGTAGGATCTTTCTCAAGGATAGAGGTGTATCTAGCCTATCTTTTAAAGGAAATTGAACACACATCTTACAAAATCCTCATTCAATGCTACCAGCTGGGCAGGAGGCTTTTCAAAATGTTCTCAGATTAATCAGCATTAAGTGAAGTGTATTGATGGCTTTTAATCTATTTTTCTGAAATATTTTAGGCAGAGAATAGATTCAGAGCAGCCCCGCAGAGAAGGACTTGGGGGTGTTGATTGATGAGAAAATGCACATGAGTCGGCAGTGTGTGCTTGCAGCCCAGAAAGCCAACTGTATCCTGGGCTGCATCAAAACGAGAGTGACCAGCAGGTTGAGGGATGCGATCCTGCTCCTCTACTCTGCTCTTGTGAGACCTCACTTGGAGTACTGTGTACAGTACAAGTGTCCTCAACATGAAAAGGACAAGGAACTGTTAGAACAAGCCCAGAGGAAGGCCACGAGGATGATCAGAGGACTGGAGTATCTCCCACATGAACACAGGATGAGAAAGTTGGGGCTGTTATGCCTGCAGAAGAGAAGGCTGTGTGGAGATCTCATAGTAGCCTTCTAATATCTGAAGAGGGTCTATAGGGATGCTGGGGATGGAATCTTCATTAGGGACTGCAGTGATAGAACAAGGGATAAGGGGTTAAAACTTAAACAGGGGAACTTTAGTTTGGATGCAAGAAATAAATTCTTTCCTGTAAGGGTGGTGAGGCACTGGAATGGGTTGCCCAGGGAAATTGTGAATACTCCATTGCTGGCGGTGTTCAAGGTGGGGTAGGGCATAGCCTTGGATGACATGGTTTAGTGGGAGGTGCCCCTGCCAGGGATGTTGGAACTAGATGATCTTAAGGTCCCTTCCAACCCTAATTATTCTATGATTCTATGATCTTGATTCTGAAATCATTATGGCCGTGAGTCAGGGTAAATATGGCACTAACTTTACTCCCAGGTGGGTGAACTGTAAACCAGGATATATCTGGAAGAGATTTTGTTGTTGTTGTTTTTTTCATATGCAGTTCACTGCGTCTTTGAAGAACATCAATAGATTTCTTTCATTCTGGACCAGCAGTGATAAAATACTCAATAGATGATTGAATAGGATGGGTTGTAGGGAAACGCTTGTCAGTAGCAGCCTCAAGAAAAAATACAAAGATTATACCAGTAGATTTCAATACACTTCCTATAACTGGTTCTAAGACTCTAAACTTTGGGGGTCTTGCATGTTAGCGTGAATTGGAGGCATCTGTTTATCTCAGGAATAAAACAAGAAAAATCAACAACTGCAAGCATGACTCCCTATCTTCTAGTTTTTCAATATTTGATCTTCCAAAGCTTCTCACTCTTGCTGGCACTATCATACTCAGAGCTTGTCATTTCAAGTCTGTTTAAATGTTCTTTACTGTCAATCGTTTTTACATATACACACAGATACACCCCAAAATCAATTCGCACATACGCAAACACATACAGAGTACTTATTTTCATTTGCTGGTCAGATTTTCAAAAAGATTATAGCAAAGTAGTCAAAACCAGACCCAAAACTGTCCTTCTTTTCACCTCCTTCTGCTTTAACACATTGGGAGACAAAAGCTTTCCTGACCTCAAAGGACTCTTCACTTGTCTTGAAAAGGATATTTTTCTAAGACTGTTCTACTTAAGCTTCTTTTTAGTTATTTGTAACTTCACGATCCCATTCACAAACTGCTGCCATGGTAAATAATTATACCACAGATGAATTGTGTATTCTTCCACTTCATGGCTGGAAGAGAAATTGTAAAAGGATAGGTGAGAATGAGATAGAAAAAAAAAAATATCAAAATCCTTAAAAATTGCAGGGGGGAGAATTGAGAAATGATTGCCTATTCGTTAACATAATTAACTCCATGAATTATAAATTGGTATTAGAACTTCTGACAAAAGGAGTAATTATATTTACTCATGTAAAATTAAACAATACAAAAAAAAAAAAAATTCAACAGAAGCTCTGTTAATATTATGATAAAATTCAGAGATCCAAATAGTTCAGATTCAGCAGTGATTTAAGCAGCATAAACTTTAGCGATTCTTAAATTTAGATAGAGTGAGCAGGTTTCCTCAGTGGTTTATAATTAAACTGTGACAAAAAGCACGTAAACCCACCCGTTCTTTAGACAAAGGAGTACTAATATACAGAGACAGCTGCATTCCTCCTAAACAAGGATGTCTCACAGGTAAGTTTTTGTTTTTGCAGAGAAGTTGTACACAGACACACACAAAGGTATACGCAACTACAGAGACACTTCTCATGAGAACAATAAATCCTACATCTCTGGATTCTGGACGAACAAGGAGAATATAACAGATGCAACTCTAAGGCAACAGGTAACTTAAGCCACAGGTTTGTCTTTGATATTACCACTCCCTTAAGTATATATTTCCTTCTGTATAACACACATCAACCTCACAAACAGGATCCTTCCTGTTTAAATTTTGATATACAAAACTCAGGGCTTAGTCTGACAAGGCTAACCAGGCTTTTGGTGGAATCAGTGTTGAGAGACAACTCAGAACAGTAATAAAGAAAGCTCTGTAGTAGAAAAGGTTGGTTACTGTATGGAGATACCCTCCTTCATTTTCTAAACTTAAAGGACTTCTATTTTTTTTTCTTCCTATTATTAATTCCCAAAATCCTATCTAATATTTCTACTTTTCTATTGCAGCCTGTCCCACTGCACTTTTTTCTAGTCTTCATAGCTTAACTGTTGGCCATGTCCCAGTACTTCAATGCTTCACGTTTGCTACCTGAGTTTATCTATTTATACATCCATCCTTTATTTATTTATTTATTTTTCATTGTCACTTTTATTTCTTTCCCAGTAGGAAGCACTCATGCAATCCTACATGCACTGTGATGCATCATTCATGGGGTTTCAACCATACGTCTACAAAGCAGTAACAGGAACTTAGGAGCTAAAGAACTGCCGGGGCTACTGAGCAGCAGGCACTGTAACTGGCTATCTGCAGTGGAAGAAACAGGCAGAGGTAGTGTAATATGCCAGCATTAAGGCAATTGCCTATCTTAGTTGTTCATGGGCGCAATATTTATCCAGCTTCCAAAGTTGTTTCCCTAAATCCTACACCATCCAGGCGTCCATAGCCTCTTTAGTTCATGAAACCAGCCAGATATTTTCAGTCTTAGATGAATGATCAGCTCTGAAATCCACCCCAGGCCTCAATAAATGGCACTCAGGGACTGCATTTAACTTTTCAACAGGTATCCTGCATGAATCCTTCATTCACCCTCCCGATCAGACACATAGAAAGAAATAGTCATTTCACCCAGGACATTAATTTCAATTTTCATATTTCTACCCTGTTTTTTCCCCTGCTCTCTCTTTCTCTCTCACAACTTTGTATATGCCAAAAACTTTACCTGCCAACTGTTGGGAAAAAAATGCGTTTTCTATTGAATAGTGCACTTCGGAATGAAAGAAAACATTGTATAAACGAGGCTGAGGAACTCATTCACCTATGCCTATATTACTGTAAAATCAATTATGCAGGGCTCTTTCGAAAGTTACTGATTGTAGCAAATTGAATGGCCTCCATTTCAGCATAATTTGGAGAGGTTGATGTAATCAGAGACCTTACACCATGGTGAGATACAAGATTTGCAATATTCAGATGGGAAAAAAGCTGTAATGGTTAAGCTTATTCTGTACTCTCTGCCTACTGGCTGTAATGCTTTTGTAAGTATAAATGAAATTGTTTTGATGGAGGCAGAGATGGTTCTAAGGGACATGAAAAAGAGGCAAAAAGAGAGAGGAAAAGGTAAAAAAAGAAACAACCAACCAACCTATATCAGGTTGTTTAAAATCAAGGTACTGTACTGTTAAGCAAAGCAGCAGTGGAATCTAATCCTGAACATAATTGATTTCAAATGAGACACTTTAATATCGAATCTTGAGTTGTGCCCTGGAGCTGCAGTTCAGGTTTGCATGAGCTACATGTAAGTTAAGGTAAGGTGTTTCTTTTTTATTTTTTTAGCTTTTGCTGCTGTACATTCTGTTTCAGTCTGTTGGAAATTTGTGAGGCAAAGTAATTGCTCTTCAGTTTATATGCAAAGATATTCTGCCCTGAGAAGTTTTTTCCTCATAAAAATAATAACAAACAAATAAATAAAGCAACTCAAGAACAGTAGAAATAAACAAATTTCCAACAAAGTCCATCTCATAATGTCAGCTTGTGGCTCAGTGGTCTGTGGGTGATATTATATAATGACATTATATTTATACTGACAATCTTCTCAATCAGTGCCACGCTAAACAGACAAAAAGTAGCAGAAAGATTGGAAATAGGGGAAGGAACATTAGCACTTCTGCCTCCTAACTTTTCCATGTCCTAGAAAAAATTTATATTCCAAACCTAATCTGAAGGTGACTTTCATTATTTAGATTAGATGAAATGACATTAAATTACATGATCTAAGATGACTTTTTGGGGCAGAAAAATAAGCGAGCTCTTCATTGCAGTAAAATTTGGTGCAAAATTTTCAAATAATTTTCTATTGTGTTCACGACACTTAAGACAGGATCTGCCAGTGCTTCCTGTTACTTTACAGGATAGAATCTCTGTCTTTGCTTTCCCAGTCTGTAGATTACAAATAACACTTCCTTCATCTAGAGTAATTATATGTTTGTTTTTTTTTTTCTTAAATGAGGTTGGAATTAGACAATGCAATTTCCATGCAAAATACTAAGCACCTCATGACATGTCCCTCTCCTTGTTGCTCAGTGCATCTACAATACTGTCAGTAAATGAAACTCTTAGTTCTATATTTTCCCATTTACAGCACTAAGCAGCTTTTCGGACTTAATATAACTTGAGCATAGAAGCAGTAAGATCATCATGGAGAGTATCGCAATGTCACATAAAGAATATTTTTCAGTTTTGTCAATACTAAATAAATGAATTCATTTATTTGATTTCCAATGTGAAAAAGTAAAGAATTATAGCCTTGTTCCATATGCGCATGTTCATTTCTCAAGGAAAGAAAAAAAGAAAAAACACAACCAAACATACAAAGCTAACTATAAAAATTTAAAGCAAATAATTATGATATTTTTAAAAAAAAAGTTATCTTAAATTGGAAATCTTAATCTCACAAAAATCCTATTGGTTCAGAAATTCTCAGTTCATGCAGATCTCTCAGTTTAAAAAAATCTCTTCAGTGGCCCAAAATTTTAATTGTTGTGATCTTGGCTCTTCTCTAATCACCAACAAGTTAGGATATGCATGAATAATGCAAATCTGAAATCCTGGGCCTTGACCCAGAAATGCTTACCAAGTATGTTCCAAGTGTCTGGAAGTCCATAATATTTTCTATAGGATCCATATTTCCTCAAGTTAAATTTACCATAGGCCATAAGAGAGCTGCCTACATTCATTTTCCTACATACAGAAAAAGGAAAATTGACTCTCTTGGGGCACTTTAAGATTCTCTCTTTGCATGACAAATTTACTGTGCAGTATAGGTGGTTGTAATGCCTTCTTAAGGATGAAAAATTAAGAAATTTGGATCATGTCTATTTAATACAGTGTGCACCCTGACTATAAATTTCATATCAAATGTAAAAAAAAAAAAAAGAATGTCAACATAATTGATTCTTGGCTGAGATTACATGCAAAGGTAACTGAATGATATCAGGCTGTTAAGGAGTTTGACAAAAAGAAGGCATAGTATCCTCTGCAGTCTTTGTATGTAGAAAATAGAAGACTAAATCTGTTGTTTATGTAGACTCTTTACAACTATAAAAACTGCAGAAAGCTACCCCCAGTAGATGATTCTTGGAAACTATTGCAGTCCTAGGGATGAAGTTCCCTAAAACACACTCTGTCACCATATGCTAACCAGCCGCTCGCTGCCACAGTGACATCTCAATACCATTGTAGAAAATACATCAAAAGTAACAAAGAATTTATTAACATGTAGAATGCTCAGAGAAGCACCTAGAGCAAACTTAAAAGTTTCTAGAGACATTGACTTCAAAATCATCTTACTCTGTTTCAGATCTGAGGAAGTATTTGCATGTCTAAAATAATACATACTATAGAAGTTGCTCAGATGATTGATATTGCCTTTTCCTACAAACACTGCTTTGCTTCAGCTGCTGAAGGTCATTTCTATCCACAGCTGTCATGTTGTCTCCTAAGCTAAATTCTTCTCCAAACATCTCAAAACACAGTCTGCTTCCTTTTGCTCTTCTATTTCCTTCAC
Organism: Amazona ochrocephala; assembly: GCA_039720435.1. Lineage (NCBI taxonomy): Eukaryota > Metazoa > Chordata > Aves > Psittaciformes > Psittacidae > Amazona > Amazona ochrocephala. The sequence continues at coordinate 112,087,133 of CM077909.1, forward strand.
TTAGATGACAAAACTAGAAAGCTGCCTGTAGCTTTCATTTACAACTTGTTCGCCAACTTCTCTCTCAGTCTTTATTACATGTGAAGAAAAGAGAAAGGAAAAGGTTGCAGCCTAAGTTGGCAACTACATGCAACAAATACAATTGAATGGCAGCTGGACAATGAACCATCTACAATATAGAACTCCTATTAACTCTTTCAGCCCATAAACCTGGAGTAGTCCACACAGTTCATAAGTGGAGAATCAGCTAAGTCACCAACCCCTGCTGACAGAAAGATTTCTTGGAAAATGTTTCTCATTTGCCTGAATTTCACTCTTCTGTTAATTAGAAAGGAAATGGAGGCAGAGGGGAGGAGAGGACCAAAAAACCCTAAAAAATTTAAAAAAAGTTTTAAAATTTTACAAGGAGGGAAATAACTATAAAACAAGAGTAAAAAATATAACCCAAAGAGAAGCATGTCTCTTGAAAATAAATCTCTCCCAAGCTTATAAACAGTAAGGCCAATGGTCATGAATGTAGCAGATGTTTATTGCCTCATACACCCTCTGCTACTTTGGGATAATCACTTAAGTATCACCAAATCCAGTTTGAATTTAAATTAGCTTCATGTGTTCTTTCATGATTATTTCATTAAAAAAATATCATATGATTAGCCAATTAAACCGAGTGAGAAGGGGAGGAGGGGAGCCAAAAAAAAAAAAAAAAAAAAAAGAAAACCAGGAGGAGAGCAATAGCCTTTAATATTTTCAATTAAGATGCAGTGCCACAAATAAAAGAGGCTTACATTTTCATTTTATGAGCACCTATGGAGAGCATTATGACACAAATGACTCAGAGCAAGGTAATCGTTTCAAAATATATTGTAGTGGAGGACTGTAAACAGTGCCGTGTATTAGCTTAGATGGCATGTGATGAAAATATCAAGTTTCCAGAAGTACATTCAGTACTGGTTTCAATATTTCTTAAAGCATACATTTGCAATGCATATCTTCTTTTGTGGGAGCCAAAGCAATGTCTTTATAGAGAGCAAAGCCCACTGTCATGGAGGAGCCTGCTCCTTGAGCTGTGCTTATGTGTCGTGCTTTTTTTGCCCTTTACCAAGACACATTAGACTGAGGAATCAATCTGTGGATGAGGTTTCTAACACTATGCAATGTCATGAAATCATTTGAGACTGGTCTAAATGAAAAGTGGAATAAGAGACTGTGGTGGGTTCACTCTAGCTGCATGTCAGATGCTCAACACAGCTGCTCTTGATACACTCCTCCTCCTCAGCTGGACAGTGCTCATGGATTGAGGTAAAGAACATGGAGATCACTCACCAGGTACCATCAAAGGCAACAAAAACTACTCCAGCATGGATATACATAGGGTCACAGCTCCTGTCAGCAAACCTGCCCTAGGTTGAACTCCTCTCTCCATGGGGTCACAGCCTCCTCTGGGCATCCCTCTGCTTGGGGGTGGGATCCTTCAAGGGGTGCAGGTGGGTCTCTGTTCCACCACTGACCTACGTGTGTTGCAGGGGCACAGCCTGCTTCACCATGGTCTGCACAACAAGCTGCAGGGCAACCTCTGCTCTGCCACCTACAACACCTTTTTCTGCACTGACCTTGGTGACCACAGAGCTCTTGTCATACATTCTCATTCCCCTCTCCAGGCTGCAGCTGCTGTTGTGCAGAAACTTTTTCCCCTTCCTAGATATGTTATCCCAGAGTCACTATCACTTCTGTTGATGAGCCTAGCCTTGGCCAGGGGTAAGTCCATTTTGGATCCAGCTGGCGTTCACTCCATCGGGCATGGGGGAAGCTTCTGGCAGCTCCCCCCAGAAGAAGCCATGCATGTAGACCCCTGCTTCCAAAACCTTGCCACAAAAACACAATGCAGAGGAAAATCATATATTTATCAGCGAAATGTCAGTGAGGAGCCACTATCACTGACTGTGCATAGAAGAAAGCAAGACAAGTTTATCAGAACTTCTAAAGCCCAGACAGAACTCCTATTATCTTATCTGTGGTAACATCCAAGAAAGTATATTAATGTCAGAAACACTGGATTTGAATTTTAGCAAGATATAACAATTTCCAGTACACCCCAGTAAATTATTTTCCCTTTTTGAAGCTCTTTCACCAGTTTAATATTATCTATCACTTTAGAATTTTTTTTTCTTAACATAAAATAAGAAAAAATCTCAGGCCAGTACCTATATGTTGATTTTCTTTAATAAAATCTTCAATATTTTTCCACCTTTCTTTTCTTTCTCCTCTTTCAGAGCTCCATGGGTTTCCTTTCACGGAAAAGGAGCTTGCAAAATACATGAAGTGGTAAATCTGCTTGGTTAATAATTCACTGAATGATCTCCCACTCCCTTGCTGGTAGGAAAACACATGCCAAGTCTGCTACTTGTTTCTTGTAGCTTCCCTATGAGATAGCTTCAGCTGGCATTCATTACAAAGAAGGTTTTAACTTCATTCTACCAGGCAACTTGATAGTCTCAATCTCCTCTTTCTCATTAAAATATCAAACAGGTATACAGTGATACATACAAAGGCATCTTTGGGTGATTCTACCTTCCTCATTAAAGGAAACAAGATGGCAGGTGTACTAATGTACAGCTCATTGAGAATGTGAATGAAACAGTAGTTGGGGGTGAAGTCTGAAATACGAAGTTTTTTAGAGATGGATAAATTTTGGAACTGAAGTGGAGAAAGCAATTTTGTTGTTATTTTGCATATGCCTAGTAAGACGGCTTGCTATCTCCCTCCTATATATGTAAATCCCCCACACTGGGAAAATTTGGAGACTAACTTCCACCCACTGACAAATCTCCGTTAGCTGCTTACTGCAACACTGTCCCTCCTTTTAAAAGGTAACCTAAGGGAGGGATTTGAGTGTAAGCAGTAAATGAAATTTAGCATCTGACAGATAAGACTCATCTTAACTTTTTATTTTCTTGCCAAGAAGGTCATGTTTATGACCAACATTTCTGAAGCTTAAATATTTGAACTGGAGATGAAATTCTGTTGAAGTTACCTACTGAACAGTAAAATGTCATCTTTTTAATATGAAGAGTAGAAATGGTATGATTTTAGATCAAAGGAAATTGTCATGCTTAGGATAGAATGATGGTGGAGAACTTCACAATATCCTGAGTCACTCTGTCAGCTTGGATGTTTTTCCACAAGGTATTCTATAATGGGAGCAGTATTTAAGTGTTCTACACCTCCTAGCAAAATGTGTTGCTATTTTTCTTTGCTCTGGGCATTTATTACAGGTTAATTGGTCAAACTGACAACAGATGTATGTAGGCATAATCAATGGAGATATTGGCAAATTACACCAATGGAGGTTAGGTGCTAGAGGGGTAAAAACTATGTGTTGTTAAAATGGTTGCTTCATTAAACTACAGATATGAGTTCCTAAAAATGGATTTGGATGCTCTTTAATACTAAAAATTGCAGGAATGGTTAAGTTTCAGATACAAAAGAAAATCAAGTTTTTTGTGCCTTATATATATATATATTCTTTCAGATGAAGCAAATGGAGATGCTGCTATGGGAAAAGATGAACCCAGCCTTCAAAATGTTGGCAAATCCATGAGCAGAGAGGTATGAATTGACTCTTTAGTTAGACTCAAAGTATGTAGAAAACTTTCACGTCAACTTTCCCATCATTCAACCTGAAAGAAGCAGATTTTAAATACATCCACATAAAATCAAATAATCATGCCTCTCAGACAGATACTGTGAGGAAAGAATGAAGTAGTCAAGGAAAATACTAGTGGCAAGGGATTTGCATGTAGCGGATAATAAGGGGAATATTTTCAATTTTTGACTCTGAGTTCAGTTAAACATCCTCAAGTGTTAATTCATTTGATTTTGAGGGAAAGGGTTCAAGGAACAGGGTAAAGCTAAAGTAGCAGTGACAAGGGTACATGCTTGTCAAGGGCATAATTCGGAAGCAGGCACTAGACAGTTACTAAGTGACATATGCACTGTTTGAGTACAGGGAATGAAAATAAAGAAGAGACATTAATCAGAATGCTAATCAGTTGGTGATGCAATAATAGTGATCTAGCTGTACTTAGTTAGGACACCTCATGTCCAGGAAAATATCTAGGTAGTCAACAATTTCATACAGATTATATCACGGAAAATGAGGGTAATGATTCAGGTTTGGCAGCCACAAGGTACCTCTGTACTCAGAAACTGATAAACGGACACTAAATCTTAATATACTTATCAAATTGGGGCTGTCAGGAGTGCATAATCTTCTCCAGAAAAGTTTATTTGATCATTCAGTGCACCACAGTTTACTTTTCCCACTTGACTAGCACTTTAATAGCATAAAAATACTTGGTACTACATTAACACTTCCTTTGGATATCAGACACATTCAAATAGCACCTCTTTTCAATAGTAGAGGGTTCCTTAAATAAGAAGGACCAGACTCTAATTTAGGCAGTATTATTCACACTGTAGGGACATATTATAGTCCCTTACGAGCTCCTTGAATTTAGATTTTGGCACAGGCATATTACCAGTTGGATTAAATCTGGGTAGAATTTTTTATTCTCTACACTTATCCTGTATATTGAATGACAAGAGTTATTTCTTGCTTCTGCTATTGATGAGAATTAAATTACTTCCTTTTTCCTCCAAGCAGGAAGGGAGAAGGGTAGTTATTACAGCTACCTGTGAGTGCCTCCATTTTGGATGTAAGAAAGTTGCTATTTCATATAATATTCTGAAATAACTTAAATCAAGGATTCTTTCAAATTTCTATTTAAAAATATAAATGAAACCAGAGAATTCTCCAATGTAAAGTCGCAAGATTGGCAATCAACCAACTGTACACCCATATGCATGGGAATGACTGCTCATGCAGTAGTTCATGCTGAAAGGGCAAAAAAATGTAGAAACAAGAACATTTTCAAGGGGATACACGAAAAACTCAGACATACTCAGTGTTGATAAAGTCTCCAGTAGATTTTGAGCAGGGTTTCTCTGGAAACACTGTAGGAATTTCTTTCTCTGAAGATTTTTAAAGGCATACTGCAAAAGTCCTTCCAAGAATGACAATTTATTGTTTCCTGAGAAGGTATTAAGGGAAGGGATGAAACTTTCAGATTAATTTACTCTGATTTCTCTACCAAATTCCTGTCAGGAAGACTTCAATCATACAAGCAGCTCTTCCCACACACCCCGAAAGTGTTGGTTGATGAAAAAAAGGACATGAGCCAGCAGTGTGGGCTTGCAGCCCAGAAAGCCAACCGTATCCTGGGCTGCATCAAAAGCAGCGTGACCAGCAGGTCACAGGAGGTGATCCTGCCCCTCTACTCTGCTCTTGTGAGACCCTGCTTGGAGTATTGTGTGCAGTTCAAGTGTCCTCAACATAAAAAGGACATGGAAGTGTTAGAACAAGTGCAGAGGAGGGCCACGAGGATGATCAGGGGACTGAAGCACCTCCAGTACGAACATAGGATGAGAAAGTTTGGTCTGTTTAGCCTGCAGAAGAGAACGCTGCATGGAGACCTCATAGCAGCCTTCCAATATCTGAAGGGGACCTATAGGGATGCTGGGGAGGGACTCTTCATTAGGGACTTTAGTGGGAGGAGAAGAGGTAATGGGTTCAAACTTTAACAAGGGAAGTTTAGATTGGATATGAGGAAGAAGTTCTTTCCTGTAAGGGTGGCGAGGCACTGGAATGGGTTGCCCAGGGAAGTTGTGAATGCTCCATCACTGGCAATGTTCAAGGCCAGGTTGGAGAGAACCTTGGGTTGCATGATGGATTGGGAGATGTCCCTGCCCTTGGCAGGGGGTTGGAATTAGATGATCTTAAGGTCCTTTCCAACTCTAACTATTCTATCATTCTATGATTCTATGATCTGTGTAATGTATCACTTAGATATCTGATGTGGTTTTCTGGGTCACATCCACATGAATACTCCTGTATCACTCTTTATGTGCCTGTATGTATATGGATGAAATACATCAGAGCAAGTATACTTCAGAGGTGTGCTCTTCTCTTCATAATAATACCGCTGATGCATCTTGCATCCTATATGATGCATCTAAAAACATATATCACTGCTGTGAGAGACCCATTCCCTTTTACCTCCATGTCTCTTTGTTCTTAGTAAATGCATTATAGGGTTTTGTTTGGTTTTGGCAAACCTTTCCAGTTAATACAAAAACCATGGTGCAACATGAAAGGCATTGCCTTTACATTCTACTTTCTTTACCTCCAGTCCATAACTTGGAGCACCTGTTTTCCCTCTTTGTGTTCCCCATTTATAAATCACTTACATACCTTGTGAAAGAATGAAGACAACTAATTGTCCATTTGATTCCTTGGCTCACTCAGTTGCTTAAGTATGCCTTCTTTACATGATGTTTCTCATTACAGACAAAATATGCTGTTACCTACATGCAAGTATGGCATCTTTGTCTCTGAATCAATGGCACTTAAAGTCCAGAAAATTGTAATAGAGTAATCCACATTTATCAGCTCATTCTTCTCTAAATACTTACTGCGAATGAGCTTTCCTGCTGATTTGAAATGAACAAATAAAGGGAGTTCACCCTTGAGTAAACCTGGGAACACGTGGGCATTTCTGGGCTTGTGAAGGATGTGTCATAATGTGTTGTCACCATTTGGTTTTATTTCTCACAATATGATAGTCATTTTCTTGTGTGAAATCTATAAAAAAAACCAAACCAAACCAAACCAAACCAAACCAAACCAAACCAAACCAAACCAAACCAAACCAAACCAAACAAAAAAAAAAAAAAACAAAAACAGATTCCGATAAATATAAATTGGTGATAACAGCCTTAGTTTACAGAATGTTTTAACCATTTGTTACTAATCCAAACTGAAGGCATTTGCCATTAAGGATATGCACTCGACAGAGGAGCAAACTTGCCTGTAGTTTGCCCCTTTGAAAACAGTTCTTCAGATTTTAGAGCATTAAATTTTCTACTCCCATTTTCTTCCCTGATTGAATTCCATCAACTACTGCTATCCACACTGCCTGATTCAAAACCTATCAAAGTCAATGGAAATGGCCATGTTAACTTTGCTGGGCTTTGGTCCAGGTCCTGAGCCATATGGAGGTTGAACCAACCTTGACCTTAAAGGAGATGAAACAAGTCACCTCCGACATCATACCAGTAGTTTTCTACAATACATCAGTAAGATGTGTCACATATGCTGCATGAGTGAATACACCTGCCAAGAGTGATACTTTTGTGCTACTGGCTGGTGGCCAGCCTGGTCAATCATGTTATTCTCCTTGTACGATACAACAAGTTATGCATATTAGGTGTTTTTTTTTTTCTCCTATTCAAAAATTACAGCCTGGTTTTTAACTTTGCATTAACTACTCATAAAGTTCTGCAAATTTCTCTCCTTCCTTTTGAGATTAGCACATTAATAATCTTCAGATGGTTCAGGGCAATGCTGCAGAAAGTTTGGACGGCTAACAGACCTTTCTATTGTCACTGCTGGCAAATGTTTAAAAAAAGGTGATGCAATTAAGAAACATCCATACAAATTATAAGAGGAAATGAATTGTGGTTTTGAGTTAAACGGCAAAGTATTAATACATTCCTCACAGCAGAATGTCCTTGCACCTTTAGTACACTCAGGTCATATGTGTGCAGCTTAGACTACCACTGAGAAGTGATTCACTTCCATGGGTCAAATGAACAATGACCTAAAACTTACAAACAGTGCATCAGATGTGTAATGTAAAATGACAACAATCTCTCAATCATAATAAAAAATAAAGAAAAAATAAAGGAAATTTTGCCTACCTTGTATCATCTACCTGCCTGTTACTGAAGGATTCTTTTGCATGATGCATAAAATGCAATAGTAGGTTTACTGGAAATCAGTTTTTTCTTCCAAAAGATATTTTCAAGAATTCATTATTTTTCCCTGTTCAAGGTGCCTGGCAAAACTTAAAAGTCAAAATCTCAAAAATGCCCCTGAAAATATCCTGCCCATACTAAAACTACAGTAAAACTTGTATAATTAATCAATTTGTTTCAGTCAGCTATTCTAAATCCTTTACTATTGCTATCAATATTTTTAACCCAAACTCCCTTCTCTTCATTTTCTGTACAAAATTCTTTACTTGAGAGAAACAAATTCAGTTTACTTTTTAAGTCTACTTTAAAAATGTTGATATTCAAAATGACCTTCCATAGGAAAACCTGCACCAGTGACAAAGTTTTGACTTCTTACTCATATGTGACATGAGTATATGAAATCAAAACAGAAAGCTGCAAAACCCCAACTCTTGTACATAAGATTCCTAATCAGTTACTCAGCAGTGCTTAGTCCTGAGCTGAAAAATCTTGCAGGGATAACCAGAAGTTTCAGGTAGGTATTCTTTATTCAGTAGGCGCTCTTTGTTTGTTTAAATCTGCATTAAACCAGCGTTACAGGATAACTGTAGACACATTCTATAATTACAATCAGTTTTTACATTTTCCATGGCAAAGAGAAAATACACTCTGCACCAGTGAGAGAGTTCACATGGGGGTCCAGGAGCTGCTGTTCTCCTGCTTATTCTCATGTTTATCTCTAAGACAGTGTCTAGTCAGTTTCTAGTGGGGATATGCAGGCCTTACAATCCTTGGAAACTCCTTAGCATGCAAATCACCACATTACACCAATCATTATTACCTTGCAGGATTTCTGTATGTGCAATATTTTCAGTAAACTGAGTGAGGGAGGTATCTTGCAGATGAAAGAACAAAGGGCTTAGTGACACCACAGGCAGACATTACTCATAGAGTATGTTGGTCCTGTGGGCAGATGTCTCTTCATTGACAATAGGTCTTGAAACTCAACAGTGTGTACACCACCAGTCTCAAAATCATTTCATGCTGGCACAATGCCCATCTCGTTACTAATTACCATGAATTTATGTACAACTTTCTTGGTTCATGTCAGACTAAATGTTGTAGGTCTGGCAGCTGAATGATCCTGAAGAGCTTTGAAGAAGTATCTCCTCAGTTCTCTCAGATATACACAGCACAGATGGTTATGCTGATTTATATATTTATTCCCCTTCAAAATATGAATTAGCTTTTTGTTTTAATCAAGTAGCCTCTATGTTTGTACTCAGATCAGCATATATTTTAGGCCACATCTAACAAATTGTTCACAGAATAGTAATTGTGCTTCATAGCTTCTACTTCCATCTTATTCTTATTGGTCATATAAGTATCATTTTCACAAGGTTAATGGATGAGTTGAAACTCAGAAATGAGGGATCAGAAGCACAATGACTCTGTGAGATTTATGGACAACAAAAGTTTATTATAAACAGTTCTTAGTGAATGTAAAACAGTATTTAATGTTTAGAGGCAGGGAAACAAGAGGCTAAATCATGAGAGCTTTTAATAAACACAGAAATTTTTGGGTTTCTTACAGTACCTATTATGTAAGTTCATACACAAGGGGTGTGTTGTAAACAGTGATTGCAAAGTCTGTGCTTGCAGACTTATCACAATGCACTCAAAAGAAAATAAAAATGCCTCTGTTAAGTAGACATCATTTGGATTTCATTGTTTGTCTTCCATTGTTTTCTCTAGGGAGATTTTGGATGAAAAAGGGTAATATACATGTGATATTGGGAAGGGGTCCTACATTTTCATCTGAGATTTATGCATATATCAGAGACTATGTAAGAAGTTTGAGGGGGCAAACCTACTGTATTGATTGTACTCAGATAAGAAATTGGGATATATTGAATGTAAGGCACATGCAGAAACTAGCAGCACAATGGATGTACAAAGAATCAAGAGCTTCCAGGATGCACCATGTTCTCAGTGTTTGCGCTGAACAGTTGATAAATGGGCTGGCAGAATCCCTGGCACATCTGGAAAGCCTTTGGACTTATATCACATGTGCATGCAATCTTGTGGTGTGTTTGTACTGAAGATAGGCGCCTTCAAAGCACATCTGTATTGTGCAAGCTTCATAAAATTGATTAGGGTGTCCACAGTGATATTTTGGCCAGCACTCCAGGTACCAAATAGCCTGTTTCAAACAACTGCTCTGTCAGAACAAAGTCTTCATTTTTCTGTTTTGGGTCTTTTTTGTTTGCTTATTTGTTTTTTTTTTTCTCCTTGGAAATATGGCTGGAAATTCAGTCAAATGGTAGCCTTAATTCAGGGGAATCTGGCACCAAAGGCTGAAATCACCATTGCGGTAAGGATCTCGTGTGACCTTGACTAAGTCACTCCTTCTCTTTGTTCCTCAGCTTCTCTCTGTAAAATGGAGATAAATGCATTTCCATACCTCATGGGGGCGTGCTAAAATGCGTTCATTGCCAAGAAGTATTTTTTGTCACAAATTTGCACATTTTTCTCTCCTGTCTTTGCTAGAAATCTGATTGTCTGACAAGTCCCACTATAAACCCTCTTATTTCTGAGTGGGAGTGAGGATCTACCTATCAAACTTTTTAGAACTGCCTATTATATATATTTTTTTCTCTCTGAAACCACTACTACTGCCCTTTTCATGTGCATAGTTCTGGACTGAACAGAAAGCTTTTCTGACTCACCCTGAGTGTTCCTGTGTTGCTCGTTTTGTGTTCTGTACAGTTCTGGGTATAGTGTTAGCGTTTAAGAACAACTTCCCCCAAGTCGTCAAAATGGAGACACTATTTATGGAGGAACTGGTGCTAATTAAATTAGAGAGACACAGATTGGAGCATTTATGGAGATCATCAGGTCTTACTGTTGAAATCATTAAAAGGAAGAGAAGCAACTTCTGGACCAATATACAATTTCACCAAGAACATCTTTTTATGATGTAATCATACTGGGAAACATTACCTTACTGCTTTCTTCCAGATCATTGATTGCACCCTAAATCTATTGAATGTAATCTAATATTGTGGTTTAAGCCTCTATAACTCACGCAGTCGCTCTCTCACTCACTCCCCCTCTTTCTTCCCCCAGTCCTGGCGGGGGGGATGGGGAGGAGAATCAAAAGAGTGTGACTCCCACAGGTTGAGATAAGAACAGTTTAGTAACTAAGTTATAACACAAATCACTACTGCTACCACCAATAACAATAATAATGACATGAGAAATACAAGGAAAGAATACAATTGCTCACCACCAATCCCCAGCCCAACCCAGCAGTGCACCCCCACCCTTCTGGGTCTCTGCCCTCCATTTTTACATCCTGGGCATGGCGTGCTGTGGTATGGAATGCTTCTCTTTGGTCAGTTTGGGTCAGGTGTCCTGTCTCTGCTTCCTCCCAGCTTCCCATCCTCCCTGGCAGAGCATAACACTCAGAAAGTCCTTGGTCAAACCAAACATTGTAAGTCGTAACTGAAAACACTGGTGTTATCAGCACAGTTCCCAGGCTGAAAGTCAAAAACACAGCACTGCACCAGCTACTATGAAGGAGAAAAATGACTGCTACTGCTGAACCCATGATAATATATATACACACATGCACACACCTCTACATATATATACATACATACACGCATACATAATTACAAATCTGGATGAAGAGGTGCTGATCAAACACTATGAAAGGATTACAAGTTGTTACGTTGAACAAAATTAAATTGTTAAGAGAGTTCAAGCTTTCTTCAATTTCTGCTCATGGTGATTTTATTTTTAATGTTTTCTTCTGGGTAAACAATTTTTTTCCCCCAGGCCTTTGTAGTTTTTATACCTGTGTTATTTCAAACTGCTCACTTGGCTGTTATTTCTGGCTTGGTTAATGAGGACTGCAGATGAAAACATTTTTATATTTGTATCATAGGTTCTGATAGATCCTACTGTCAAATTTGAGATGAAATGAGGTTTTCAAGGGGAAATAAAGAATGTATGTCGGAACGGGCCAAACAGAATTTGCATTTCTTTGGTGCAGTAGCTGGGACAAGAGAGCAAGAGGTTCCAATACTTTTTAGTAAGTGGCTACCTTTGCCTTCAGCAGTGAGGTCAAAAAGACCTGAGCAAAGGAAGGATCAAAATAAAATTACCTTTTCCAAGGCATCTCTTTGTGGTGGACATGCAGCTGCGACCTTGTCTGCTATGATCTCCTCCATAAAAAGCTGAAACATGGCAAATGTTGCTTTGACCAATGGTGAAGAGCTGAAAAGTGGGAGACACCAGCAGGAAGACAAAGAAAATGGGGGCAGTGTGGGGAGGGCCCCTGAGAGCCTGATTTGCACAAATTTGTTTTACAAAGCACAGCTGTGTAGGCAAAGGAATGAATTGTAGGTCACTACTGCTATCACTTCATTTGGGGACCCTTTAAGGCAAAGAAACTGACCTGTCCCAAAGATGAACTGCCTACAGTTAGCATGTCATAGAATAGCATGAAATACCATTGCATAATACAGTATACTGTATAGTGTATAGTACAGCATAGCATAAGATAGTATAGCATAGTATAATGCAGTACAGTATAGGCAACGAGAGAAAGTAGCTTTGGTCAGTTTTCTCGTCAATGACTGAAAACCAAAGCAGGGCTGAGTTTCAGAATGTGGCCCATGAATGCACAGTTTCTTTATTGATCAAGTTTTCTTGAGCAGCTAGTTTATGCACTTTATTTTTTTTCCCCTTAAAATGGTTCTGTCAGTTTAGTCACTGTTTCAAACTACTTAAAATTGGGTAGCATTTTATTTCATGATGAATATTCATACAGAGTAAATTAATTTTACATTTTTAAGGGTGAAAAGGGTTTATACAACAGTTTTTCACATTTTCTGTCCAATAAAAAACTGCATATAACGAAACTTCGCTTCTTTTTAACTGCCACATGTTGTCATCTGCCTAGAACTTTACACTAAACAGATGCCAGAAGATGCATTCTATGAAAGCCTGAACAAATTCCACCTGACTTTTTTGGTACACTGCTCAGGCAATCAAACTCGGAAGCTACTGGCTTTAGTCTCTACAGCCACCTTGAAGGAAAGATCCAGTCCATATAGGATTTGAAAACTCTTTTGGCATCACAAGTTCTCAGAACAGAACAGAGCAGGGCAGAACAGCACAGAACAGAAAAGAATATTTCATTTGAAAAGGACCTGCAATTTAGTCTTTCTATTTGGATACCTGGGTGTGTGAAAATGAGATGAGGTGAGCCTCAACTGGAAAGTTGCAATTGTCACAGTGTCACCCCCTATGTTTCTGAGAGGCTTGAAGTCTGGAGATTCAAGCATGTGTCCCCTGAAATGCCTTAGTGGCCAGCAGTCTGTCAGCACTTCAATAAAGGCCTAGGACTTTATCTGCATTTTTGCCCTATGGAAAATGGCATTTTGCCAGTACCACTTATTTCTTGAACTTCCAGTTGGAGGAATTCCACACACCCATTGTGGATATAGCATAGACAATTCCATAATGAAGGCACAAAACTTTGCTTATGCAAACTTAAAAGTTTAGTTCTATAGGTCAGAACTTCTCTCCACTCAGTAGGGTTGCAAGATCACTGATCAAATATTCAGACAGGTATCTGTTTCAAGACATATCTACAGCATATTCTAGACAGAGAGCAATCCTCAATTGACTTGTTTTGTGAGACAACACTCGTTCTCTGTGTCTTTGATATGCTATGGGCTCCTTTGCATTGTGGAGTGGCCTTCAGGTTCAAAGACTACCTCCACATGAGAAATCCACACTGTGTCACTTTTTTATGGCAGTCAGAGAAGGGAAACCACATATCAGAGGCTGTATAAACCATCTGTTCTGTGGCAGGTGCTTTCAAACCATATGAGCAGGAACATCTGATTGCTATTTGCAAAGCTCAACAGCAGCAGTGTTTACTACATTGTACAATTCACTGTACTTGTCACCTGAGCAAGCCCTGGTATAATCTTGAAGACTTGAACCATACTTTTGTTGAATGAATCAGAGAGAGCAAACAGAGAAGGAAAAAGGTACAAAAGCTCAGAGCATAGGCCTGAACTGTTCCCTGACATCTTCTGAGCAAGAGGAACTCACAGCTGCACCTCTGAAGAGAATGTGCTTAGAGTGAGGCAATAAGGAGTTACTGGACTATACAAGGAAAAATTACTTTTTATTGTCTTAGGTCTCCTGGCTAGCCCTTACATGATCTCTCATTTTTCAGCCACTTGCTACAATAGCTGTGACCTTTATTTTGTCGTAATGGTAGGACTCATAACTGTACTTGAAAGCTGAACTTGCTATGTCAAGACAATTATTAATATCTACAAAAGGAGCATGACAGAAGATATCGCTGTTGGTGTAACTTCTGTACAAAAACATGGCAAAGCTCAGTCTTTTTCACACTGAGCATAGCTCCGCAGGGAAATGGTAAGACCAATGACTGCCACTCAGTGATTCTCACTAACAGGAATCCTCTTGATAGTGCAAGACTATGTTCCATTAAAGAAAAAATTATTTTAAATACTATATTTTTATTGAAAATGCTTAATCAGGTGGTTGATTGAATTCGTTGTTGTTATGTTTTTAATTGGAACACTCCAAAATAGGATAGGGAAGATTTTTATTGGGGAGAGAACTTGTACACACATATAAGAAAAGAATACAAGAATAATCTGGAGAAAAATTGAGCAAATTTCTTTTGTTTTGTTTTGGTTTTTTTAATTATTTTCCTTTCTAAGGAAAACAAAGCAATTTACTTCTCAATTCATTAATAACACTCAAAATGCTAAAATAAACATCCTAAATATGCTATCAATTTGAGAAGGAAGAGGATAAAACAGAGATAGCCATGTTCTCTCTGCGAGCAGAGTCAGAGTCTCTCAGACATCAGGTGCACCAAGCCCAAAGGAAAACCTATTCAGGTGTTTACACTTATCCTCAACACTTTTTATTTATTATTTTAGCTACTTTTAACCCTCTGGTCTCCCAGGAATGATATATATTAAGGGATGCCTATCTGTGGTGGGTCAGAGGGGAGACAACAGAAAAGTACGTTGTTTATTGTATAATATAATGTTTCCAGCTAGCCAACTGTTGCATCATTTTCCATTCAATGAGCACTTGAGTGTTAGCAGATTGCCACCAGGTTGAGTGCACAAAATGCTGCAGGTGCTTTTTGTGGATCACTGAAGGGAATATAACTGACACTGACACTGACACTATCTGGAGCTGAGATGACATTAATACAATGAGACAGAAACAGAGTCAGGCCATGGAAACAAAGTTTGGCATGAATGCTGGCTACAGATTCCTTTTCACTTTCTCTTGCAAGAGCTGCCCACTTTTTTTACCTCATAGGTGACTGCACTGGAGCTATGTGTTTCTCCTCAGGTCCATTTCCATTTGAGAAATTCTGCTCTCAAATGTATCTACAGAATTTGAGGGGACTTAAAGGGAATTTACTCTAGGAACAATGTTTTATTTTTGCTTGGTAAATGTCTTCAGAAGCATCTAGGTTGAAAGATATATGGCAGCATGAGGCATTTGTGTATCACACTGTAATAGTAAATCTATATTTTTATCAAGAATCCTGTAGCAATATCTGTACGAGTAAATTGAGCTTGTTTAGTGCCAGGGAATGCATCTGGGCACAGGAACCTGATCAGCTACAGTGTTATGTACTTAGACCTCCCTGTGACTTATTTTTGACCTAAGCCATCTAGAACTCATTGAATCAATTCTCAGACATGGATAAGGAGTTAGCTTAATTCAGAGATGATTTCTAATAAGTAGTTCACATGCAATTACTCTTTTTGCAGAGGATAAGCAAGTTAAGCCCATACAGGTCAGGGTCATTCCACTGCTATCAGTGCCCAAGAATCCCAGCTGCTTTGAATTTATGGGGATAGATGTAGCCATTAGTGTCACAGAGACTTGCCACGGAGGTATCACTGTGCTACTGTAATGTCAGAAAAAGGCTTGGTTACCTCTGCAATATTTATTTTTCTTGGATGCAAACACTGAACAGCACACGCAAGATCATGTCACATTTCCTCACCTCTTCATCTCCTGGATGAGGGTCCCATTCAAAAGTCCTTGTGACAAGAAGTTATTTGAAGAGAATGAGTATCAGGACAAAGTTCTCAGTTGATTCACTGGGAAAGAAAATGGATATGGGAGTAGCAGATCTAGCCTGAAATTCAAAGAAATTCATGGGTGTGTCATAGATTCAACACCTGGGTGTAAGTAAGATAGCTATGGCACTTACCAAAGAGAGATAGCCATCAGGTTTACCTCATCTGGAAAAAATGAGTCACAAGAAATCCCACTCCCTTCATGGGCTTATTCTGTGTGGTTTGGGTTCTATTTCTTGTTTTTTGTTTTTTTTTTTTTTTTTTTTTTTTTTTGTTGGGTCTTGCTTTGATTTATTTTATTCTGTTTTGCTTTGCATTGCTTTTTGCTTTGTTTTGTTTTGTTTGAAGATGATAGCCATTATTGCACTGCTTCGGCATTATTGGACTGCTTGCAAAGACATGATTGTCCTGAGTGACGAAACAATGAAATGAAAGGCTTGTAATGGCAAAAAAAGAAAAAAAAAGGGGAAAAAAAAATGAACACAGAATGATCCTCCCAAAGAGAGAGGCATACAGCAAGAAATCATCTGAGACTTTTACAAAGATTAAGAGGAAAGTAATGTGTTAAATTCTAAGCTCTTCGTTTAGCAAAGATTACATACACATAAAATTTAAGCTGCTAAAACCCGAGACAAAACCCAGTAAAAGCTTTTAGAAGATGTCTGAAATGAACCAAAAAGATAGTCACATCATAAAACAATGTGGGTAAGAGATTGAGACGTGAAATGTCTGTCTCCATTACCCTGACAGAGAAACCACTGCTGCGATAAGAAGAGAAAAAAAGCATAATTTTCTCGTACTTTTGCACTAACTGGTCAGAAGTGAAACTGGGCTTATCTTGTTGAATTATCAAAGCAGAAAACTGCTAAAGAGAAAAAACGGTTCAGGAATATAATCAGAAGTAGGAAAGCATCATGATTTTAAACCACTTACAGACATTAATTTAGTTTAAAACACTACAACTGATTTTGAGTAGTAAATATCAACATTAAATGTTTAATGAATTTGACCAATTTCAAACTTGAGACTATAGTTTCATAGAACTCTTTAGGTTGGAAAAGTCCTTTAATATCATGAAGTCCAACCGCTTACCATGACCACCGCTAAATAATGTCCCTAAATGCCATATCTGCACATATTTTACTTACCTCCACAGATGGTAAATTCCAACCGCTTCCGTGGGCAGCCTGTTCCAAAGCTTTATTACCCTTTCTCTGGAGAAATTTTTCCAACCTGGTATTCTGTGACTCTATGGTTCAGTAATTTTCTGTCTAGAAAATATGTTACATAGGTCTGACAGCAATGGACTATTTTTTCAAGCAAAGAGATTCTTTCTCAATGTGTAAGAATACATAATTAAAATGCATCTGAAAACTATATGTTCATTAATTTTGAATTTCTAAATACACAGTGCAGCAAGTTTTCTAGGAAGATTAACATGTAAGTGAAATGGGCCCTCTTACAGTGTCAAAAGGTTAAATTCTTCTCTGTAGCATATCCATTGGTTTCAACCTCATTTCACACTTACATAATTTATTTTTTTGTGGCACCTGAGATAAAATGAAACAGCATCAAATAATTCAGCACTAAGAAGTGCTTCTCTTAATATGAACAATAACAGTATCTTTAAAAGAATGCTTATAAGTAGGCAGGGTGGAAAAGTCAGAGAGAAACTGAAATTGGAAAACCATGATTGTTAAGAATGAAATGAAAATTACAAGAAAATCCTTCCTTTTTACCTTATTTAGTTTCTAGCAGAACTGGTTTGAGATCACTGGAGTGTTTTTGTAGTGTGTTTTGTTTCACCTATATCTACTTTAGCTTTTTTATAACCGTATGTTCTCTTAAAACCATTTATATGGAAACCACTGTATGCTCAGTATCTTTCTAGGTATCTTTAACACCTTATGTCGTATGAATGCTTCTTTATCTGGAAAACACACGTCCATAAATCTCCGTACAGAAAAAAAAAAAAAAAATAAAAAAATTAAAATGCAAAATTTATCCAAAAAGAAGAAATGTCAGAATCAAGTATATCTAAGCAACGTCATTATTCCTGCCTCATGTCCATGCACGGAAATACATGGTCACAAACTACTTGATTTTTACACTAACTGAAGTTGTGTGACTCACCACAGTGTCTCAGCAGTTGTAGTTCCAGTTCTTTCATGTTCTTTTTCTGAGCCCTGACCTTTATCTGCTTGCACCATGTACAGTGTATTGACGTCTCTGTCTCTAGCTGTGGGACAGAACTCCTACAGCAAAACATTTCCAATCTTCCATCCTCTCCAAATCCCTGCCTCAGATCCTTCCTTCCCTTCTGATCCTCCCTCCTGATAAGACTGTCTTTGCTAGGCTGCAGGAGTGCACAGGTAAAGTGCCAGTTTTAAGTGCCTTACAGAAGGCACTGAAGAGTTATTACAATTGTTTTGTTAAACTCAAATCTCATTGTTACAGAATCATAGAATCATGGAATAGTTAGGGTTGGAAAGGACCTGAAGATCATCTAGTTCCAACCCCCCTGCCATGGGCAGGGACACCTCACACTAAACCATGCCACGCAAGGCCCTGTCCAACCTGGCCTTGAACACCACCAGGGATGGAGCATTCACAACTTCCCTGGGCAACCCATTCCAGGGCCTCACCACCCTTACAGCAAAGAACTTCTTCCTCATATCCAATCTAAACTTCCCCTGTTTAAGTTTGAACCCGTTACCCCTTGTCCTATTGCTACAGTCCCTAATGAGGAATCCCTCCAGCATAATTAGCTGGAGTATGTGGTTTGAAATAAAGGTATTGGTATCTTAGAGAATGGCACCAAAATGGCAGACTTCATTTTCTACTTTGAGTGGATATGAGTGTGATATTCTTGAAGGGTTTTAAGACACCTTTTTTCATGGACAGGACAGAGCAAATTCTCATAGCTCTTCATGATAATGGAAACACTTTACAATAAGGAAATTTTCTTTTTTTTTTTTTTTTTTTTTTTTTTAAATTATTACATGGCAGGATTTTGAATCCATGAGATTCATGAGGCCTGTTTTCTGTGTCATGTGACTGAGCTTTTTGTGTCACAAGGGTGAATGTGAATACTGCAGTGTCCCAGAAAAACAGGACAGTAATGAATTGTCAAAGAGACACCTTTACAGACCACATCTCTCTTTTTCATTAGAAAGAAAACATTACCAGAGACATTAACAACTAGATTTATCCGGTGACATTCCATATTCATTTATATAAATTAATGAAAGGACTTCAATATTTCAATTATCCAAACTTAGTTTCGGCTGGACAGATTTTCCAGATGAAACCTGAGTAATGCATATTGTGAAATATTATGGATCTATTTCTTTAATAACTTTTTAAATACAAAAATGGCAGCTCTCATTTTTCTTCATTAAAATTTATTTGTTAAATGGTTATATGCTCTTAAGTGCTCAATATGAAAGTATTCTGGGGAAAAACTTTATGAAGCAACAGTTTCAACAGCTGACATTTGTTCTTATCTTTTCTAATGACTTTACAGCAATGTGAGAAAACATGTGAGTGTGAAGGAACCAGATGAGGAAGTTATAATACTATATTTTCCTAGTTTCATTCTGAAAAAGCAGAATAACTTGAAAAGAGCATCATGGAATGGGGAAATGTGGGAAATATTCTGGTCTTCTAACTAGCTGAATTTTAAAAGAAGCCCAAAGAAACTTGAGAAAATCAGAGTAATTTCACAAAGGAAACATTCTTTCTGTTTTCTATGCAGAAACTACTGACTCTTGCTAATCAAAGAACATAGAATATTCAGTTTGAATGTTATTTTGCCAAAGCAGGAGAGCAAATTCAATCTTTCAGCTGAAAAAAAAAGAGATTTTACTCCTATTTTAAATGCAAATCCCCAGACATCTTTGCATAGTGTCTCTACTCACCCCTTATAATGAATGGATTCTTCACTGCTGAAATCTTGAAATCTTTATTAAAAATAAGTGCCTTTCACCTGTGTGTGTTCTGGTTCAAAGGCAGGTTTTAGGATTAGGTATAGGAACAATGAAAGCCTATGCTGTGACTCATGCAGGTCAGATTACTTATCCACAAGGTCCTTCATGGTTGTAAACCAAATGAATCTAATAATCATATATAAAGGTGGAAAAGCACATAGGTGAGAAGAGAGGCAAAACAGAAAAGGCATAATCCAACAGTTTTCTATATTCCCAAAGGAAATATAAAATAATAAAAATGGCCTAGAAGTTAAAAAATGCAAAAAATATTCTGATTTTATTAGGTATATGCACACGTGCTCATCATGCCTTGAAGATGATCTTAATTTAGAAGCTCAGAGCTGTGTAGATTATTTCTGTAAGAAGTTGCTGCATTAATGCAGGTTATACCTTACTTGTCACAGCAATGGATGATCTGATTTAACCCTACGGAAAACTTGTTTCACTATGAAAAACCATTGAAGATGTAGGGCAAACACATGCCAAGAGCCTCTGCTGCCATCCTGGGAACTCTGCAATTGGGAAGTAAGTAACGAACTGTGGCAGGATAGAGAGATAGAATTTAACTCACAAGACATAAATCGCAGGCCTGATGTTGCCTTATGTTTGTTAAAGCAAGATTCCTCATCCTAGTGGTTTATGTGGGGACAAATAAAAATGAACAAATTATTTACCATCCCTCAGAAGTCATTGCTCATTGGCTGAGCTATAGTGGAACTTATACGTGTTTCTAGCTTGCTGCAAATGGAGAGTAAGATGGTTTACTTGAAATAGTGACTCATTATGAGTCTAGAGCATAGAGAGTCCAGGCTGTGTCATTAGGTTTTCTTTATGTCATGAATCATTTTCCTCTGGAAGAGATTTTTTTGGAAAATATATAATAGATTTATCATCAATGGTATTACATTATCATTGATGACCTTATATAGATAGGTGTCTTAAGCAGATATGAGGAACTAGGGTGAAGCGTATTGTTGATTATTACAGCCTGACTGGCTTGTTAAAACCATGTTAATGATCACCTGCCAAAGCTGTCAATGTCTCTTCCACTGCATGTCATTCAATTTATTTGATTTAATGGAATTTCATTTTATTTTAAAACTATATTATATGGACAAGTATGTTTTTTGTGAAGCAGAGAAGCAAAACTCCTCTGAAACAGCTGACATTCATCTCCGAACAGATAATCATTTCAAGACTGAGATCGAGTAATAGAAAGAAGTGGGCCTTCATCCACATCTTTGTCTGGGGGCAAAATTTCAGATATTACTCTCCGGTCATGCAGTATAAGAGGCAGGATACACTTGTTTCAGGTTTAATGATTTTTTTTTGTTTGTTTGTTTGCTTGTAAGTATTTGGGGAAAGAGTAATATTACGATTCTTCTTTTTTTTTCTCTCATTTGCTATTATATGTGGGTGAGTAGGGGATAGTGAACAATAAATTACACTACTTAGAGATGTAGGCGAAGGCTTTTCTTGTCAGTTGTGTCAATAAAGTATACACATAACATCAGTTTCCCATTACACACATCATTCAGACTCATATATTACTCAGTATAATGGGAAAAGGGGCCACTGAAATCTAAAATGAAAAGAGAAATTGAAGTACAACCAGCAAGCAGCAGCTGAGCCAAAAAGCAGCTGTGGTACTGAAACATTTAGTCACTGTTATTGGAAAAAAGAAGAGCAATCAGCATTGAGGGCGTACAGTGCCACATGCCGGGAAGCTTTGCAGCAGATGGGTTTCTGTGGGACTGGAGGTACTCATTTCTTAATATTATTTTTTTCCCTATTGCATTTGCATTTAATTTAAAATAATTGAATATAAGCACAAAACGCAACCCAGGTCATGCTATTGGCCAAGTCTTGCCAGCTGCTTTTATTGCTTATTTATACTAAAGGGCAGATGCCACAATTTGTTGTTAGGTTAAATTCTTGTCTTACTAGTAGTGCTGCTCTGTTACTTTGCAATAGTGTTGTAAAGCCTCATATCATGATCACCTCATGTTCAGAGTTAGTGTTAGAACTTGGAGCAATATGGTTCACTCATGACTCATAGGACCAATCTTCCTTTTTCAAGGAAATTACGCTCTGTATATTGCAGTGGTCAAACCAGTACATATAGGCTGTCTATAATAATACACTTAGAAATGTGTGATGAATGACCACAGGTCATTGATAATATGTGCAAAATGCCTATTATAGACTGCTAGAAAAACACTGTGCATTTTCTATAGAAGCATGTGAAAGTCTTTTAATATATTTTAATAACTATTTCATGGCAGCCAGCACAGCGCCCATGTTATAGGCAGTCTAAGGTTAAAACTGATAAATTCTCCCTTGTTTCAACTAAAGCTGTGTAACACTCACTGGGAGCTCGTATAATGTTCATTATTACTATTGCTTGCACTGCATTGTTACTGTTACATTATAAAATCATAAAATCATAGGAAGCTTTGGATGGGAAGGGACCTTAAAGCTCATCCAGTTCCAACCCCCTGCCATGGGCAGGGACACCTTCCACTAGACAAGGTTGTTCAAAGCCCCCTCCAACCTGACTGAACAATATCAATGACTGGGCACACATAACTTCTCTGGGTAACCTGTTACAGTGTCTCACCACCTACTGTTTCATAGGAGGGCAAAAATAGATGCAACTCACAGAATCAGTTATTCCATTTGGATAACCAGTCACTTCCTCTCCCCCTATAGGAAGTGTTATAGATTATTCTAAAGGATGCATAGAATAGAAAGCACCAAAAAGGAAAAAGTTAATGTGTTATCATCCCGATTTCACAGAAAGAAGACCAAAGGACAAGAAGTAGAGCCTGAACCCCAGGTGATTATTTTAATACCTGAGTTGTCTTTACATAAAATTTATGAAGTGAATGGAAAATGCAAGAGCAGGCTCAGTTCTGATTTTAAAGCTGTGAAATGCAAAACAGCATTGAGGCTCATTATTAATTATAACACACTAGGAAGGGAGGGAGAGGGGTGTTGGAATTAAAGTCTATTTTCTGAACTAATACTTATAAAAACTGGATGGCATCATCTGTGATTTCATAAATGTTCTGGAAGAAAGTGTAGTGATTGCATAATAGCCCCATCAAAAGGGTGGTTGATTAGTTTAGTCAATTTGGCATACATTTCAGCTATTATTTTCATTTGTGAAGCAGAGGCTGAACAGCACAGTTGCTTTCTTCCTGTGCACCGTGTAAATGAGCACCCTGAAGACTGAAGTGGCTCTTTCTCACTTCTCCACATCTTGGGACATAACTGTGGCAAGTGTTGGGAGATCGTAGACTCAAAAAAGCATTCAATACTTCAGGTTTGAAGGGAGTTATGGAAGTCTTATTTTGTAACCATACACTCAAAACAAGGACAAACCCCTACATAACTTATATTCTCTAAGTGGTCTCTTACGTTACTAGATCACTGCAGTATCTCTAATAAGATCATTAATATCAGCACAGTCATTTTCTGTGCCATTTGTCAAACAGTTGGATATTTACATTATCTCCACTCCTCTCAACTCCATGTGGACTATTTTGGTTGGAACTGGGTGCTCTCTGAAATATTTTCCCATGTCCTAAAGAACATCATTAGCTTCACAGGGGTGAAAATCATAGCTGACACTGATAGGGAGCATGTATAAAAAAATAATAAAAATTAATGGAATAATTATATCATACAGATCTTATATGACCACAGTATCTGTATTTCAGAACCCAGTCATGGTATAAAGATTAATCCGTAGAACTTAGGTCCTTATCCTGTGTATTTGTTTCTGAAGAAAAAAAAAAAAGAAAAAAAAAAAAAGAAAAAAAAAAAACAAAACAAAACAAAAAAAAAACAAACCTCTGTGAACCAATCTAGAATCACCGACACTATTTACAACCAAATCTCATGCCAGTCTACTGCAGAGTGCAAGAAGTTGAGATGCATTCTGATACACACCTGAAGCCAGCTGAGATGTACCCTTTGACCTGGCCAGTTAATCATTTGTAAAGGTTACAATAAATTGGTTTTACTAGCTCTCTTGCACATATCTTCTCTCCTAATTCTGGCTAGCATTCTGAAATGTTCTTCACTCTATATACATTGCATAAATTTTTCAGGACTGTATCCAAGAAGTCTAAGAAAGGAACAGAAGCCTTTAACCCTCATTGTTCCTAGCTGTATATATGCTAACGTATACACAGAGGTACATAGGGTGTATAGACAAGACATGCATGACATGCCTTTAGGAATCCTCTGTACTTCTTGCAGGGAGCCTTGTGCCTTCTCTAAATCCAGATGGAGAGTACCAGATGGAAGGCAGGAGCAGAACAATTCTGCCATCACACCTTGTTGAAGGAGGAAGGCAATGTGAATTCTTCCAGCCATTTTATTTCATCCATTCTTGTTATGACTCCCCAGAACTTCCTTTGTATTAATATCTTTTTCATGTTATTCCTCTTGTTTCTAGTATATAATTCATTTTCTTGATTTTCATCTTTTTTTTTCTCTTCTTTCCTTTTAAACCACTCCCTGTTTTGCAGTTTGCATCCATCCCCACTTTTGTAAAACAGAGCTTTCGAAGTTTGTGTAGTTGGTGTATGTTCCTTGCTTTGAGAGAATGAGGGACACAGAAAGTAGTGACTAATATCAGAATCATGAGTGAAGATATGTTTTATTCATAAACCCTGCATCTCCAGTGAAATTAAAAGCAAAGCAAAGGGTCGAAGCTCTGAACCCTCTTTCCTGGAGCCTGTAAACCAATAAAGGCTTTATATTAGCTATCGATATCTATCTCTGACTTGGCTTAATAACATCTTATTCCCTGTTTTCAGCAGCCATCAATAATATTTCTGCCTGCCCGCTCAGGTCCCCATCTCTGCGTGCAATTGCATTATAAGGGTCTATAAGCCCAATTTGCTTCACATTCTTATTTTTGGAAAAGGCTGGCTGGCTTTTGTAATGAGAGCAGCTGCCAAGAAGGCTTGACAGAATTTGTGGCCCATCTGGCTTATAATCTTCATTCAATATCGCAGGAGCCTAAACTCCCAGACCATCTGATAAGTCAGAGCGTGTAGGCAAGCGGTGGCAGTAATCTTCCCTGTGATTTCTCATTAAGTACAGGGACATCTCAGTGAATCTCTCATATCCTGGATATAATATAATATTTATTTTTTCTCCCCCCTTTTTTTTTCCTTCTTGTTTTTTTTTTTCTTTTTACTAACAAGACCTGTGTTGTTCCACTTTTTTAAAATTATGATAAAAAACATGACAGTTATAAAAAATATTCGGATTCCTTTGCAACGCATTTAAGAAACCAGGAAATCAAGCCTTTGACAACAACTGCAGCATGCCACTGTTTACACTTAAAGAATGTGCGCTGATGTCCTCTCAGAATCACTTAAAGCATGGCAACAAATGATCCTGAGAAACCATCTAGCAATTTTCCCTGTCACAAAGTGTGATCAGTTACATATGCAGGATTCTCAGGCTTAGTCATCTTTGTGGCATCCCCAGAGCATCCGTTTAGTGCTTTAAATCCTCACTCTACAAAGGCTTTTCTCATTATCTGAAGTCCTCCACAACTTGCAGTTTCCACCCTGAACACGGAAACAAGTTGATTATCCTGCCTGCAGCAGTGTCCAACACACCCCTTACTTACTGAATGCGTATTGCTACAGTTCTTTCACTCTTTACTTATAAGTGATGTTTTCTAGAGCTTGGCTCATCTTCATTGCTGCTTTCATACTTGGTTCACTTTGTGAACTATTAAATGACATACAGAGATATACACCACAGACACACTCTCATGGTAGGCAGGCCATTCAGCTTCCTGAGCCCTGTTGTCCTTTAACATTTCAAGCAGCTTCAACTGTCTGAAAGTTAAGCTGTCACTTTAAACTTATCACTTCAGCTCTTTCTGGGAGCCTAGACATTCTTCAAATGGCAGAGTTGGATAGCTCCAGAGTGCTAATGGTCTCACTTAGTTTAGATATTTATCTTCAGAAGGTTTGAGATGCCTCTTGAGGTAACAGACTTTCTCTGCTGACCACAGTGGGGACAAGATACAATCAAAGGCCCACATTTTACAGGACTATAAAGACCACACCTTCTATTAGCAGGGAAAAGGAAGTAATATGTTTTTCTTACAGTTCTGCATGTCACAGCTAACTTTATGATTTCTTGTAAGATGGGAAGTCCGCATTTTCTGTTCCCCTTTCCTAAGGCATTTACCACCGCTGTGATAAAAAATGAGCTGATGCAGTGGTTATCTTTAATATGCTGAGTTCTTTTTTACGTACACTTTTCACACAGCCCTCTAAGATCTCTTAGCCCTTTGTCATACCTGATCAGAAATAGCCCATGAGATACTAAGGGAAGGGATCTCAGGGTATCTGGAAAAACACAGGAACAAATGTAATTTCATAAAGTATTTTGCTACACATTCTCATGATGCATTTTTCTGATGTTAAAAACCTCTTTCAAAGTAAAATTAAATAAATAAAATAAGATTTAAAAAAACCCACTTAAATAAGAAGAATTCTAGCTTATCTGAAAAGATAATGTCATGAATATGAGGATAAAGAATATTGAAAGGCATGTAATCTGACAATGAAAAAGTGGATAATTTAGAAAAATTAGGATGTTATTTATCCCTTAATTTTTATTTTTCTTTCTATTAATTAGTCAGATCTAATAGCAAACAAGTTAGACAGTGCCATAAAGGTAACCAAGTGTATTTTTTGCTTTAAAACCCTTTCAACTCTATGGCCATCTTCTGTTTCATAGCATGAGGTTTTATGGGAATGAGGAAAGTAAAATGTTATTATGAAACTGCACACCATGGCAAATAATTTAGTTCACAGGTGGGTATACTGAGAACTTTTTAGGGCTCATTGCAGTTTGGATAAGGATAGATTAAGTTCTAGCACTCTTGTTGTACTCCTACCACTTCATGAGCATTGCAGGAGAAGAAAAATAGTCCAAGTTAAACAAATTTTACTTTATTTTTGTGTTAAACTATTCTCTGCTCAAGTAGTTCCTACTGGTCTCAGTTACAGTGGATGGATATGGGAAAGATTCATAGTAGTGTTCACATGGGTGACAAGAAGTTATTCAGAAGTAGTACATTTTGGGAAAAGTACAGCAAAAGTTATAAATAAGTAGCTAAAGGTAAGCCTCAACATGGAAACTGCATATTACCTGCTTGCAGCAGAGAACCTCAGCTCATTACATTGCTAACTCACAAACTCATTAGCTCTCTGCTCATTAAGTACTTAGCTCCATTTATTTCGCTTCTCATCTTTCTGTTCAACTCTCACTTATTATTTGCTCCCTGCACCATAGCTGACTCAGAGTTAGTATAAAGCAGTTCATTTCAGTGGAACTTAACGAGGTTTAGATATAAAACTGCTACTGCCCACTTTTTTTTTTTTTTCAGCTACATTGTATAGAGATCATATGACAAGAAAAAAAAGAAAAGCGGGGGGGGGGGGGCGGGGAGGATATTTTTCCAAATTTAAACTTTTTGGGTTTCTTCATCACACTTGAAACTACGAAATCTTTAAACTGCAAATTGGCTGGTGTGTGAAGGACTGATGTTTTTTCAGATCAGGAATCCATGTTTCTGATTTGTACTAGAACTTCAGCTCCTGCTTATAATGTTAAAAACATGAGTATAGTCACTGCAGTCAAAAGGATCAGTTATGTGCCAAAAGTGAAGCAGAGTATGCTGCAGAAAACTTAAAACTGAAATAAAAATCACAAGCTGTCCAAAAAAAAATGCTGAACTTAATTTGTTGAACTAAGATCACAAGCACCGAAACCATCATAAACCCCCATGACAACTTGTGGTCTGGAAAGCTAACTTGTGCTTGTGAATCTTCACCAATATCCGATGATAGACTGAAATAAATTACAATTTATATTTCATAGGTGTCCAAGTAACAGATGAGACCAATGTCCCACCATGCCAGATTGTTAAAGGGCTTACTGCTCTGAAGGGTTGAAGTTATAAAAAGTCAGGTGGGCAAATAATAGGAAGGACAAGTTTCCTTATCTCAGAAGGCTCTCATTTGGAAACTTGCATTTCAGATAAAGCAACCAACCCCCAAGTCTTATTCTCATGGTTTTGTTGCAAACCAAACTTTTGTGCACAGCTTTTTCCAAAAATAAATGCATTTGGCCTCATTTCCTTTGATTTAGTGATATAAAAAGATAAGGAAAAAAAAAGCCCTACTTGCCTGTAATCATCTGCTTAATAATTAATGCTATGTACAACAATTTGTCAGAGCGGATATAGCTTCTTCTCCTAAAGAAAGGTACTGTATTGACACTGATGCTACTCAAACTGGGATTAGGCTCAGAACACTTCTTTTTCTATCTGAGCCTCAAGGAAAGACATCGCTATAGCTTACAGAAGAATCATGTTTCCATGCTTTGGGGTGATGAGATTTCAGATATTACGGCGTTCTAGTTATATTTCCTAGAGCTGATCCTGATGTTTATACTTGTCAACCAAACAGAAAGGTAGAAAATGGTGGAAAGTGTGAGAAAGAAAGAAAGAAAATTAACACCAAATTAAGAGTAAATAAAATTATTTCCAAATCTTCCCTTCAGGTTCAGTAATAGTCTACATCCCGAACAATGTAAGAAGCAGAAAGAAATTGAAGTCAAAAAAGGGATGAGGGGAAAAAAGAAGGCTCTATAAAAATTCAGCTTCATTAATGGCAGATACTGCAAGAAGGGAGTTCAGGGATTCATTATCTCAAAAATAGCAGTCCAAACTGACAGGAGTGGGTGAAAACTTCCTGACCCCATGGACTAATGGATTTCATAGTTCCTTGTATTTGTCTTTTTAAAAGTTAGGAGGTGGGGAAAAGACAAAGAAAAGGAATAGCCTGTTCTCCAAAGCCTTGAGGCTTTTCTGCTACTATAGAAAAGAAGTAGAGGGAAAAAGAAGCATAAATAAACTAGAGCTCCTGCCCACAAATAACCAATAGAGACTAAAAATACTATTACAACTGTACAATAGTTTAAGGTCAATGTATTCCCTTCTCTAAGCCTGTAAAACCTGACCCACATAAGGTATTAAAATTCAGAACACATGAAAATTAGGGATTCCTGGAAGCATTTTCTCCTTCTATAAGTACAAGTTTTCACTGCCTACATCTAGCATTTAAAAGAAACCATCCAGATAATTAAAATGCCTATAAATGAAATGCCAAAGTTAAATGTTTTTCTTCCTTTCTTTTCTTTTTCTTTTTCTTTTTCTTTTTTTTTTTTTACTTTTTCAGAGAAAAAGTCCCAATGCTTCAGGAAAGTGAAACCTTTATAATAAAATAATATGACTTAAATACCAGTATCTTTGTAAAAGAACTGAATAATTAAGGTTTGCCAAGTAAGATTGTTCAATGGGTCTAACCATTTCACTGCTCAGCATGTAAATTTTATGAAGGAGGAGAGATTTATATGAAGTCTATATATTGTTTTCAATACTACCATGACTACATTATTTAAAACATGAGTCAGAGTGCATGTAGCTGTCATTCCAGCATTCTAGGAAGAAATTAATTGCATACACAGAAAAAATTTATAAAAAAGTCAGCATTTGGCAGCCTTCAGATTCCTTTTCATAACTATTTTTTCTCTGATAGATGGAGCTGATGAAACAAGGAAATAAATCACATGCAATTAAAATGAGTCAAAGCTGAAAAGACTGTATCAGTGATCACGTTAAAGAAAATGGGAGGTAGAGGGAAGCTGTACCATTAAGAGTATT
Source organism: Amazona ochrocephala (assembly GCA_039720435.1). Taxonomy (NCBI): domain Eukaryota; kingdom Metazoa; phylum Chordata; class Aves; order Psittaciformes; family Psittacidae; genus Amazona; species Amazona ochrocephala. The sequence continues at coordinate 112,116,928 of CM077909.1, forward strand.
CAAATATGTGTTGGATTCCATCATTTGTCATTCATTGACACTGATATCTGAAACTTAATTGAAACCTCCCATATGGTTGGCATCTGTCAGGGTGAAATAGTTTTTCAGCAGGAAGAGGGGCAAACTTTGTTGCTCAAGAGTGATAGGAAGTAGTAGGAGCCATCAAGTTAGCCTAGGAAAGGTCCTGGGGGCTTTGGGAATTCATCTTCCCTTTTCATCAGGAATGAGACACAAGTAACATACACCATTTTGTCTCTCCTCACTTTGTCTGTTAAATGGGTATACTACTTTTTGCTTTATGGGACCTGTTATCCATTCACAGAACTACATCTGTGATGAGGAATCGCAATATAAGTCACCAGCCAAAATACCTCTGAGATGTTGTGTTATTATTCTAAATAACATATTTAAGCTCTATTTTTTGCTATTTAAAATAAGAGGTGGGAAAATCAAAATACTGGTACAGATTTTTAACCACAGACAAATTATTAATTTTTTTTTCTTTGCTTATTTTTAAAAGAAGTTAACTGTTAAGAAACTAAATTAGTAAGAAGTTAAATAATGCTCTGAAAAAATAAAAAGGTTCTCTTTTTAAAGAAGAATCTTTCACGTTGCTGGTAAGAACAAGAGTACTGATAGATTTGTCAATGCTATGGTCTTCCACACAGAAAAAGAAACCAAAACAACCCAAAACAAAATAAACCACTAAATTTTGCTAAAGAACTAAGCAATCAGGTCAAAAAAGTGTAGCAGAATAATTTCTTTGTTGGTAAAGAGTGGCACTGATTAACCAGTTGGTTTCCTTTGTGTGGACTCTCTTCAGTTTCAAAACACTCAAGCCATGCCTGCCTAATTTATTCTTACTTCTTTCCTTCTACTTGGTGTTGTAAACTGTGTGGGAAATACGTAGGAAGTTAATGTTAATTCAGTTGGGCCATCTTGAGCAAATGCCTTTGGGTAGCAAAAGTGTAGTAAGAAAATAATTCAGAATACTATAACATTTTCTCATCTACTGAGTGATGGATGGGCTTTACTACAATTTCTTCCCTCTTACATCAGAAAGGAGGAAGGATAAATGTGACCATTACGGTTTTCACAGTATCAAAAGGAAACTCTGTCACCTGAGTACAGCATAAAGTGAAAGAGTACTTTATCTGCTGCTATGCTACAGGTGATATGATACTGAAACAAGTATCAGGTTACACCCAAGAATACAGAGGGAGGGATTACCAAGGTTGTCTACTGAGATATGAAATCTCAGTTCTCACCAGAAGCTTACTGGAATTAAGCTTCAAAGCCAAACACATTCAACAGTTTTAACAGCCATCTATCAGCTATAAAAAGGAAAATGATCCAGGTGCTGAGAAACTAAACTGAAACTCAAAAACTCCAGTTCCCTTGTTTAACTATACCACAAATTTCAACATTTTTCAAGTTACTTAATCTCTTAGTTTTTCAGTTTCCAACTTCAAAATAAGGATGATTTTACTCATACCTTAAAATAATACTGGAAGCGTAAGTATTCTGGTTGTTCTTATTTTTTTAATAAGTTCAGATTCTCTGGTAGCACAAGTAAAAAAGATGAGTGAGTATAAAGAGGAAAACAGTTTTGTTAGACTTATGGTATGCTTTCACAATCTCAATCCATGAAACAGATGGGTCTTTCCCAGGTTTACCTGCGACAAAGAGGGGAGATAGCTTTCAATCTACACTAGTTAGTTCATTATTATTCAATGCCTCAACTAGGGGAACATTCTAATCCCCATCATTTTTCTCAGAAATGAATTTGGTACAAAGAAGAAAGGGCTTTCTTGTGGTGATGAGCAATAAAAAGAGCATACAGCATTTTGTTTGCACTCTGAAGCCTCTAGAGGAAGCAGCACTGAAAGGCTATGCTGGCAATAACATGTGATAATATAAAAAATATTGCAGTTCTCAGTGGAAAAAATGATTGGAATTTGACATTTCTGATCAGCATCTCAATATTACCTTCTGTTCTTTTATCAGAGAAATTAATAACAACCAGAAGCATGAAACCTGTATGAATAAAAAGTGGGAAGGGATAGTTAGTCTAACATCAACGGAGCACTTGTTCATAAAGTATTAACTGACTTATCATGACGTATGTCAAACCTGATCTTTGTAGACTTGGTGGGGTCATGCATAACAAATCATATATATTAGTATGGATTAAACCTCACTGCTTCTGGCTGTTAATCTCCACGTCCATAGACTTGAGAATGCTTACCAGCATTTGACAGTACAGTGCTTGTGAATAACAACTGATTCTGTTGGTTTTCTGGTATCCTACGGCTGGACTTTGCACAATGGATATGTTTCATGAAGTGTGAGCATTGTAAATGATTTGAATTCAGATGCTATAGATAGATTCACACTGACTAAGAAGCCGCAACAGGACTTTAAATTAAAGGTGATGATAAACAGTGGTGTACTGAGTTTGGGGCATCGTGGTTTAAGCCTCTATAACTCACGCAGTCGCTCTCTCACTCACTCCCCACTCTTTCTTCCCCCAGTCCTGGGGGGATGGGGAGGAGAATCAAAAGAATGCAACTCCCACAGGCTGAGATAAGAACAGTTTAGTAACTAGGGTTTAACAAAAACCACTGCTGCTACCACCAATAATAATAATGACAAGGCAAATACATGGAAAGAATACAATCACCCACCACCAATCCCCAGCCCGACCCAGCAGTGCACCCCCACCTTCCAGGTCCCTGCCCTCCGTTTTTACATCCTGGGCATGATGTGCTGTGGTATGGAATAACCCCTTTGGTCAGTTTGGGTCAGGTGTCCTGTCTCTGCTTCCTCCTGGCTTCCCCTCCTCCCTGGCAGAGCATGAGACTCACTAAGTCCTTGGTCAGACCAAAACATTACCAAGCAGTAACTGAAAACACTGGTGTTATCAGCACTGTTCCCAGGCCCAAAATCAAAAACACAGCACTGCACCAGCTACCAAGAAGGAGAAAAATGGCTGCTACTGCTGAACCCAGGACAGCGGGAAGGGGTCTAAAGATGTGCCTCAAGGACTAGTGCTAGGTCCAGTTTTATCTTCAGTAATGATCTTTAAATGAGAGTCAATAGCACAGTTATTGAAATAATGGATGCAACTAAACTGGGAGGTGTTGCAAAGCTGAGTGAGGTGAGAAGAGTAATGTAAAAGGATATATGAGGCATATTGATAAAATAACAGTCCACAACTCAAAACTGTAGCTTAGGCTGAAAAGCAGCTGGAGAATACACTCCATGTGTACTGGGGGAGGTATATTCTCCATATAGTGCTGCAGAAAGAGAGAAGCACTTGGAAAATAGTGATGCAAAAATAAAACAAGAGAAATAGTACTGCTTATTAGAATTGATGATGGTTTTCAATGTGATACAGTATTTAGAGCAGACAGACAATAGATTCACTTCTTTCTGCATACACAGAGATATAATTTCATAGACAAGGATGTAGCAATTTACCTTTGTGCTGCACTGCAAAGATAAAAGGTTTTAAGCTGTACAAGTAAGAGACAAATTTTTACCCAGGCGAAAAGGTGTTAGTAAGCTGCACTTCAGTTCCTTTTTTCTTGGTGAAAGACCAAGTATTAGATTCTTCAGAGTATTCAAGTATTTAGATAGATATGTGCCTAGTGAGATTTTTAAAACCATCTATGCATTGATTTTGGTGGGAATTAGGCATATGTGAACAGTTGGAATACTCATTTGACGTCTATTTGCTTCTTTATGCATGTTAATAGCTATATAAGTGTTTAAGCTACTTCTGAAAATGGATCTTAGCTATTTAAATAAATTGTATCTTACGATGCTTAAGCTGAAATAGCTTTAAAAATCTAGGCATTAGAACCTGGTTCCTGATATTTCACTCAGAGCTAAATGTAGGAATCATCTCCCATAACACTGGTTACCTAAAATTTTAGCCTCCTGATAAAACTACATGTCAAGGCTTTCTGTAATCAATGAAGGAAGTTAGTTATCTCCAGAGGGTGATTAATCCTAATACAGTGCCAGAGAGAGGTGACTCATTTTCACCTTTCTCCGTTAACTCCAGTGACAAGCTAGACAGTGATCATTGCCCAAAGTCCAACTTTTAGACAATGTAAATTAGTGACAATCATCCCCACTGCTATGGTATTCAAAGGTAAACTCCCGAAATATTGATTTCAGGTTAACATTGCCTAAAAAATTATAAAGATTTGATTTCAGCAGGGAGAGGCAGAACATCTGTTACAAATATTCAGATTTATGAAGGAGAATTTTCTGTCATCAATATTCATGTAATATTCAACTGAGAAGTACTAAGAGAAGAATTAAATAACAAGCATTATGTGTCCTATGTATTATAAAATAGTGCATATTTTAGATATTTACCATTCATCTTTAATAAAATATTTTTTAAGTAGTCAACCCCATTTTTGGTCTTTTTTGTAAGTACTAGTCCTGCTCTTATTTAATTTTTAGCTGAACTGAAAGTGCATTATTTCTTTTCATTATTTCATAATGAATTTCAGAATTATTATGGGAAATATTTGTTTGGTATGTTTCTCTTTATAATATGAAGTATATAATACTTCCATTGTCCCAGATATTTGATACTCAGCTTTCAGCAGGTAATCCAGGCAAAACAGAATATTGTTCCCAGATAAAAAGAAGTTCCCAAGGCAGAGTTTGGAAAGAGGATTGAAGCACACGTGACTAAAGACAGTGTTGTCAGCACAGTGCTGTGTGCTAGCAGAATGCCAAAAGTAATAGCAACAGATTCTCCTTTTTTATTTTCTTTTTTTAAGGAGCTGATTCCAGAGACCTTTTATGTTTTGACAAGAAAAAAATCTATACTAAATTCTTTTTAAACTTTGCTGCTTTGTTGTGTTTCTTTAAGACCGTGTCTGCAGGGAGATGTAGTGCCTCTGGTTTATGGAAGATGGCAAAGATATGATTAAATTATCCCTCCAATTTCAACAGCAACATCAAGAAAAGTTGTCACAGTGCAGTGAGCTCTTTCAATAGAATGTGGAGTTTTTTTTTTGTTTTTTGTTTTTTTTTTTTGTTTTGTTTTGTTTCTTTCTGCCGCTGTTGGGTTTTGTTTTGTTTTTTAAATGTCTGAAAAGGATTGTCAGTATTAATAACACTTAATGCTTTCAAACTAAAGGAGCATTTGTCCAAACAGCTCAAAATCTTCTATAAAGATAACAGTAGCACCATTATTTCTTTTTGTGCATATTAATACTGTAGCAGAAAAAGATTATGAGAGTTGTCCAAAGTTGCACAAGAATTTGGAGAAGGGGAAAGTGCGGAGAGCTATTTGGCTGAGAATGGTCTTGTGAGCAATCCAGACAACTACTTGACAATTGTAAGATAGTAACCCACAAGCATTGAGGCCTCACCTGAGGGTTACTAAAGTTCGTGTACGTGCAGAAGTCTTGAGAAAGTTGGCATGGGAAACTGCTGAGAGAGATGCGCAGGAGGGAACTGACAACTGTAACCTTGAAACATATGCTTTAATAGTTAACCAATCATTAAGCTGTTACTAACACTGAGGTGAGAGATATTAACCAATCATATATTAAGCAGGACACCAAGTAGAATGTAGGTGGAGAGCACTATGCGAGCGGACGGAGGGTCTGAGCAAATCCTAATCTGTATTTAGTCACGTGAACAATGCATGTACCCAATTACAGTTGTGTGTGTTAATGACAGACAAGTAGAATGCCTGTATATACTGAGCTATCTGTGCAATAAACTTGGCACAGCTTGATCATATTGGTCGTTTATGCTGTGTCAGGGACTTCTGCGTCAACAGGGAAGGCTTGGCAGTGACATGTTTGCACTTTATTTCCCAGAACAAGAAAAGATAGAAAAATGTAACTTTTGGGAAACCAAGACTATGTACTAAAACTCAGTTTTTCATAGCAGCACCATGAAGACCTTAGCATGCTCTTTTCTTTCTACATCTGTGTTTTATTGCTGCTCTTTCAGAAAACTGTTTCCTTCCATGTAGCCACTTTCTTTTTTAATCCCTTTTTTCACAAAGTGGTTTAAGCCCAGTCAGCAACTCAGCCACGCAGCCACTCACCCATTCCCACCTCTCCTTTCTCCCCCCCAGCTCCTGGAGGGATGGGGAGGAGAATCAAAAGAATGTAACTCCCATGGGTTGAGAAGAACAGTCCAGTAACTAAGGTATAACACAAACCACAGCTGCTACCACCAATAATAATAATGATAAGGCAAATAACAAGGAAAAAGAATACAACCACTCACAGCCCACTGACTGATACCCAGCCCGACCGAGCAGTGATCTAACCCTTCCAGGTAACTGCCCCCAGTTTATATACTGGGCATGGTGTGCTGTGGTATGGAATACCTATTTGGTCAGTTTGGGTCATGTGTCCTGTCTCTGCTTCCTCCTGGCTTCCCCTCCTCCCTGGCAGAGCAGGAGACTGAGGAATTCCTTCGTCAGAGTAAACATTACTGAGCAGCAACTAAAACCGTCGGTATTATCAGCACTGCTCCCAGGCTGAAAGTCAAAAACACAGCACTGCACCAGCTACTAAGAAGGAGAAAAATGACCGCTACTGCTGAATCCAGGAGCTCATCATATTATTCACTACTGCTACTCTGAGAGCTAACATAGCTGGACAAGTAAGTCACGGTCCTCTACAAAGTAGCTGCAAGGCTACCTGAGGACTGAGGAGTTGCAAAGATGCATCTATGCAGCATGAGCCTTCCTCTGGGAAGCTTGAACATTGGATTTATGGTTCTAATCTTTATTAATTTTATGAATTACATTTTCAGCATAAATTTAAAGTTACAAATGGGTTATAAACAAATAAATGATTGAACAGTGCTTGAATGCTTAACATCTTTGACGTGATATCTAGCTGGTCCTATCTGTGACCTAGATGTGGAGACTTGATGTGTTCTGTAGCCCTTCTCTCCTCCCTGTGACACACAGTCTTCCCTATTTATGTCTGTATCAGGAACATTAATTCTAGGATTATACCCTTAGGCCATCTAAATTACTTGTTGCTCAAAGAGGTGATATTGTCAGATACATGCACTATTACCCAATATGCATATACAAATTCAGGCTCTAAATAATGATCTTGACTTACTGAACCCTTATGGGTTAATTCTATAGGATTTAACATACATGAATAATTTCTGTAGAGTTTCTGGAGCATCCTTAATATTTTTGTTCAGAAATCCAAACCACCTTTGGGAAATCATTTGCCTTTAAATTTGGAGAAACCTCTCTGGTGTCTATTTAAGAAAAAGAAACACAGTGATCCCATCATAGCCCTTCCACAAGCAAGACTTGCACTTAAATATCTTCTTATAATGGAAAGTATGCTGCATTTTGAGAAATGAAAACCCCAAATATGTAAAAATATTTATTGAAATGGGCAACTAACATCAGACTGGAAAAATGGTTGCAATTCACTTTAAGTATTAAAGGGCTTTCAATTATTACTATTTTATTTTGAATAAATATGCTTATTTGTAGTAACAACACATAAATTTACTATTACTTATATTAAGCCTTGTTTGCTCTGTCAGCACATGCATGTGATTTTATCAGGATACCATGTAGCCCTTTTTAATGTATTTGCATCTTCCTTAATTGTTTGCTTGACTCTTCAAGTCCTTACAACTGAAGGAAGAAAAATGGAATCAAACAATGAAACCAAAGAGTAAGAATGCAGAAGGTAATAGCTGAAATTGAATTGTTACAGTCCCTTCTGAAATGGCTGCAGCCTGTACTATCATTATTATTATTGACTATATTCCAAGTACAAATCTTTCCTTCATCATTGTATGGACAGGATAATTGTAGAAAAGAATGTGCATCCTTGGTTATTAGACACTCTCTTGGATTTTATCAGCAGTTTGGGGCAGTCCATCTTCTGAAATTTGGAATGAAAATCTAGATTGAAATAAATACCCTAAGAAGACAAAAAACGATCAATGAGATATTTTTATTGCCAGGAAAGACTTGAGATAACTCTTCAAATGGCAACTTTCCTTGGGATCAGAAGATTTAATTCTTTTCACTGGGTCTCAGTCTTTGAATTTTGGAGCTGTTCAAGTGTTGATGGAATAAGTGTATTTTAATTATACAGGTTAGATCTTCATGTAAAATTGAAAAAGTGATTGAAGGCAGAAGGCGTGAAGGGGGCACATATTTGACCTATGCTCACTGGGGCTTTACTCTAACAGACTTAGAAAGAAATAATAGAAGTGAACAAGTAGAGGTGAATATCCACCAACCTGGGAATAATTCAGGATCCCTGACAGTCTTGTACTGTGGTTATTACTCTGTGCTAGACTATATTACAGTGTATTCACAGTTGTTATCACATGAGCCAGCTAGACAGAAACTCATACAGTTATTTGACTCCAGTTTTAAGTTAACATTCTTTCTGACAAGCATCGCATAAAATACTTTTGGAAATCTCAATTTACATCATTAAATAACATCTAAATCCAGGGCCTACTGAGTTAAGCTTTATAAACATTGTATCAGAACCTTAAAGTGCAGCTCAGCAGCCCCTGCTTAGTTCATTAAGAGCATGATCCAATGCCCAGTGACATCAATAATAGCTTTTGTATTGACTTAGTAGGTTTTTGATCAGAACATAAATCCCTGATTCAAGCAAAGCTCTTAAGCCTATGCTTAAATTCATTTCTGGATCCGGTCCTGATTTGTCACAGATAACGCCTATTCTGGTTCTCTAGATTCTTTGTGCAGTTAATCTTTCATTACTGTAATTAAAATGGTGAATGGGGACAATATTTTCACAAACTCTCTGATGTGTGTACAGGTGAAAGTTAGTTTCCCAACCATTTCACTGCAGGAAGGAGCACAGGATGGACTGTGGCAGATCTATGGACTATCTAAACTCACAAAATGTATCACAAAATATTTCATTAAAGGTGAATGTTATTTCATTTTGTCTGTTTTCAGACCTCTAAACTGTTTCAAAAATTTAGAACTATAGTGCACTAACTGAAACAAAAAAAAGTAAATCACCACTAACCCTCAAGTTGTAAGAGGAGTTAGCTCAGGAAGAAAAAGGTTTAGACCTAGGTTACAATAGAACTGCAAATACTGACAGATGACAAAGTATGGACTCTGAGCAGTGTTAGACTTTTCTAATGTTATAGATTTTAACATAATTATCAGTGCTTTCCTTTCAGCTATTATGCCATTTTAATTGCATGCAGCTTATTTCTATGGTTTATAGAGCTATATTTGCAATAAGAAAATGAAAGCAGCAAAATGAAAATGGAAGAATTATGCTAAAGAATCTTCTGAGTTCTGAATCACTGCTTTCTGCTTTATATGTGATTCATTTTTTCTGTTTTTGCCTTTATACTGATGGTTATTATAGGTCAATGACTGTCTAGGTGTTTGTGGTTTTTTTTTTTTCTGTTGAAAAAAGTCACCTTGAAAAAATTGTCAAGCTTCAAAACTTCAAAAATGTCACTTGTCAAAGTTCCAATTTTCCATTTCTTCATTTGTTAATTCTTCTAAATAACCAAGAAAACTTTTCCATTGTCTTCTGTGCCGCTTTCATTCGTGTTGTTTCTTTCCCACTCCCAAATCTGTATAGATGTCCAGAACTTAACCAGAAAACTGAGAAATGTCTCAGGCCCTGTAGGAGCCGCCTCATCCAATGCATTTATCTCTATTTTTTTTCCCATCCGGTAATGTTAGTCCCTTCCTTTATGTTCGATTGGAATATATTTCAAAGCAACTGTGCGTCTATATGCTTTAAACTTGAGCTGGTTGCTTCCTTGGTTTCACTGGAGCTGGGGTTAACAGAGCTACCTGCTTAAGTAGCATTGTTCCTTTCCTCTTTCCTTTACACAACCACCTTAGCAGCCTACGAATTTCATCATTATTAATGTTATTACAATAATGATAATGAATAATGATTTGATGTTTATTACCAATCTTTGTGAAGCTGTCACCTGCAATGTGTGTGCAAAGCATCAAAGCTCAAGAAGAGCTTCCCTAAACTAGAGTCTTCCACGCAGAACAGGGGGTATATTGAAAGTGGTATTATCTATCCACGTTACATACAAGAATTTGGCCTGCCCTAGCTTCAAACCATGCAGTAGCTGTTGAGCTCTGAACCAAAAATAATAAACTCTGGTGGGAGGGAGACTGAATTTTCTTAAACTAACAACACAGTATCTCCACCACACAGCTTTTAAAATGGAGCTGGCTTGCATCTCACACTGTGGTCAGAACTATCTCATATCTGCCCCAAATCAGCCAGGCAGGCAGATCCTAACACATAGAGAACTGTTAATAATGATGGTCTGTTTCAATACCTTTATTATAACAACATTATATTTACCCTTCAGGAACTGATATCAGAATCTTGTCCCCTGTTTATATGTACATGTATAAATATACTAACTGACATCAGGTGTGCTGAAGAAAAATAAGTGGGTTAGAAAATCTCTTCCAGATAAGAATTTCTTTTTAAATGTTACTTTTTTAGTCTTCTCCCCCCTGCCCCGGGTACATCTGACTGTAAACTTCATCTTTAAACTTTTTTTTGCTGTTGTCACCATCACAGCTAGAGCACATACAGGTAGAACATCAGTTTAGTGTGACCTTTCTGAAATCATAAGCAATTTTTTCTCTTTGTCATAGTGATAATAGAATAGATCAGACATTTTCTGAAGACATTATCATAGAGTTCAACTGTCTAAGCTGTACACTAATGAAAAATGTAATATCTATCTCTTCTTTACAGTGGTCTCTGGTAGAACAGAGACACTGGCTTGCAGAGAGCTTTCCATATGGCACATTGGGATCTCTCATATTTCTTGTGTTGTATGACAGATCTCAGCATGGGCAGGCAATTTTTTTTCTTCCCCTTTTGTGTGCCATTTCTGTGAAGACATGAATGTATTAAGTAATAAGCTTTTATCTACCCTCACCCACTCTTCTCTAACTTCCCTTGCAAAAGCAAACTACAGTGTGATACATTTTCTGTTTCAAAGAGATGAGACAGTGGAGGAATGCGATAAACGCTAAACTCCTTTGACTTTTATACTGAATCTAATCCTTCAGCAGGTGTAAATCCTTGTAGCTCCACTTACTTCACTACACTTTCGCAGCTGCACCAGTTGAGCATCTATTGCATGCTGTTAAAGGAAAATTTTGATTTTATTCTGTCCTTATGTGAAAAAAGGGAAGTGTTTTAAACACTTTAGATGATTTTTTTTTTTTTTTTTTTTTTTTTTGGTACAAATAGAAAATGGACAGACTGAAACTTCTGTAAACAGGATTCTTGTATCCATTTCTAGAAGAAATATTTCTAGTAGAGCTGTCTAATTTTCCTTTAACAGTAATAAAAACAAATAAATTAAGAAAACCCAAACAAACCACAACACATTATTTTTATTTTAATTTTTTTGTTATTATTTTTAAGACAAATGTCATCAGTGTCATTCCTTTCTCCTTCTTCCTCTCTTAACCTCTTGATTTAGTGGATGGGGAAAGAAATATGGTGAAAGATAATGCAACACACTGCTTGCATTGACAATTTTATGAAGTCAGAATGATCAATGAGCTGTTGCATTTGGATTGAAAATAGTGAATTTTGCATTGTGACCTTTCCAAACAGACAGATTTCAGAGGCTTTTCTTCTTTAAAATGTTCATTATTTTGACTTTTCTTTGTGCTTCAAAACAGAAACATATACTGAAATACCAGAGACTTCTACTGGACAGGCAATGTGGTTTTAGGACAGTTAAAATTTCAGTTCTTGGCCTCTACGGTAAGACTGACAAAAAGACTGTTAATTAGTGTCCATTTTGGTGGTGACATTTCTTCTTTTTATCTCTATATATTAACTTGTATAAAGGAGAGGACACTGTGTTCCTATTATACTTGTGCACATCCATCATTGTGGAATATGAGTTTAGCAATTATTTTGTACAGCACTGTGTAGGATTTTCTGTAACTATGCAAAGTTCAGTTTCAGCCAGGAATTTGGAAATTGAATTTTCCATCTCTGCCACTAGTTTTGTATGTTATTCTGGATATTCCAATTGGTTTCCATTCATTCTCATCTCTTTTTAATTCAGCTAAGGTATAAAAAAAATCACATCAGTTATGATAACAGTGAAATTTAAGCTTTTGTTCCAACAAATTGAGGAAAGAGGTTGGGGTTTTATTTTTCCACTTAAGATTTTAGAAAGCAGAGTGTGGAATATGTGACTGTCCTTCGCGATTTCCCATCTGGATTTGTCTCCTGCTTCCTCTGAAGGCTCAGCTCTTGCCAGGCAGCACTGCCGTAATTTTTTGCCAGATATGATGAAAAAAGAATATGAGGGAATTCAGTTAAAAGTGATAAAAGTGATCATTCTTCTACACTAAATTCACATAGTCAGAAAAGCAGCGTTTTTTTTGTTTCTTTCTTTTTTTTTTTTTTTCTTCCACCCCAAGTCCAAGAAGCTGAAATTAGAGTAGCTGAAAGGCAAGATTTTGTTTTGTGAAACATGCTAACATATACATGGTCTTAGTTCTGAGTGTCAGTGACTGAGATCTTTCAAACATTGCACTAAATCACAAAAAAGTCCCTCTGATGGTTTCATAACACTTCTTCATTCATGTCAGGCACAAAGTGACACATATTCAAAAAACCCTGCCAGATCTGGAATAGGAACTTGGGTTGCATTTTAACATAGCAGGTGAATGCTGTACTTTGACTATCAGCACTCTTCTTACTAAGACTTTCTGAATATTTTTACGGAGAAGTAGATTCAGCTGAACAGACTCAGAGCTAAATTTCAGAGTAACAAGTTAAAATAGTGAATTATGACAATGAAGGAATCCATTCACACTCTAAATCAAACAATATAGACTTGAAAAAATATTTCATCAGCACAGTGAATTGCTGGAGAAATGGGACTACTGATCATGTAAGGAAAATTTGAATGAGTATTGGTAATCTATTTAATCACATGCGAGAAGTCTGTAATTCTCTTTCAGCTTGAGTAGACATGCCAACCAAAATCAAATATGTAATAAAATCATGGGAAGGTTTTAACCCAGCTGCAGTTTGAAGTGAAACATGGAGAAAATCAGTTTATGTCTTTGCTCCCTTGTCATGGTTTAAGTCTCTATAAACTCATGCAACCGCTTTCTCACTCGCTCCCCACTCTTTCTTCCCTCTGCTCCTGGAGGGATGGGAAGGAGAATCGAAAGAAGCAGCTCCCACAGGTTGAGATAAGAACAGTTTAGTAAATAAGGTATAACACAAGCCACTACTGCTACCACCAATAATAATAATGACAAGAGCAAATACAAGAGAAAAGAGTACAATTGCTCACCACCCAATAACAAGCCCAAGCAAGCAGTGTACCCCAAACCGTGCACCCCCCACCCACCCTTCCGGGTCTCTGCTCTCCGTTTCTACATCCTGGACATGACGTGCTGTGGTATGGAATAACCCCTTTGGTTACTCTGGGTCAGTTGTCCTGTCTCTCCTTCCTCCCGGCTTCCCCTCCTCTCTGGCAGAGCATGAGACTCACAAAGTCCTTGGTCAGACCAAAACATTACCAAGCAGTAACTGAAAACACTGGTGTTATCAGAACTGTTCCCAGGCCCAAAATCAAAAGCACAGAGCTACACCAGCTACCAAGAAGGAGAAAAATGACTGCTGCTGCTGAACCCAGGACATCCCTTAACGCACATCACAAACCCATTTACTTGTTTCACACCCACCCACCACCCATGTCTCAGCAAAAAACAACTAACCAAACAGGCATGACCACTATCAACAGTAAAATTCTTATGCAGGTATCATTCTCTTGATTTGCAAAAATGACTGTTTTCTTTAGCGATGTTGCTTCAGAAAAAAGACAGTCTGATTGTGCCGCTTTGCACCTGAAAAACATTTTGCAGAAATGGAGCATGAGAAGAAAATCTCCTTTAATCTTCTCCAGCCAAAGGGAACAGAGCACTTTCTTAGCACCAAACTTTCAGAAGATAAGTTCTGATTTTCTTGTTGCTGCTCATAAATTATAGTAAACCCTAAGAGTAGTTAAAAAGCTTATACTTCCTACTCTGAAATAATTATTTTGGTACCATTTTCTGATCTTTAGTGTTCTTACATAGATAATGATTTAATTAATTGGATCACAGATGATAGGGCATACAAAAATCCTCAGAGGGCATCTGGTCCTCCTCTATGCACCAAAATGAGACCAACAACTGCAGTGTTGTTCCTGACAGATGTTTGTTCAGCTTTGCACTTATTAATTTGCATGGAGCTCCTTCTAGCACGTCAGTGAAATCTCTCATGGTGCAACATGTTTCTTGTGCCAAGCATGGAAAGCAGGTTTTACCTTAACTTTGCATAAATCTTCCTTTACATATCCAAAATCTCTTTCTTAATTTGCTTGCTATAATAAGCAGCATCTTTTTTCTTTTTTTTTCCTTTTTTTTTTTTCCTTCTTTTCTCTTTCTTCTTTCCTTTTCTTAAGTCATGTTTCCTAGGCATCTGATAGTTCCCCTTCCTCTCTTCCGGGCTTTTGAAAGCTCATGCATGTGCCCCTGCAAATGTGAGACATCAAATGAGCTGCAGTACTTGAAATGGAAAATGGCCAATAGTAAGAAAACCAGAAAGACTATGTATGCATAGAATCATAGAATCATAGAATAGTTAGGGTTGGAAAGGACCTTAAGGTCATCTAGTTCCAACCCCCCTGCTATGGGCAGGGACACCTCACACTAAACCATGCCATCCAAGGCTCTCTCCAGCCTGGCCTTGAACATCGACAGCGATGGAGCATTCACAACTTCCCTGAGCAACCCATTCCAGGGCCTCACCACCTTTACAGTAAAGAATTTCTTCCTCATATCCAATCTAAACTTCACCTGTTGAAGTTTGAACTCATTACCCCTTCTCCTAGCACTACAGTCCCTAACGAAGAGTCCCTCCCCAGCATCCCTATATCCCCCCTTCAGACACTGGAAGGCTACTATGAGATCTCCACGCAGCCTTCTCTTCTGCAGGCTGAACAGTCCCAATTTTCTCAGCCTATATTCATATGGGAGGTGCTCCAATCCCCTGATGATCCTCGTGGTCCTCCTCTGGACTTGTTCCAACAGTTCCATGTCCTTTTTATGTTGAGAACCCCAGAATTGCACACAATACTCCAAGTGAGGTCTCACAAGAGCAGAGTAGAGGGGCAGGAGCACCTCCTGTGACCTGCTGGTCAAGGTTGTTTTGATGCAGCCCAGGATACAGTTGGCTTTCTGGGCTGCAAACGCACACTGCCGGCTCATGTTCATTTTCTGATCGACCAACACCACAAGTCCTTCTCCACAGGGCTGCTCTGAATCTCTTCTCTGCATCCTGCATGTGATATTTTGGCACATATATGCCACTGTTTTGGCAGGGAGATTTTGCTTCATTTTTTTTTTTGAAGTCTGAAACTGTTGAGTCATGTTAAGAATGTGACTCACAAAAAGCATCAGATCTACTTCATTCTTAAATTTTACCTGATCACTGGTTCCTCATCTTGTTTTTGTGCAGTTAGTTATTTTAAAATGCTTACGTCCTTTTTAAACCGCATCGTATTTTTCCAGATCATTTCTTCGATTTGTCAAGATCATTTTATATTCTAATCCTGTACTCTAAAGTGCTCGCAGATCCTCTGCATATTTAATAACCATAATCTCTCTTCCATTATTCAACTCTCTAATATTTCTTAAAGGACCAAGTACTGTAATTACTCCAAAGTATATCTCAAAACTATAGTATCTGCAGAACTCCCCTGTATTTTTAAAAACATACGTAGAACAAGTTTCCATTAGCTCTGAGGCAGTTTAGAGAGGTATTACACACTATTCAGACTGCCAAAACTCCTGTTTGTCCAAAACAAAGAAATGTGATTTCTAATGTGAAGTGCTGAGAAAATTATTGTATGTGTTGAAGAAAAAATGCTTAAGTTTGGAGAATTTAAATGGCTGAATAAGTCCAGCCCATATTTTTGCTCAGTAGAAAAATCACATGATGAGTCAGTAACATTGCGGCCAGGAATAGCATGCAGTGAGCCAGCATGCTCTGAGAGGTGCCCAGAAAGTGTAGAAGTTTGGGGTGGTTAGTTGTTTTTTGTTGTTTTGCTGTTGTTGTGTTTGTGTCTCTGTGCATGTGCTTTGGTTTGTGTTTTTTTTTTGTTTTTTTTACTTTTTTTTAATATATATGTATTTAAGATTATTGTCTACGTTTTGAATCTATTAAGGACCAAAATAAAGTTTTGCAGTTAGCAGGACAAACTATTATGTATAAGGTGCAATTCTTTCACATTTGCTAAGCTCGTTTTGTGTATTTGCAGTAATGACCTTCAGTTACCTTTACAGCTCAAGTACCTTTCAGTTGGCTTTAGATATTGAGCAGCTAACTAACCCTAACCAAACAGTACAGTAGTTCTGCCAGTGGTGCTCTCTGGCTGGTATTTTTTTAGCCTTGAAACTCTCTTAGTGTATTTTTTGCTAGAGACAGAAAAAAGTTCACAGAGTATGAGGCTGTATTAATTTTATTTATTTCTTCAGGATTTTTTCCCCAGATGGTATTTTATTCCCTCTTAAAATGTAGAAAAAGAAAACGACAGTAAGAAATCTTTCACACTTAAAAAAAAAATAAAAATAAATAAATTAATCTGTACTTCTTTGTGTAGAAGAGAAAAATAAACCCTGTCTCAGTGAGCAATGTGAAATTCTCTTGCCCCAAGGAAATGATGTCTTTTGGGCTTTTTAGGGTCTTTTTTATTTCACAGGAAAAATGCCATTGTTTTTATTCTTTTTCTTTTTTTCTTTTTCTTAGTGCAGTTATGATTTCAAGAAGAATAAACAAGGAATATGTTTAGATGTTTTACAGACAAGTTGGGGAAAAAAAAAAATAAAAAAAACCAACCCTGAAACGATAAGGTACTGTGATGGAGCGATTGATGAAACTGTTTCAATTTCTAAAATTGTAAATGCCAGAAAAAATAAATAATACTGTGTCAGCCAATTCTGAAAGCTTTTACATTAGATTTTTAACAGGTTTACTTCAGACTAACAGGGACCATACAACAGCAGAGGCTGAAGGCCAACCAGGTTGAAAGCAGCTTGGCAGCAAAGACTGCAGGTTCTTGGTGGGGAACAAGTTGAACATGAGTCATCGTTGCATCCTTGAAGCAAAGGGGTCAGGAACATCCTAGGCTACATGAATGGCAGCATATCCATCAGCTCCTGGGAAACGTACATTGTCCTCTATTCAACACACCTGAGACTGATTCAAGAGCCTTCCCATGTCCACTTTTGGGGTCTCCAGACAAGAAAGACACTGGAAGACAAAAGCAACAACAGGGGAGACCACAAAGGTGGGCAGGGGGCTGAAGCACACCATAACCAATGAGTGGATGAGAGAGATGAGTTTATTCAGCTTTCAGCGGAGAATGGTTCTGAGGAGACTTAACAGGAGGGAATGACGGTGATCAGAGCAAGCCTCCTTTAGAAATTGCACAACATAAGGAGAAAAAACATCATAAGTTGAAATACAAAAAATTCCAATTAGGTATAAGGGTTATTCTTTTAAATTATTCCACACACACACCTGAAGGCGGTCAAACACTGGAGCAGAAAGGCTCAGAGAATGTATCAGAACTCCTTGAGAGACTCTCACAAACCTGCTGGATCCTGACTTAAAAACCTGCTCTGACTGGATCAGATTGGAGTGGGATTTTGGACTGTAGGACCTCCCTACAAAAGTACATTTTTGTGTGATTTTATAAATTCTCTTAAATTTGAGGGCTTAGCCTGTATTACAGGAAAGAAAGTTGAGAAAGTCAGCACAAAGTTGAGAGAAATAACACTATCCTAAGAAATCCCAGTGACAATTACAAAATTGTTCTTACAGAGCTGAGTGAGAGTGCTGAAACAATGCCATGGAAAGAGAAAGTAGTTCCTGTGAGTGGGAAAGAAGGCTTTAATTCATTAATATTGCTCCTCATGCAAAATATCTGGTAATTTCTGGGCTATGGACTGGCTGTGGTGGATGAGTAAGAAAATCCTTCTGTATCAAATACTAAAACTCTGTCTGGAGTGGTCAGAAAATTCCCTCTCCACCATGTTTGCTTTTTTTACTGAGATGACGCCATGGCCAGATCCCTGCAGTGTCTCATTCATATGGAAATCAAGATAAAAAGTTCCTCATGAGTTGGGGCTCCCTAGTGCATCCCTTCTTAGTGAGCACTTCAGTCTGAACATCTTGGCCACTGAGTAAGGTTTTCAAGAGCCCTTAGTTGATGTTGATGCCAAAGCATACCCACCTGTAACTCCAATAAGGAATAAGCCTCTAACTGCCTTCCTAATTTCAAAAGAAAAAAAAAAAAAAGGAACAAAAAAATGGAAGCTTGGAATCCCAAATCAATAAATGTTACTCAAATTGCTCCAAAATCCTGCAGACTGTAATGATCAGAAGTATTTGCGCACCATGTGGAGAGGCTCCTTCGGACTTGGCCTGTGGCACTTCAGCAAATGGTACCCAGCTCCCTGACAAATTTTATATCAGGGCCCCACGTATAAACAGTTTACAAAGAACTAAAACACGATTGCTAGAAGCTACAGACATAAGAAATCTGTGTTATGGATGGCTGGAGGGACATGTGTGAAATGTGTTATAGATTGTTATACGCCAACTATTGACCTTTTAGCCTCCAAAACCTACTCTAGCCATTTATCAAAACCTCTATTAATCATTTATTAACCATTTAGAAGCTATAAAAGAAACCATAATATAAAGCGTAGCTTCTGTGTTTCTACATCTCCTGCCAGGGGGGACACAGTGCAACAAAAAAGTCAGATTGAATATGGTAGGGGTTCCTGTTTCCTGAAAAATAAAGACGCATTCTGAGCCCTTAGCTGGGATTTAGGACTGAAAATATATATGTCTTCCTTTGGCTGCTCTTTAGTCAGAAGTCCATTTTCTCCTCAGTTGCAATACAGTGGGACAATTTTCTATGTCTGAGGGTGGCAGAAGGTGAGATAAAGTGATATCACATTAAAATTAAACCCAGAAAAATTCATACAATACTCACACAAGCTGCTCAGGGTACAGGAATTCTGCACTGACTCTTATATCCAGCCAGAAACCAAAGTCACAACAGTAGTAATATGTTGTGGTTTTGCTGTTGTTGTTTGGAAAGGTCCTTTGTTTTTATGGCTGCAAGAAGGACATTAGTTGCCAGCAGTCTGAGGAAAGTTGTCACAGGCAAGTGACACTCTGGTGTAGCTGAGAATAATCAGATAGGATCTCACTGAGATGAAACCTCAATGAAAGTGCAGTCTGTGTTCTCACAACATGCGAATATATCATAAATATTAATGAATTTAAAATGAGAACATTCCTGCCAGGTAAGGAAGTGCTTGCATTCCTCTATTCAGATTTGGAAGCTGATATGAAAAATAACAGGAAAAATCAAATCCACATGAAAGACACCTCTGACAGATCTGCATAACAACTGAGAAACTTTATGATTTTTGCCTAGTGTCAAACTGTCAATAAGTAGGCATGACAAATGTACATATCTTAGGTGAATGCAAGCATACTTGCTTAGCTAGATATAGTTAAGTCTAATTCCACACCACTTATCTTTCTTTTGAGCTTAGACAGAACCGATGAACACAGAATCATAGAATCGTAGAATCATAGACTAGTAAGGGTTGGAAAGGACCTCAAGATCATCGAGTTCCAACCCCCCCGCCATGGGCAGGGACACCTCCCACTAAACCATGCCATCCAAGGCTATGTCCAACCCCACCTTGAACGCCGCCAGGGATGAAGCATTCACAACTTCCCTGGGCAACCCATTCCAGGGCCCCACCACCCTCACAGTAAAGAATTTCTTCCTCAGATCCAATCTAAACCTCCCCTGTTTAAGTTTAAACCCATTACCCCTTGTTCTCTCACCACAGTCCCTAATGAAGAGTCGCTCCCCAGCATCCCTATAGGCCCCCTTCAGGTGTTGGAAGGCTGCTATGAGGTCTCCACTCAGCCTTCTCTTCTCCAGGCTGAACAGCCCCAATTTTCATAAGGAATCTGATGTAACAATTTTACCAGTCTGCAGCTTAGCCATCAGATCATTGTTCCTTCATCTTATACATGGGAGAAGTGAGAAAATTGTGCTACCAAACCAGATTTCTGATATTTTCATCTACTGGAGTCTTTCTTGGTTACAGCTCTTTATATCTGGGATAGATCTTTCACACTCAGACAAAATTAGTGCCACTGTGTGGTTGTTGATGGAGGTCATGATGCAGAAATTGGTAAAAAAAAAAATAAAAAAAATAGACTTTAAAAACCTAGGTTCAAGTTCAAGCATTCTTCCCAGGCCGCCTGACCTTGCTTCTGCTTCTTATAAGCCTCTTGTTTCCTTCGAATTTTGCTCAGCAGCTCCTTATCCACCCAAGGAGGTCTCCTGGCCCTCCTGCTGAACTTCCTTCTACTTTGGATGCATCGCTCCTGAGCTTGCAGCAGGTGAGCCTTGAATATCAACCAACAGTCTTGGGCCCCCCTGCCCTCTAGGGCTGTATCCCATGGAACCTTACAGAGCAGGTTCCTGAAGAGGCCAGAGTCTGCTCTTTTGAAGTCCAGGGCAGTGAGCTTGCTGCACGCTCTTCTCACTCTCCTGAGAATCTCGAACTCGACCATCTCATGATCGCTGCAATCAAGGCTGCCCTGGAGGGTCACATTTCCAACCAGCCCTTCCCTCTTGGTGAGGACGAGGTCAAGCATGGCACCTCTCCTTGTCAGCTCCGCAATTACTTGCAGAAGGAAGTTGTCTTCCACACAATCAAGGAACCTTCTGGTTTGCTTATGCCGGGCCGTACCATCCCTCCAATAGATATCAGGGTGGTTGAAATCTTCCATGAAAACAAAGGCCTGCGAGTGTGAGGCTGCTCCTCTCTGTCTATAGAGCTCTGTATCCAGCTAGTCCCATTGGTTAGGCAGTCTGTAACAGATCCCCACAATAATATCACCCATCGCTATTCTCCCTTGAACCCTGACCCACAAACTCTCTGTTGACTGCTCACTTGCCCCCTGACAGAACCTGATACTCTCCAACCTATCCCTAACATAAATAGAAACTTCCCCTCCCCGCCTACCGGGCCTGTCTTTCCTAAAGAGCCTGTAACCTTCCATTCCAACATACCAGTCATAGGAGCCATCCCACCATGTTTCTGTGATGCCTATGGTATCATAGCCCCATAGATGTGCACACATCTCTAATTCCTCTTGTTTGTTCCCCATGCTACGGGCATTTGTATAGAGGTATTTGAGCCGAGATCCAATTGAAGCCGGCTCATTGGCTGGAGAAGCTGGAATATCTCTACATTGCTCCGAATGTTTACTATAGGTGCTACCAACCGACTGGGTGTGTTGGGATAAAATGATGGCCCCCTCCCCCAACACATCTAGTTTAAAGCATCCTTGACCAGTCTGGCAAGCCTCCTACCAAATCCACTCTTCCCTTTCTTTGTCAGACCAGTTCCACCAGCCCCCAGTAGACCTGGCCTACTAAATTGAGTTCACGTTCAAGGTACCCTAACCCCTGACTATGGCACCACTCTTGTAACCATTTATTAACCTGTCCAGTCCTCCTAGCCTTTTTAAGTGCCTGCCCTGCATCCTGGAGAATTGATGAAAAGACAATCTGCGCTCCAGAGCACCATGCCACCTCTCTCAGAGCTCTGTAGTCCTGCTTTATGGTCTCCATGCTACTCCTACCTATATCACTAGCACCCACACGGATCACTAGAAGTGGGTAATAGTCAGTGGGACCGACTAGAGCAGGCAGTTTCTCAGCCACATCCCTGATCCGAGCCCCTGGTAGGCAACACACCTCCCTTGAGCCTGGGTCAGGCCGGCAGATGAGTGCCTCTGTGCCTTTCAGCGTAGAGTCCCCTATTACTACTACGGCCCACTGCTTTTTCCTGGCAGCACCAGTAGTGATCTTCTTTAGCAGTGCATCAGCCGGTTGTTCCTTGTGGGAGCGCTGTTGCTCATCAGCCTCCTGCAGGACAGGAAAGCGGTTCTGGGTGGGGACAACAGATGGAGGACGAAGCCCCTTGTTTTCATTGTCCTCTTCCTCCTTTTTTTGCTGCTCTTTTCTGTTACCCTTTCCCAGCTTCCTGGATTAGCGACCACCTTTCCTGCATGGGCAACAGCAGACGCTCGAGGCACAGTAACAGTCTGGTCCTGGAGCAAGCACTGCTGCTTCCTCTCAGCTTCCCTGACACCTTTCAGCCTGGTAACAGCTTCCTGCAGTTCAGCCACCTGCTGCAGGAGGACCTCCACCATGGAGCACAGAGTGCAGTCCTGCCCATTGCTCACCCTTCCCTCAGGAGAGCAGTGCTGGCACTTTCTACACCCTGAGTTCTGCTCTGCAGCCTCCCTTCTCATCTGCTCTGTCTAGGTGCCTGCACTGGCCACCACTGGGGCAGCCAAAGTAAAGCTCCCAGACCGAGCCTTGGTCATACGGCGAGTGCTCACCACCCTGCTTGCCACCCCGCTTGCCTGCCAGCGCAAACTGCCACGCAAACTGCCTCGTACCTGCCCTGTTTGCCCGCCCTGTTCGTCGCACTCCCTGGGGCAGGTTTTTAACCAGCCAGGTCTGCTGCCGGTCCTCCTGGCGCCGCCCCCTCTGAGTCAGCCGCTCGCCTCCGCTGAGCTGCAGGCTCCTGGGCAGGCCTCGTCGAGGACTTGAGGCTCCCTCCGTGCAAGTTGCTGCTCTGAGGTGAAGCTTGTAGACGCCGAGCCTCCCCCCAGTCAGGCACTGCAGGCTCTCCTTAAACTGAAATGTCATTTAATGTGATTGATTGAAGCAATATCCGTAAATTTGAAATCCAGAAAATCTGTATTTGCATGACTCTTTATGAGCTGAACACTTGGGTGTTCTCCGTTTGAAGTTTAGCCACTCCTTCTCCTACATGTGTTTGGAAGACTGGAAGGTTCTCTCTGGACCATTAAAATCAAGTTTCCTCCTCCTTTAGGCAACCACAGTATATAGTCTCATTTACAAATTTGTCAAGCTTCATTTTTAAAGTAGTTATGTTGCTTGATCTCACTACTCCCAATGAAGGACTGTTCCAGAACACCACTCCTCTGATGGTAAAAACCTCCTCCTAATTTCAAGGCTAAATTTATTCATGGGCTGTTTATACCCACTTGTTCTTGTGCCAACATTGGCCTTCAGTTTAAGAATCTCTTCTCTCTTGCTGGTGTATATTGAACTGTTAAAATATCTGTTAAGCTGGAAATATATTAGACATTGGGTGAAAATCCACTCCTTCAAAGATTAATGAACGTCGAAGACAAAGGAATTACAATTCATAGTTGTATCTTTAGCCTATAAGCTCTTTTACAGTGGGGACCAATGAAGCTTGTTTATTTTAACATTCTTTTCTGGAACATGCCATTGCATCATATAGTGCAGTGTCCTTGTAGAACCATACTAATTATAAATACCAATGGTACATCGGTTTTGTCATGAGAATCAAGAGATTCTGCTGGTAATTCCTTTCTTTAGCTCTATGAATAGGGATTTAAAATTTGGATCTTACGGCTGTGCTTAAATAAAAATGTAATCATGAATGCTTCCCTGATGTGCAGGTACCTATTTTCTACAGTGGGAATTGGCTCATGCCCTTATTCAGTTATAATCAATCAGCATGATTTTCTTCTCCACACAGATTTTTGGAACTGAAACTCGTTAACTGATACTGGAAGTAAGTTCTCTTTTCCCTTCTTCTTCTTTTTTTTTTTTTCCCCCCTTTATTTTTTTTTTCTTTTTAAGGAGCTTTTTCATTGTGTTCCCTTAATTACACCATGTCATGTCACGTTGCAATGTAAAATGACACAGTGTAACACTTTGTGACATGTGATAACAATGATGAATTACATTCAGAACAAAGACCTGCTTTGAAAAGATATATCTGATCTGGGGGAGAGCAGGTATTTCAAGCACTCCACGGATATTTTGGATTAAGGGATAATTCCCATCACATATCACAAATGTTTAATAATAAGATTATGAACATGCTGGCAGAGGATTTTTCCTGACTTTTATCCTAACATATCAATTTTTTATTTACTGTATCAAATTAATAACTTCTATGCTTACAGAGTGTTTATATATATATATAAAGCTAACTACTTTGAAAAAGGGAAAAGATAAACTCCCTATTCAATTTCTTGGAATAATCATATTAAGGGATGAAATTAATGGCAGACAGGAGAGAGGTGTTCACCCTAGCAGCAGTATTCCCTTCATATTAAAAAAAATAATAATGATGAAATGTTAGCAGTGCACCAACAGAAGGAAAAATGAAGCAACCAAAAAAAAAATAACAACCCACCAGTGGTATCAGACATTATAGAATGTTTAAGCATGAGTTTTCTAAAACCATAGGTAAAAACGAAAGAGAAAAAAGTATCTGAAAATTCTAAAAATGCCATTTTTACACTCTCACAGTGACTTTCAGATCAAATGTGCCTCATTCATGTCAAAACACAATTTCATCCCCCTCCCCTTCCCCCCCCCCCCGCTTGACTGCCAGCCGTACAGCTGCAGGTTAGGATATGAAAATCAAGCCGTGTTCTTCTGTCATTGAGACATTGCCAGCAATGAGGACCTTGCAAAGAGAGCATAGCTACTGACAATACTGTTGGTGATGCAAGAGGCAGAGATGAATCCAGCACTCCTGTCCAGACTTGCATTTGTTCTGCAGTGGAAAGTTTAAAACAAAAGCTTTATATTTTCTTTTTTTTTCTTTTTTTTTCTTCTTTCTTTTTACTTTTTTTCCTTCTTTTTAATTTATTTTAATTTATTCTTTGTGAATTTTTTCTTTTTTCGTTGTTATTTTTTCTTTTTCTTTTTTTCTTTTTTTTTTTTTTTTTTTTTTTTTCATCATACAATCATAGAACCACAGAATAGTTAGGGTTGGAAAAGACCTTAAGATCATATGGTTCAAACCCCCCTGCCATGGGCAGGGACACCTCCCAGTAAACCATGCCACCCAAGGCTCTGGCCTCCAACACTGCCAGCAATGGAACATTCACAGCTTCCCTGGGCAACCCATTCCAGGGCCTCACCACCTTTACAGTAAAGAATTTCTTCCTCATATCCAAATTAAACTTCCCCTGTTTAAGTTTGAACCTGTTCCCCCTTGTTCTCTCACTACAGTCCCTAAGGAAAAGTCGTCCCCCCATCCCTATAGCCCCCCTTCAGATACTGGCAGGCTGCTATGAGATCTCCATGCAGCCTTCTCTTCTGCAGGCTGAACAGCCCAAACTTTCTCATCCTAACTTCATACGGGAGATGCTCCAGCTCCCTTGTCATCCTCATGGCCTTGTCTGGACTTGTTCCAACAGCTCCATGTCCTTTTTATGCTGAGGACACCAGAACTGCACACAGTACTCCAAGTGAGGTCTCACGAGAGCAGAGTAGAGGGGCAGGATCACCTCCCTCGACATGCTGGTCAAGCTCCTTTGGATGCAGCCCAGGATATGATTGGCTTTCTGGGCTGCAAGTGCACACTGCCGGCTCATGTTCATTTTTTCATCAACCAGCACCCCCAACTCCTTCTCCACAGGGCTGCTCTGAATCTCTTCTCTGCCCAACCTGGAGCTGTGCCTGAGATTGCTCCAACCCAGGTGTAGGACCTGGCACTTGGCATGGTCAAACCTCATCAGGGTGGCATCAGCCCACCTCGCAGGCATGTCAAAGTCCCTCTGGATTGTATTCCTTCACTCCAATGTATCAACCGAACCACACAGCTTGGTATCATCGGCAAACTTGCTGAGGGCGCACTCAATCCCACTCTCCATGTCACCAACAAAGATGTTGAACAAAACCGGTTCCAACACCGATCCCTGGGGGACACCACTCGTTAATGGTCTCCAGCTGCACATTGAGCCATTGAGCACCAATCTTTGCATGCGGCCATCCAGCTACTTCTTTATCCACCGAGTGGTCCACTTGTCAAATTGAGGTCTCTCCAAGTTACATACAAGGATGTCATGTGAGACAGTGTCAAAGGCTTTACACAAGTCCAGGTAGATGACATCAACTGCTCTGCCCCTGTCCATCAGTTCCATAGCCCCATCACAGAAGGCCACAAGATTGGTCAGACAGGATTTCCCCTTAGTGAAGCCATGCTGGCTGTCCCCAAGCACCTTGTTGGTTTTCATGTGCCTCAGCATGCCTTCCAGGAGAATCCACTCCAAGATTTTGCCAGGCACAGAGATAAGACTGACTGGTCTGTTGTTCCCCGGCTCATCCATTTTACCCTTCTTGATAATGGGGGTTATATTTCCGTTTTTCCAGTCACTGGGAACTTCACCTGACTGCCATGATTTTTCAACTATGATGGACAGTGGCTTAGCAACTTCATTTGCCAGCTCCTTCAGTACCCCCGGGTGGATTTCATCCGGTCCCATGGACTTGTATAATTCAGGTTCCTATGATGGTCTTGAAACATATCCTCCCCCACAGTGGGCCCAGGGTCCCCACCCTCACAGTCCCCGCGTCTTCCTTCCAATACTTGGGTGGTGTGGTCAGAGCATTTGCCGGTAAAGACTGAGGCAAAGAAGTCATTAAGAACCTCAGCCTTCTCCAAATCCAGGCTAGCCAGTTCTTCCGATAACTTCTGGAGAGGGCCTATGTTGTCCTTGACCTGTCTTTTATTTGCAATGTACTTATAAAGTCCCTTCCTGTTATCCTTAACATCCCTAGCCAAGTTTAATTCTAAGTGGGCCTTAGCTTTCCTAACCTGGTCCCTACCTTCCCGGACAACATCCATGTATTCCTTCCAGGCTGCCTGTCCTTGCTTCCCCCTTTTATAAGCCTCTTTTTTCCTTCAAATTTTCCTCAGCAGCTGCTTATCCACCCAATGAGGTCTCCTGGCCCTCCTGCTGCTCTTCCTTCTAGTTTGGATGCACCGCTCCTGAGCTTGCAGCAGGTGATCCTTGAATATCAACCAACAGTCTTGGGCCCCGCTGCCCTGTAGGGTTGTATCTCATAGAATCTTACTGGGCACGTACCTGAAAAGGCCAAAGTTTGCTCTTTTGAAGTCCAGGGCAGTGAGCTTGCTGCACACTCTTCTCACTCTCCTGAGGAACTTTAACTCTACCATCTCATGATCGCTGCAATCAAGGCTGCCCTGGAGGGTCACATTTCCAACCAGCCCTTCCCTCTTGGTGAGGACGAGGTCAAGCATGGCCCCTCTCCTTGTCAGCTCCTCTATTACTTGCAGAAGGAAGTTGTCTTCCACACAACCAAGGAACTTCCTGGATTGCTTGTGCCGGGCCGTACCATCCCTCCAATAGATGTCAGGGTGGTTGAAATCCCCCATGAGAACAAGGGCCTGCGAGAGTGAGGCTGTTTCTATCTGTCTATAAAGCGCTTCATCCACCGAGTCCCCTTGGTCAGGCGGTCAAAATCTTTGTACTGGATCCTATTCTGCTCCCTGTCACATGACTGTAAATGCGAGGGGACACCATGGAAGTCACAACTGCTATTCTGTTTCCTGGTTAGAAAAAAAAAAAGAAACAAGAAGTTACCCAGACCTCATTATTAAAGAGCTAAGATGGCCCTGTGGTACCTAATGGCCTTCCAGAATGTAGAGACTGCCTAAAATTAATCTTCTGAAAACCAAGTAATGAAGCGTTAAGGTACATGTCAATCCGACCTTAATTCTTCCCTCCTTGAGCGATGACCCAATACACTCATAATACGCAGACTTATTCCCTGTCTTTTTGAACTGTGCAGAACTTTGAGGGAACAAGATATACATAAGGGAAGATGAGATATGAAACCGTTTTTCTGCTAAGAAAAAGTGCACTACTATGTAATAGTTGAAAACTAGTTCTCTCTACTTGCTTTACCCAAGCCTGCACAGCCCCCCGGGATATTTCAGCTCCTGTTTGTGCTCGTGTCTGACATGGTGTGTTTATACGGCCCCCATGAAACCTCTGCACGAATCCTGTTTCACCTTTCTCGGCTGACTTGCCTTGCAGGAAGGAAGGACTCAGATAATTTGGCTATGGTATGACTCAGCAGATCACAGCCTTTCAAGCTCAGATTTGGCATACTCATGGAATGTAGGAAAAGCTGAAACTCACAGATCCCCAGACTACAAACACAAATCTGTTTTTCTTCGCCAGCTAATCTCTCCTTCACTTAATACAGTTTTACCGAATTCAGCTAGAAAACAGATAATTCCTAGGGACTGTTAAAGCACCCAGGAACTACAGTTAGTGCTTTTGGCCTAACAGTTCTTCCTTCACTTTTCCTACTTTTCTTCCTAGCCACTCTCTCCTCTAATTTTATAGCAGTGCTTCTGCCTACCCTTAATTTATCCAACCACCATTATTCCAATATATTCGTCTTTAAAGGAGGGTATAAAGAAAATGTTGCTCAGTCCAAAAATGTTTTTCCTGTTAGGGGATTGCATATTAGCAATGCTTGACCTTCTTAAGCACATTTGTGTCCACTGTTCAGCAAACATTGATTATATTATCCTCGCTGTCTTTAATCCTACCATGTAGTTAATAAAAGCTGGTGCTCTGCTATAATAACTCCCCATGTAGAAAAGTAGCAACATGTCCAACAGCCTTTTTTGCATATCTGCCTTGAGGATGTACAATTTATAATCTTTCAGAAATGGTTAGAGTCCTTTCTAAATCAGTTGCACAAATTTAGCAAGACAAAAAAAAATGTTCTTTATTGTTCTTTGCTTTTTGCTTTTTTTCCTTTTTAGAAACAGAACCAAGCTCTTATGAGACAGATAAGAGATAACATGTCCATCTCTGGAAGTCTCTAAAAGTACCTGAAGAGCAGTTAAGAGAAATGGCTGTGAGGAATTACTTGATTAAAGGTGACTTTGCCTTGTGGAGGAGAAGGATCACTTCTCGTGCTTCCCTTCAGTCTTATTCTAACATGCCTGTTGGTGGTTCTCAGATTTTTATGAAGGAACAGGTTTAAAATTTTGCTGTATATGCTCACCTCAGGGCTTAAGCAAAGCAGATATCTGAATAATAAACTACAAGCAGCAGTACCAAAACCATGTTTTTCCTGCCATGTTTCTTCTTTTAGATCACGTGAATTGTCATTTAGTGTCAATGGCATCAACTTGCCTCTTGGAATCACCAAATATTTGCAAACACAAACTTTCAGCAAACCTGATACTTAGTCTTGCTATTTCTGCGTATGCTTTTACAGAGCAAATGGGACAACTTCCTCATATTTTTTTCTTCCTAGGAGAAGGTATAATATACATGAGAAAAATGGAAAAGTAGTCAGAAATGGAGCCATCATTCTGAGTTTCAAAGATGCCGGGAAAAAACACACATGCCAACCCCCAAAACCCTTCTAAAATGAAGCTGATCTAAAATGCTAGGAGTAGTCCCACATCTAAAATACCAAATATCAAAGTACTGAAATGTTTCCACAGAGGCACAGCAAATTTCAACCTGACAAAACATATAGATTTTATATAGATACAAATTCTCATAGAAGTGCCAGGGGAAGAAGGATCAGAGGAGAGGGACTGTATAGCTACATGTTTTTCACAATGGTCTGTGACGCTCTTCTGTAGAAAGTGGGTTTTAAACATAAACAGAGAAGAGTTGAGCTTCCTATAAAGTAACAAGAGACTAATTTCCTCGTAGTTTTATTATTTCAGTATTCAGTTTTACAAGATAGTTACATATTTTAGTTTTCATTGGTTTGCACAGGACATTTTTGGACAGGGACTTTTTACAAAGGAAGGTAGTGAAGGCTCAGGGGACACGCTATAACAGCCTTCCAATACCTAAAGGGGCCTACAGGCAATCTGGAGAGAGATTTTTTACAAGGGTATATAGTGACAGGACAAGGGTGAATGGATTTAAACTGACAAAGGGGAGATTTAAATTAGACATAGGAAGAAACTCTTTACTCTGTTGGTGTTGAGGTGCTGGCACAGTTTGCCCAGAGAAGCTGTGGCGGCCCCATCCCTGCCAGTGTCCAAGGCCCGGCTGGACGGGGCTCAGAGCAACCTGGTCTAGAGGAAGCAGTCCCTGCCTGTGGTAGGGGGTTGGAACTGGATGAGCTTTAAGGTCCCTTCCAACACAAAACAATCTGTGATTCTATGATTCTGAATCTCTTTAAATAGGATTTGATTCTTCTGCATTAGGGTTCTCTCAAGCTCTTAGTACGTTGGAGGGTGCTGCCAGGTTTATATCAGATTGAAGAGGCAGAGTCCATGAAAATAAGAGAGATGTTTAAAAAATTTAGCTTTAAAACATAAGAAGTTCAAATAAAAAAAAAAAAGTGAAGTGTTAGAACCCATTCTTTATTTAATAAATTTTCAAATAAGATAGAGAAATAACTCTAGAGAAATATGTACATGAAACTTGACTATTAGTTCTTTAGCCCTGTTCCGTTTGCTTTCCAGTTGCATCTGCCAACTTTACTCATGAAGACAGACATTCAGGCAGACACACGGACTGTGAGAATGAAGACATTAAGCCCACTGTAGGAGACGATAGAGTTCAAGACCATCTTAGGAACCTGAACATACACAAGTCCATGTGACCTGATGAAATCTATCTGAGAGTCCTGAAGGAGCTGGCAAATGAAGATGCTAAGCCACTGTCCATCATAGTTGAAAAATCATGGCAGTCAGGTGAAGTTCCCAGTGACTGGAAAAACGGAAATATAACCCCCATTATCAAGAAGGGTAAAATGGATGAGCCGGGGAACAACAGACCAGTCAGTCTTATCTCTGTGCCTGGCAAAATCTTGGAGTGGATTCTCCTGGAAGGCATGCTGAGGCACATGAAAACCAACAAGGTGCTTGGGGACAGCCAGCATGGCTTCACTAAGGGGAAATCCTGTCTGACCAATCTTGTGGCCTTCTGTGATGGGGCTATGGAACTGATGGACAGGGGCAGAGCAGTTGATGTCATCTACCTGGACTTGTGTAAAGCCTTTGACACTGTCTCACATGACATCCTTGTATGTAACTTGGAGAGACATCAATTTGACAAGTGGACCACTCGGTGGATAAAGAAGTAGCTGGATGGCCGCATGCAAAGATTGGTGCTCAATGGCTCAATGTGCAGCTGGAGACCATTAACGAGTGGTGTCCCCCAGGGATCGGTGTTGGAACCGGTTTTGTTCAACATCTTTGTTGGTGACATGGAGAGTGGGATTGAGTGCGCCCTCAGCAAGTTTGCCGATGATACCAAGCTGTGTGGTTCGGTTGATACATTGGAGTGAAGGAATACAATCCAGAGGGACTTTGACATGCCTGCGAGGTGGGCTGATGCCACCCTGATGAGGTTTGACCATGCCAAGTGCCAGGTCCTCCACCTGGGTCAGAGCAATGCCAGGCACAGCTCCAGGTTGGGCAGAGAAGAGATTCAGAGCAGCCCTGTGGAGAAGGAGTTGGGGGTGCTGGTTGATGAAAAAATGAACATGAGCCGGCAGTGTGCACTTGCAGCCCAGAAGGCCAACCGTATTGTGGGCTGCATCAAAAGGAGCTTGACCAGCAGGTCAAGGGAGGTGATCCTGCCCCTCTACTCTGCTCTCGTGAGACCTCACTTGGAGTATTGTGCCCAGTTCTGGTGTCCTCAGCATAAAAAGGACATAGAAATGTTGGAACAAGTCCAGAGGAGGGCCACGAGGACGATCAGGAGAGTGGAGCATCTCCCGTATGAAGATAGGCTGAGAAAGTTTGGGCTGTTCAGCCTGCAGAAGAGAAGGCTGCGTGGAGACCTCATAGCAGCCTTCCAGTATCTGAAGGGGGCCTATAGGGATGCTGGGGAGGACTCTTCCTTAGGGACTGTAGTGAGAGGACAAGGGGTAACAGGTTCAAACTTTAACAGGGGAAGTTTAGATTAGATCTGAGGAAGAAATTCTTTACTGTAAAGGTGGTGAGGCCCTGGAATGGGTTGCTTAGGGAAGCTGTGAGTGATCCATTGCTGGCGGTGTTTAAGGCTGGGCTGGACATAGTGTTGGGTGGCATGGTTTACTGGGAGGTGTCCCTGCCCATGGCAGGGGGGTTGGAACTTGATGATCTTAAGGTCCTTTCCAACCCTAACTATTCTATGGTTCTATAATAGGTAAAAACTCAAGGCCATTGCATACTCCGTGTTTAAATTGGTTCAAGGATAATTCAACAATCCTCATTCTGTGGAATACCTTATTATTAATGCCTGATGAAGTACCTTTAAGGATAAATGGTTGGGTGACATGGTTTAGTGGGAGGCAGCTCTGCCTGTAGCACTGGGCTTTCAACTAGATGATCTTAAGTTCATTTCCAACCCTAACTATCCTATGATTCTATGATTCTATGAAGGGATTTTTTTCATTTAAACCAGTGTTAGTTGAATGGCTCGAGTATTAAACATTTCCAGATACCACTAGTATTGCAAAAGACTGACTCTACTGATAGTCAGATTCTTTCACACTCAGATATGTCATTAACATCATGCAGATCAATAGGAGATTAAGGTCTAAAACAGATGTGCAGAATTCCATACATTCACAGATTTACTTACAGTGGAAAAATCAGGGCTGAAGGTGCCATATGAATTCAAAATATGTAGCTAATTCACAGATTAATCCTACCATTACAGGTATGAATTAATTGCCTCAACTTAAGAGAATGCTATATATCAATCTCTTTAATGGCATAAGTAGCATACGTACAACTCACATTGCACAGTATTATCTACTTTACATTCCTAATAATTTGTGGAAGGTTTATATATTAACATACAGCTACATACACAACTGCAGATAAAATGGAAATATCTGAAAGATGAGAAGTAGGAAAAATTCCTAAGGCCCTGTAAAAAGAGATGAAAAAAATGACCACTTAAAAGGCATAAAATCATAGTGTTGATATCTGGAATATGCCAAAAATATTTAAATCCTTGAAGGTTAATTTTTTTGTGGGTTTTTGTTTGTTTGTTTAAGCAAGTGTCTTCACTTTAAAGAAAATGCACAGCTGTTCCTTTAGCATTTTGTAATTATAAGACAGACAGAAATTGTTGGAACAGGAAAGCGTGTGTGAATGGGGGTTAGCATGCTGAGACATTGTATTTCAGCTGTGAAAATCAATACATGCTCCAGAGATAGGGCACTTGATCAGAAAGGATATTGCAAGATACAAAAGAGCAGATATGAAATACCATTCCTGTAAAGTTCATTTCTTGCACTTATTACATCAGTTCAGAAGAAAACACGGTGTGCATGAAACTAGGGCAGTGCCAGCAATTTATTATTGCTCTTCCAAGATTTTTAGATTTGCATGAGATTTTAACAAAATTGTGCTTTGTGGCCCTTTACCAGTAATTCAGAACCTGAAGGTCTAGACGATGCACTTGTGAAGGCTTCCTTGTGTACCGGTCTCTTATTCTGTAGCTGTCAATGAACACAACTGCAGTTATGTATCATTCTGCTCCAAAACCAAGATCATTATTTAATCAAAGGAGGAAAAAAAAAATCAGGACTTTGTTTTCAGAAGATCTTTTGGTTTTCTTCCTTTTCTTTTTTTTTTTTTTTTTTTTTTTGGTTTGTTTTGTTGTGTGGGTTTTTTTTGTTTGGTTTTTTTTTTTTTTTTTTTTTTTTTGGGGGGGGTGGGGTGGGGTGTTTTGTTTTGTCTTGTTTTGTTTTCCTGAAACCAAGCAGAAAAAAATCTTGAGAGACTGTTTTCACACCATGTTATTGCAAATGCATGTTCACCCTTTATCTTTCTTGCTTTCTTGTTTCTGGCCAGCATTTGTATCCTTGATCTGAGAGAATTTTACAAAATCACCACTATACAGTGATTAAAAAAAAAAAAAAAAGAAAAAAAAAGGAGTGTTCACCATAATCTTGTTTAGACACCTGAAGTTAAACTATAGCTCTTAAGAATAGAAATAAATGAAGATAAATTAAAGGTGGCAAGACACTGTACAGGTTGCACAGAGAAGCTGTGGCTGCCTCATCTCTGGCAGTATTCAAGGCCAAGTCGGATGGGGCTTGGAGCAACCTGCTCTAGGGGAAGGTGTCCCTGCCCATGGCAAGGGGTTAAAACTGGATGAGCTTTAAAGTCCCTGCGAACCCAAATTACTCTATGATTCTATTAGTCTGTGAAGATTTGGTGGAAGTCCAAATGATTCAGGGTCTTGCAGGCAAACACAGAAATACCTGTAACATGAATGCACCCAGAAGGCCAACCGTATCCTGGGCTGCATCAAAAGGAGCATGACCAGCAGGTCGAGGGAGGTGATCCTGCCCCTTTACTCTGCTCTCGTGAGACCTCACTTGGAGTATTGCGTGCAGTTCTGGTGTCCTCAACATAAAAAGGACATGGAACTGTTAGAACAAGTGCAGAGGAGGGCCACGAGGATGATCAGGGGACTGGAGCACCTCTTGTATGAAGATAGGCTGAGAAAATTGGGGCTGTTCAGCCTGCAGAAGAGAAGGCTGCGTGGAGACCTCATAGCAGCCTTCCAGTACCTGAAGGGGGCCTATAGGGATGCTGGGGAGGGACTCTTCATTAGGGACTGTAGTGAGAGGACAAGGGGCAATGGGTTTAAACTTAAACAGGGGAGGTTTAGATTGGATCTGAGGAAGAAATTCTTTCCTGTAAGGGTGGTGGGGCCCTGGAATGGGTTGCCCAGGGAGGTTGTGAATGCTTCATCCCTGGCGGCGTTCAAGGTGGGGTTGGACATAGCCTTGGATGGCATGGTTTAGTGTGAGGTGTCCCTGCCCATGGCAGGGGGGTTGGAACTCGATGATCTTGAGGTCCTTTCCAACCCTTACTAGTCTATGATTCTATGATTCTATATTGGCCTTTTGTAGTAACGAATTAGTTGCTGCCAGCTTCATAACAGGAATGGAGCAAACTCTTAGATTAATCAAAAGCCCTTGTCTCAATTTGTGATTTTCTAACTGTGCTTCATCTTGGATATTTTCTGTTCACAGCATTTGAGTGGCTAAGTTCAGACACAGCCCTACCTGCAAAAATGTAAGCAGCAATGTGAGAGGATGAAACCTCATAGTTGAAATGCTTTCTAATGGTAAAAGTGTGTTCCCCTTCCTTTCCTTCTTTCCCAATAAAACAGCATCTCTGACACTCTTTCACTGAGGGAGCTGTGGTGGCACAAGGCTGTGTCATCGGCAGCTTTTAAATTGTGGCTGGTTGCTAGCCCACTCCTGCAGCAGAGCTGTGACACTGCCCCTTGCATGTGGCTCATAGCAAAAGATATATTTAACTTAGAATAATATCCCAGTGAGGACATGGAAAAGACAAGTGAAATGGCCTATTTTGGCAATCATTCCAAAGCTGGTGTTAATGTCTTTGGATTGCAAAGTAGAGAAAAATAAATAGCTGAAATGCTTTACCGATTAATGCAAAGCAAATAACTCTCAGCAGCCAGGGTCAATGGCTGTCACTGTTGCAGCTGTGATCATCACACAAACTGTCCTCACTTCATTCGCGTAATATCCTACACCTGCATGCTGGCTATAAAGAGTCTCCGAAGTGCCTGCTGAGTCACAACAAATGGCACTGGAATGGGAGGAGATGTATCAATTTAACTGCCCAGATAGCAATGTTTGTTGGGACACATTTGGTTGTCATCCAGAGGGCACTGACAAAAGTTTTTCAACACCAATGCCATCCTCACAGCTTCTCCCTTCTCATCCACCCCAGGATGCTCTAAGACAGAAAATAAATAACTGAATTAAATTGAACGCATGGGACATTCACTTGTTCAAATGCTTGTCAATAGCAATATACTTATTACATGATTCTGTTTGAATATAATCCTAGAGATCAGCAATTAGGAGGAAATGATAGGGCCTGATCTTATGCAATTCAGAAAATATTATTTTTATCCCTGCTATACAGATGGAGAAAAAATTGGAAAGGCCTCAGAAAAAAGGCTAAAAGGATAAGTCATGCCTTCTAAACAGGGCTTTTGGGCAGCTCTGCCTACCTAGTTCATTAAAGAGAAGGCTAAGAGGTGATTTGATTGTAGTCAATACGTATGGAAAATTTCTCATAAAGGCAGCTGTAAGCTAGAAATCATAGCATAACAAGTTTCAGGGGCTGGGAGACCTCCTTGATATAAAGAACATTCGTAACACCAAAACTAGAATAAAATTGGGTCATGATGGACCCACAATTACATAATGCAATTTCATTGAGATTTCATTTCCCCCCACCCTATGAAAAACATACTATAATTCATCCACTAGATAAGTATTTGTTGTACAAGCTAATGAGTGAAATTCATTGGTTAAGCTAAATCATAACAATACTATTTTCTGTTATTATAAATCCATCTGCATGAATGAGATTTGTTTCTTTTTGCTTCTACAGCATTGATGCAGATGTTCTGAGGCTCTTTTTTCAGAATATACTATTAAGAATGTAAAAATCTTAATTTCATAGCAGTGAGGTAAAAATATTTACATGAGTGCATGGCCAGTGTGTGGGGAGAACTGGGGAGTCTTTTGGCACGTCTTGCCATAGTTAAGACCCTAATAGAAATTTCCTGAAGTGAAAAGTTCTGCAGTGCTTTCTGCTATACAATCTAATATGATTTTTTAGATGGTACACAAGTTAAAATTCTCGTGAAATCAAGACAAAACAATGAGTTTACTGGCATTTAATTTTGGACATGTCTGCCACCCAGCAATGTGTTACAAGACACAATATAGGAAAAGAAAAAGAAAAGGTAGGGTTTTTTTCTGCTTAAGCTGTAACATCTTGTGCTTTTATCGGGAACTGGAAGGTCCTAGTTCAGACCTCAGTGTCTTGGCCAAGATAGCATCTATCACATTTAGATACCAAGGTTTAATTCAGTGCATGGTCAGTCAACCAAGAAGTTCATATTTGGTTCTGGATATTAAGTTCCCAGGTATTCAAGGAAGCTTGTGTCTGTGGAGTTGCTTTGGGCCCATGTCTAGTTGAATGCAAAAGAGAATAAAGTACACTAGTGCATGGTAGGAACCTTTGGTCAGTAAATCTGGCACTTGCTGCACACAACTGGTAGCACAAGCTAAAAAGGCTGTTAAGCCATAAGCACCAAAAAAGAATGACAACAAGAAATATGGGTAGCACACAAATACTGTAAATTTTCACAGCAAACAAACATCATGCTGTTTAGCACAGGTTTTCTGTAATTGTGATACAGTGGGAAAAATCACAGGGCTCAGTGGACCTTAAACTCTCCCTTCTATCTCTGTGATGGAGTCATCTTTCTGTTGATATGTAGGGTGCAGAGGGCCATAATACAAAACATGCAGAAATAATGGATGAACCAGGATGTATTAAAGAACCTTTTTGTTTACAACACTGTTAATGCTTCAATTGTTTGTCTGTGTCTTTGCATCAGTATTTATAGAAAGATTCACAGGTCCTATGCCACTTCTGCTGTGTTACCATCAACCATTAACTTTCCTTTGAAACCTCTGAAACATGGGGATGTACCTGGTTCATTCAGGAAGTACCTGGTTGTATCTGGTTCATACAGGAGGTTGCAATGCACTGGGGCACTTTCAGGTCAGTCCTAAGATGATTGTACGATAGTTACCTAGGCAAATCATTAAATTGTCATAAAAGATCTGAAAAAATTTTGCATTAATTTCAGCTCTATCTGAAGAAATGGGAATCCGATTGAGAGATGCTCTTTGGGAAAAGAAAAATACCACAAGTTTTCTACTAGGCAATTTGAAGAAGTCATAGGGAAAAAAAAAGAAGTAGTTAAGAATGTGAAAATTTAGATCAGAGTGAGCCAGGAAAATGGGAAAAAAGTTCTAGGCAGCCCATTTTACTGTCAAGAGGAAATAGGATTATAAAAGACAGAAGAAAAAGTGAACAATGTCAGTAGAATTAACTGAGTATCTGAAAAAATGAGTCCAGAGACCTAAGAAGTTATGAGTAGAGGTCATAACAGGCAAGGCTGGATAGTATTTTAGTGAAAAGCAGAGGGAAACAGCACAGTCATAAAGGGCAGAGAGAAATGGAAAATGCCAAGCAAACTATGTCAATTTCTACATAAACAAGAAAAAATAATGAGGTTTAGCCAGGAGAGATTCACTGGATGGGAACTATTTTGCACCTGAGCTGCTCCTGAGACCTCATTCCCAATACACAGTCACTCTGAACCCAGTACAAATTCAAAGTCTCAGCAAACCCTTTAGCAGCTTGCTTGTGTTGCCCAGACACTGGAAATGGTTGTAGTAGCAACTCACATAGACGCTTCTAAAAAATGTGTGACGTCCTTAACTATTTACATCTAATGCTAGTTCTATATAGTTATGAGACATCACCATTTATCATCACCACACAGGTCTGAAAACAGCGTCTGTCATCCTGGCTGAGAGATGCCTTTTTCCAGCTTTGCTCTTGCCTAAGACACATTGCACCCATGTCCATTGTCCTGTTCTTCCTACAGAAGTCTTCAAAGTCATATGAATTATTTCAGCCAATTTCTGAGTGGTTTTTGTTGTTTAGAGTGTGCTATTGGTTGTTCACAGAATGTTTCATGGCTGCAGGACAGTTTTGGATGTGCTTCTCTCTCACTGAAAAGTGGTTAAAGAATGCCACACTGAAACTATGCTACACAACGTAAAGAATACAGCTCTCAGTTTGAAAACACAGCAGTCTGATGAACAGCTAGAGATCACAGATAGGTATCCACTTGAGGGCATTGTTATGGCCTAGTTAAACTGAAATAAATTGCACACTTTTAGACTTGCAAGTTTTCTAGAGGGAATACTTCAGTGTAGAAACATAGAAATATTGGCCTCAATGGGAGAGTAGGATCCAGATGAAAATTGTTGATCAGCTTTGGAATGAAACATTGTTCTTTAAATATGAATGGGTTTACAAATGAGAATGCTACAATGTGGAGTGCCATTTATTGTTATTATTATCATAATAAGCAAACAAAAGAAAACTCTACTAAGCATAAGTAATTGTAATACACTTCATCCTGATATGCAAATCAATCAGAGTAAGGTACAAAGCATTGAATGGGGAAGTACATTTGTCACTTAAAGAGACATCTACAAATGCTTTACCAAGCTTACATTCAAATGTTGCAGTCCAAAACAGATGAGAGCCATGCAACATGCATGGATGTGTATATGCAGCTACAGGCATAGTTATCTATATTTTGGTTAATAACATTTTTTCTCTGATGAACAAAATAGGATTAATATGTGGGTATATTTTTGCTGCATTGTAAAGTAAAAAGGTGTCATTTTTCATTCTGGAGTTGAAAAAACTTGCTTTAAACTACAGCTCCTATTCCCCTCAAACAGATTTCAGCTGAGTTTTGCTTGAGATTAGGAAACGGGAGGAGGATGAAGCTCAATCTTTTTCATTTAGCACTCAGTATTTTCTACCAAAAGCATTGTCACAAATCTATTAAAATTGTATCAAGCATGACCTCTTTTCTCCTCCTTCTTTCATAGTTCCTTTTCCAAACACATACAGCCTTATGAACTGCAAACATTATATGAGTAAATTATATATGAACAGTATTTTTATTCTACTACTCAACCTGTCTAGAAGTAGTGGCTTAAATAACAGAGATCTGCTGATAATGGAAACCCTTCAGTTGAAAGGCTTTACATAGAGTGATAAATACTGATCTTTCAGTGTTGAACACTGGAAAAATGAAATCTCAGGCTTGTATCAATTCAGCCATACACACCTACTTTTGAAGGGGGAAATAATATCCCATTCCTTACACTTGGGCACATGGATGAACAGAGAGTTAAAACACATAATATGCAAAAGTGTAGCAGGAACATGAAATTTAGAATGGCTTCTTTCAATTTCATTCTCTGGCTATTAAATGGTGAGATTTATTGTCTTCCTTTTGGAGAAAACCAGCTGCTAACAGGTTAATCCCCTAGCACAATACCACACCTGCAATTGCCTTGCTCTTCTGCATTCCCAGCAGACAGTCGGCAGCTCCACTGATGTAATTCTGTTTGGTTACACTTTAACTTTAGTCTTTGTGCTGTGTGTATGTACCAATTTTATTACAAGGAGAAAGATAACCCATTTCCAATCCATCTATCCCAATACCATAAGAAGCAGAGGCAATAACAATTATCTCTATCCTTGCATTTTCTCCCTTCTCTGAATAGTTCTTGTACAGTAATGAATTGTAGCAGCTCCTTCACACAGAACTCTCTCCCGTATAATTAATGTCCTAAGATATTCTATTTACTTGTGAAGCAGTTTGAATCAAGAAGTGATTACTTTTGAAGTAAACAGAGCTGCTAACAACATTCCACACAGATGACAGCAGTTTTCCTTAAAAAAAAAAAAAAGGAAAAAATCAAAAACACACACACAAAACAAGCAGCCCACACCAAAACCACCCCCAACCCTACAGAAAAAAAAAAAAAAAAAAAAAAAAAAACAAAAACCACCCATATAAAAGAAAGAAAATCTTTGCAAAACCAGACCTTTTGTATTAAGGTATTTTCCCTTCATGAACACCCTTTCCAACAACCACCACTGCCTTTTCCTTTCATTTTTTTTCATTCTATAAGTAGCACAGCAAACGTCTTAATCAGCAGGATGGTTTTGAACTCTGGATATTCACAGGTTGTATTAGAATATGCTACTTTTCTGCAAATTAAAAATGTGGTCCACAAACCAGAAGAAAGTGCTCTTTTTCTGAAAGACAGCCTCACAAGGAAACTTCAGAGTGAAATATTTTCAGTCTTGAATATGTTTGATGATATACTGAATATTCTTATGGAATAGTAGATACAAAATGAGCATGCACACAAAATGAGACAACTGGTGTTAAGGATATCCCTTGTAATTTAGCCCCTACAGTCTGAGCAAGGACAAAAGAGACTGTCCATTACCTACCTGAAGAATTGCTTCTGGAAGCATTGCTCATTATCCTACCCAACATGCTTCTTTCCTAGCTCTTGGTTTTGAGACTTCCAGAAAGGTAATTGAATGTGTGCAAAAGAATATGTTAGGGAAGACATGGCTGGTACTTCTGTTACAAGACAAACAAGCCAGACATAAAAATTTGTTTGATTCTGCATATTTACAGCACTAAGTGTAATTTTGCTGCATTGCATTTTAGACGTACTAAGTCTTGTCTGGCTCTTTGAGAAGTTAAAAGCAGTGCTTTTTCCTAGGCTGACCTATGGTAAATGTATTTTCCTGGAAAATGGGAGCTGATCATATGTGATTCTCCCTGATCCCTGTCAAAAAATGAGGAATTTCATTTTTTACTACAATCCATAGCCACATTGCTGTGGCAGTGTGCCGTTTGCCTGAACAATTGCATCTGATCTGAATCCTGAAAGTATTTCTGTGAAACCCCAAACTAGCAATCTCTCTGTCTGCCCCTGGACCCATGATCCTCTTATCAATTTTTTGACAGGTCAGCTTAGGAAAACTCAGTCAACCAACAGGAATGCTTATGGTCCTACCTAATGAAAAGGGAAGCATTTCACTAGTACACTATAAATTACTTGTCAGAGGCACCAAACAGTCTGCACATAGTACAAAGAGCCTCTGCATCTAATTTACACCCTCAAAAGCACTCTGTTGATGCCAGGCATCTACATTTCAGATGCTGACAAATCTAAATTAGGCTTCTGAAGTAAATCATCAAGGTGCAGTCTGAGCGTGCTATCAGGATTATCTCTTGGTTTTTTAGACATTACATGGACCAAAACATGTGCCTATATAAGTGTCTCCAAACACAGCCTGAGTTTAAAATAAGGAAAAGAGTCTGAATTGCCTATATTGCCATTAACAGCATTTGTCCTTTGTTTTGAACTCTTAACATTTTCTAGGTCATATTTAATCATTTACAACTCACCAATGTAAGGACATGTCTGTGCTTGTAAAAGAGGACATAATTTCACATTCATGAGAAACAAAGCACCTAGTAAATCTCATAACCTCAATATGCACTAGCAGCATTGCATCTTCCTAATCTTCTCACCCCATACCCTTCATTGCCTTTCGCTGCTCTGTTTGCCTTTGAGATGCTTTTAAATCCTTGGCACTCACATTTTAATATTCACCTCCACAGTTTAGTGGAGTATCTCCTTATTTAGCAGCTGATTTAATAAGGAAAAACAACTAAGAGGGATAACAGTCAGGTGAAGTTCCCGATGACTGGAAAAAGGGAAATATAACCCCCATTTTTAAGAAGGGAAAAATGGATGACCCAGGGAATTACAGACCAGTCA
This sequence comes from Amazona ochrocephala, assembly GCA_039720435.1. Lineage (NCBI taxonomy): Eukaryota > Metazoa > Chordata > Aves > Psittaciformes > Psittacidae > Amazona > Amazona ochrocephala. Next base: position 112,159,270 of record CM077909.1, read on the forward strand.
GTCTCACCTCTGTGCCTGGCAAAATCTTGGAGCGGATTATCCTGGAAGGCATGCTAAGGCACATGAAAACCAACAAGGTGCTTGGGGACAGCCAGCATGGCTTCACTAAGGGGAAATCCTGCCTAACCAATCTGGTGACCTTCTATGAAGGGGCTACGGAACTGATGGACAGGGGCAGAGCGGTTGATGTCATCTACCTGGGCTTGTGTAAAGCCTTTGACACTGTCTCCCATGACATCCTTCTCTCTAAGTTGGAGAGACATCAATTTGATAGGTGGACCACTCGGTGGATAAAGAACTGGCTGGATGGCCGCACGCAAAGAGTAGTGCTCAGTGGCTCAGTGTCCAGCTGGAGACCAGTAACGAGTGGTGTCCCCCAGGGACCGGTGTTGGGACCGGTCTTGTTCAACATCTTTGTGGGTGACATGGAGAGTGGGATTGAGTGCGCCCTCAGCAAGTTTGCCGATGACACCAAGCTGTGTGGTTCGGTTGATACATTGGAGGGAAGGAATGCCATCCAGAGGGACCTTGACATGCTTGTGAGGTGGGCTGATGCCAACCTGATGAAGTTCAACCATGCTAAATGCAAAGTCCTCCACCTGGGTCGGAGCAATGCCAGGCACAGCTACAGGTTGGGCGGGGAGGAGATTGAGAGCAGCCCTGCAGAGAAGGACTTGGGGGTGTGGGTTGATGAAAAAATGAACATGAGCCGGCAGTGTGCGCTTGCAGCCCAGAAGGCCAACCGTATTCTGGGCTGCATCAAAAGGAGTGTGACCAGCAGGTCGAGGGAGGTGATCCTGCCCCTCTACTCTGCTCTCGTGAGACCTCACTTGGAGTATTGCGTGCAGTTCTGGTGTCCTCAACATTAACAGGACATGGAAGTGTTAGAACAAGTCCAGAGGAGGGCCACGAAAATGATCAGGGGACTGGAGCACCTCTCGTATGAAGATAGGCTGAGAAAGTTGGGGCTGTTCAGCCTGCAGAAGAGAAGGCTGCGTGGAGACCTCATAGCAGCCTTCCAATAGCTGAAGGGGGCCTATAGGGATGCTGGGGAGGGACTCTTCATTAGGGACTGTGGTGAGAGGACAAGGGGTAATGGGGTTAAACTTAAACAGGGGAGGTTTAGATTGGATCTGAGGAAGAAATTCTTTACTGTGAGGGTGGTGAGGCCCTGGAATGGGTTGCCCAGGGAAGTTGTGAATGCTTCATCCCTGGCGGCGTTCAAGGTGGGGTTGGACATAGCCTTGGATGGCATGGTTTAGTGGGAGGTGTCCCTGCCCATGGCGGGGGGGTTGGAACTCGATGATCTTGAGGTCCTTTCCAGCCCTTACTATTCTGTGATTCTGTGAACTATTTAACAGGATATTCTTATAAAGAAAATTAAATTCTCTTTCAGCAATGAGTTTGGTAAAGGTTTGCTAATAGTTGAATACATTACTTTTGGAAGAATCTTATACAACAAAGTTATACTTGTGCATCATGGACTGGAGATACACTCCGGATCATCAGTCAGGAAGGCTTAGAAAATGCGAAGTAGAACAAGATTTCGCAAGTGTCCAGGTTTGGACTAAAGGATCTTAAAGCTTCATTTGTCCTTTCAAAGAACTTGGTCTAGACATAACTTAGTTTCTTGAACTATCATCTTTGGTATCTGCACAGGGGCAAGGTTATGCTGTTGCAGATCAAGTAAATACAGTGTAAGTCCCACAGGTGGTGGTGGTAGTGGTAGGAGACCCATGTTTCCTTGTTCACATACATATAGAATGTGTAACAGACACTGAACATCTGAAAATAGGAAGTATGTACCCCTTTCTTCCTAAATCTTTAGCAAATGCTTGCTCAGTTCCAGTGGCAAAAACTGCAGTGGCAATGTGGATCTAGCCTCCATCAAAGTATTAATGCTAATTATGACCTCTCCCTAACATGAAAATCAACCCATTATTATAACACCAATTATCTACCAACCCAGTATCCATGCAGTCTAAACAAAATATCTAACTTCTTTAAAGAAAATTATGATTTCCTCTTTCTGATGTGTAGGTAAATCTTCTGTATAAAACTGAGTTTCTGCTACATGGTTTTTAGCATTGCATTCTCCCTCCTAATTAATTAATGTGATAACGAAATCATCTCATTATTTTGCAGCAGTATCAGCTAGTAATATTTTTTAAAAAGTATTGTGCACAACTACATATTTGCTTAATCGTTTGTAATTGCAGTTATTTGGGAAATAATAATATTTCCCCACACAAAAATTTCCCCCCACAAAAATATCTTTAACTGCATTTCCAGCATGTGTCTATGTGGAATCTGGAACCTTTAAATAATATCTTTTGTACAAGATGATAAAGACATATTTAGTTTACAATTATACTGATGTACAGATCCTGCTTGAGCACTGCTCTTACTATCTTTGATATTCATGAACCACTGGATAGAATGATTCACTGTTTGTTCCAATTTCCTTTAAATAGAACAGAATCATAGAATCAAAAAATAGTTAGGGTTGGAAAGGACCTAAAGGTCATCAAGTTCCAACCCCCCTGCCATGGGCGGGGGCACTTCCCACTAAACATGCCACCCAAGGCTCTCTCCAACCCAGCCTTGAACACCACCAGCAATGAAGCATTCACAACTTCCCTGGGCAACCCATTCCAGGGCCTCACCACCCTTATAGGAAAGAATTTTTTCCTCATATTGAATCTAAACTTCTCCTGTTTAAGTTTGAACCCATTGCCACTTGTCCTATCACTACAGTCCCTAACGATGAGTCCCTCCCCAGCATCCCTATAGTCCTCCTTCAGATACTGGAAGGCTGCTACGAGGTCTTCACACAGCCTTCTCTTCTGCAGGCTGAACGGCCCCAACTTTTTCAGCCTATCTTCATACGGGAAGTGCTCCAGTCCCCTCATCTTCCTCATGGCTTTCCTCTGGATTAGTTCCAACAGTTCCATGTCCTTTTTATGTTGAGGACACCAGAACTGCGCACAATACTCGAAATGAGGTCTCACAAGAGCAGAGTAGAGGGGCAGGATCACCTCCCGTGACCTGCTGCTCATGCTCCTTTTGATGCAGCCCAGGATACGGTTGGCTTTCTGGACTGCAAGCACACACTGCCGGCTCATGTTCAGTTTTTCATCGACCAACACCCCCAAGTCCTTCTCCGCAGGGCTGCTCTGAATCTCTTCTCTGCCCAATCTGTAACTGTGCCTGGCATTGCATAAAATGTAATCTTCGTTTTAAAAAAGAATTCTTTAAACGCATTTTTAAAATTCAGGTCAAATGCATTATTGTAATTTGAAAGTGGTTGGAGTGGTGGTTTCTATTTTTCCCCATTTAATAACATGGAGATTTAGATTCTCTTAGTAAGTGGAGTGCAGTATTCTTTCCTGTAAAATAGTGGAGAATTGTCTTCTTGGTACTCACAAGGTACGAAAAAATAATACAAAGAATGTCTCAAACACTGTGAGTTCCAGCACAAGGTAAGATTTTTGTTTAGCAGCTGACTGAATACAGAATATTTTTTATCTTTTGGGATGATAGAGTACTTTGGTTTTGAAGCTGGATTTTTTTGTTAATAAATGCATGAGACTTGTATGGAATTATTTGGTGCTGTTATTTACTTTATTCCATTTGAAGAACATTGTAGTTCGAAGTTCAGACAAGAGATGAGAAAGCAGCACATCTGTGTACTTTTCTTTAATTTGCAATTCAATTATTCCATGTCTTTTTAAAAAAAGCAACAAAAAAACATAAAACAAGCAAACCACAACAAAACCAAACAACAACCCACAATCTTAAATGAATCATGAGCAAATAAGTATGTGAACAAAGGGGAACAATGTAAGTGATGCTTAATGCTGGAGGTCTTTGTTCAACTGTGTGTAGAGAATGTCCTATCAAAAATGTAACAGTATGAATCCTGTTGTTCTCTCTGCCTATCCAAAGGTATCGTATGTTCTGTCCGCAAAACAACAGTGCATACAAACATTAATACTCTATAAATTCAGTGGAGAGTTTGGATTAAATATTTGGTACACATAAAATACTGCTTCTGTAATACCTGTGTGAAGAATGCAGATTTCTGTGGAAGGACTGTAGTATGATGAAGCTGTTGAGAGATAGAACTTCCCTCATTCCCTGGCCTTAAAGATGAAACTCTCATGCATCCTTGCAAAAGAAATCTTTTACTCTTTGATCCTTATTTTCTTATCTGCAAATAAATGATAGTATTCTTTCATTTTCTTTTCTGTCATTATGCTGAGAAATTTTTCAGAAACTAACTGTATCAAATAATGTTTATATGGTGCTTAAAACTGTGGGTGTTTCTTGGACAGTTATATCAGCTGCAAAACAAAGAAACAGCAAAACCTAGTCTCAGACTTGGCATTGTAAGGAAAACCTGCTCTGCAGACTCTTGCTAATGCAGAAAAGAACCAGAAGTTCTCTGCTACCTTGTTCAGATACCCATGCACTGGATTCAACAATATATTATCTGAAAACCTTGTGTGATTTCAAGCAGTGTTGTTAAAATCTCTCACTGATGATTCATGTTTTATCTGGGCCTCGGAAAAGTGCACAAAAAAAAACAAACAAAACAACTTTTTTTTTTTTTAAATTATTATTAATTACCATAGGTTTTTCTGGTTTTATTTTGAAGGGGTTAATTTATGTTTTATCAGTCATATGCCTAAGTACTGTTCCAGTTTTATGCTAGAATCTGAATTGCATTTGGGTGCCAAACAAGTTGATGCTCTTAATTTTTTCAAAATATTTTTTCTTAATTGGTTATTTTTTAAAACATCTGACTACAGGCTCTCAAAATCCTGTCTCTGACACAACCAATCTCTAAGCGCATTATCCAGAGACAGGCCAACCAGCACAATCTTCATCCTTAAACTCTTGGCTACACGTTCAAACTATGTTGAGCTCATTCATTCAGACAGGGAAAACCTTTGAAATTCCTAAACTTATGTCCTAAGGAAGACAAGGCTGGAAAGAGAGGGCAATGCTGATGTTTTCATAGTAGCTAGTGGAGCTAGTGTAGAGCAAGTACTGTGCAGTTTTTCATGTCAGTCAGACTTTCTTACAAACAAATCCATCTTTAAACAGATTCATTTATTTTTATAAATAAGATTAGAAGCAGCAATTATTTGAAGTGATGTTAAATCTAGCACTTTGGAATGTTTTCAGCCAATCACCAGCTTAATTTCTCAGATTTACTGCTATATATGAGTTTCACCTGCAAGAAGAGCTCACCAGCAATCTTAGACTCCAGTTGACCAGTAAGCACTCCACAAATGCCTGCTGGAAATCTGCAGGTAAGATTGAGATCTAAACTCTTATTTACAGATTTTGTAGACTATCTTTGCTACAGCTATTTCCTGAAAAACAAGAGCGTCGATTTTCCAAAAGGAGTAATTCCCCCTTAAGCATGGCCTGTGTCATCAAAATGGAATCTAAACCTTCATAGATAGGAAGGAAGCAGCACAAATAACGTGGTTGCAACACAGCTCAAAAACTAGAGTTATAATGGATTTTGATTGTTCTAATTTAATGTTTCATATTAGCTTTCATCTGTCTAACTGGCACATAGACACTGGAGCAAATCCACTGAATTAGGAATCCTCCGTCCGAAGACTTCCTGGTCCAGTTCAGTCAATGGGATAAGTAAATGCCGATGTAAGAGGAGCTTTATTCAAAACACAAGCATACATACATGCATCTACAGTCATGCTTCTGTGCACTGCTACAGACAAACATTCAACCCAGATCCCTGTCTTTCCAAAGGGCTCTTCAAGCCATGCCAAATGGGACCCTTCTTGTACTCCTGCCAGTAAGCACCATGCTGACACTGTCTCAGCTAGAAGCCACCCTCAGCATCTATTACAACACTGCAGCTGTGTTAATAGTATTTGGTGACTCCTTTGTTTCCAATTTAAAGCTGAAATGTGCAATCTGTACAGGATATGAGCTTATTTCTAAATCCCGATGGATGAATGTTCTGTATCTTAATAAATTATTTGTAGAATATAAAACCAAGCTGTAAATTAAGGCATCTGTTCAGATGTAAGTATATCTTGGATAATGCTGACACTTGCTGGAGGGCTCAGATAGTTTTTAAGCTGTATTGGAGTTGTCTCTTCCCTCCTCCAAACAGAACAGTCAAAACTTGGAAAGTGCGAATTCAGACTGACTGAAAATAACATTAAAACAATTGATATCAGGGTGGGGAACTAAAAAAAAATAATTATTAAACTTCTAATTTTTTTTTTTTTCAAAATGTTATCTGCAGTATGTACGTCCGAGGGAAGCAGAGCTTCTTCTTGTTTGTGAAATATGGCAGCAAAAGGAACAGATCAAGGGAAAAAAAAAAAAATGCTATTATCCAGTAAGTATAGAAGCCGCAGCAAGACTCAGCTCAGCTCGTGCAGTCCTATTCAAAACTTACTGAAGTTCAAAGAAGTTTTATTTATCACTTGAAAATATTCTGGATCGGACTACATTTGGACAAAACGGTCTGTCCGTATATCAGGGGACAGAAATTAAGATCATAAGACTTAGTATCTTAGAGGAAGAGACAGGAATACAATCATAGGGATCGTTGAAATTGTTAGACAAAAGAAAACATTGAAAAGGTACTATAGCATGCATTGTTTGCATAATGGCTAAAGTAATTTCTTCTCCTGTAGAATTTTGTTAACATTTGAGTTGGGATTGAGCAGCAAAGCATGGAGGCAAACTGTGATTTCAATCACTCTACACTTATGTCTGTTCCAATGGCATGAGGGAAAGAATGATATATGCCAAATATTTGTTTCATGTTGATTTTTGGGATTGAAAAGGTTCTGAGAGCAATCTCTGCTTTCCCTTCTCCTTTTTGTTGTGGTCAGTATTTTCATCAAAAGGAATTATTCTAAGACTAATAACTCATATTTCTCTTTGGCAGAACATGGGCCCTACATGTCCCATAACATCTCCCCTGCCTTGCTGTGAAAAGCAAGCATTTCCTGTAGATTCTTTATTTTTCATTAGCTTGACACTTAAAATATTTGACTTCAGTTTGTAAAATTTTCAGTGATGGGTGACATTATTGTGGGGATCTGTTACAGACCGCCTGACCAAGGGGACTTGCTGGACGAAGCGCTCCATAGGCAGATAGGAGCAGCCTCACGCTTGCAGGCCCTTGTTCTCATGGGAGACTTCAACCACCCTGATATCTGTTGGAGGGATGGTACGGCCCGGCACAAGCAATCCAGAAGGTTCCTCGATTGCGTAGAAGGCAACTTCCTTCTGCAAGTAATAGAGGAGCCGACAAGGAGAGGTGCCATGCTTGACCTCGTCCTCACCAACAGGGAAGGGCTGGTTGGAAATGTAACGCTCCAGGGCAGCCTTGATTGCAGCGATCATGAGATGGTTGAGTTTGAGATCCTCAGGACAGTGAGAAGAGCGTGCAGCAAGCTCACTGCCCTGGACTTCAAGAGAGCAGACTTTGGCCTCTTCAGGAACCTGCTCAGTAAGGTTCCATGGGATACAGCCCTAGAGGGCAGGGGGGCCCAAGACTGTTGGTTGATATTCAAGGATCACCTGCTGCAAGCTCAGGAGCGGTGCATCCCGACTAGAAGGAAGTTCAGCAGGAGGGCCAGGAGACCTCCTTGGATGGATAAGGAGCTGCTGAGCAAAATTCGAAGGAAAAAAGAGGCTTATAAAAGGTGGAAGCAAGGTCAGGCGGCCTGGGGAGAATACAGGGATGTTGTCCGGGAAGCTAGGGACCAGGTTAGGAAAGCTAAGGCCCACTTAGAATTAAACTTGGCTAGGGATGTTAAGGATAACAGGAAGGGATTTTATAGGTACATTGCCGATAAGAGACAGGTTAGGGACACCGTGGGCCCTCTCCAGAAGCTATCGGGAGAACTGGCTACCCTGGATTTGGAGAAGGCTGAGGTTCTTAATGACTTCTTTGCCTCAGTCTTTACGGGCAAATGCTCTGACCACACCACCCAAGTCTTGGAAGGCAGACGCGGGGACGGTGAGGGTGGGGACCCTGGGCCCACTGTGGGGGAGGATCTTGTTCGGGACCACCTTAGGAACCTGAATGTATACAAGTCCATGGGACCGGATGAAATCCATCCAAGGGTCCTGAAGGAGCTGGCAAATGAAGTTGCTAAGCCACTGTCCATCATATTTGAAAAATCATGGCAGTCAGGTGAAGTTCCCGATGACTGGAAAAAGGGAAGTATAACCCCCATTTTTAAGAAGGGAAAAATGGATGACCCAGGGAATTACAGACCAGTCAGTCTCACCTCTGTGCCTGGCAAAATCTTGGGGCGGATTATCCTGGAAGGCATGCTAAGGCACATGAAAACCAACAAGGTGCTTGGGGACAGCCAGCATGGCTTCACTAAGGGGAAATCCTGCCTGACCAATCTGGTGACCTTCTATGAAGGGGCTACGGAACTGATGGACAGGGGCAGAGCGGTTGATGTCATCTACCTGGACTTGTGTAAAGCCTTTGACACTGTCTCCCATGACATCCTTCTCTCTAAGTTGGAGAGACATCAATTTGATAGGTGGACCACTCGGTGGATAAAGAACTGTCTGGATGGCCGCACGCAAAGAGTAGTGCTCAGTGGCTCAGTGTCCAGCTGGAGACCGGTAACGAGTGGTGTCCCCCAGGGATCGGTGTTGGGACCGGTCTTGTTCAACATCTTTGTGGGTGACATGGAGAGTGGGATTGAGTGCGCCCTCAGCAAGTTTGCCGATGACACCAAGCTGTGTGGTTCGGTTGATACATTGGAGGGAAGGAATGCCATCCAGAGGGACCTTGACACGCTTGTGAGGTGGGCTGATGCCAACCTGATGAAGTTCAACCATGCTAAATGCAAAGTCCTCCACCTGGGTCGGAGCAATGCCAGGCACAGCTACAGGTTGGGCGGGGAGGAGATTGAGAGCAGCCCTGCAGAGAAGGACTTGGGGGTGTGGGTTGATGAAAAAATGAACATGAGCCGGCAGTGTGCGCTTACAGCCCAGAAGGCCAACCGTATTCTGGGCTGCATCAAAAGGAGTGTGACCAGCAGGTCGAGGGAGGTGATCCTGCCCCTCTACTCTGCTCTCGTGAGACCTCACTTGGAGTATTGCGTGCAGTTCTGGTGTCCTCAACATTAACAGGACATGGAAGTGTTAGAACAAGTCCAGAGGAGGGCCACGAAAATGATCAGGGGACTGGAGCACCTCTCGTATGAAGATAGGCTGAGAAAGTTGGGGCTGTTCAGCCTGCAGAAGAGAAGGCTGCGTGGAGACCTCATAGCAGCCTTCCAATAGCTGAAGGGGGCCTATAGGGATGCTGGGGAGGGACTCTTCATTAGGGACTGTGGTGAGAGGACAAGGGGTAATGGGGTTAAACTTAAACAGGGGAGGTTTAGATTGGATCTGAGGAAGAAATTCTTTACTGTGAGGGTGGTGAGGCCCTGGAATGGGTTGCCCAGGGAAGTTGTGAATGCTTCATCCGTGGCGGCGTTCAAGGTGGGGTTGGACATAGCCTTGGATGGCATGGTTTAGTGGGAGGTATCCCTGCCCATGGCGGGGGGGTTGGAACTCGATGATCTTGAGGTCCTTTCCAGCCCTTACTATTCTGTGATTCTGTGGTTCTGTAATTTGTTTCATATTACCCATGTTAGTACATTTGGGGAGCTCACATCTCAGTCTGTGTTATAGTTCAAAACTCAGAGCTGCATCATGCATTTCAAAGAGCAAATGACACAGTACGAATAACACTACAAGAATGGGCTGCCATCTTGTGTACTGGAAAGGGTCTAGATAAACTTTTATCTAGAAAGTAATGGAATAAATACAACAGCTTTTCTTAGAGCATTTTCAGGTAACATTTGGATTCAAAAAAAAAAAAAAAGAAAAAAAAAGAAAATTGTTTTCAATTCTCTCAAGATTTCCTGTGGGAATGCAAAAAGGAGGAAGAACACATCATCTTTTTGTATTATTATTAATTTTAGTAGCAGTTTTAATGTTCAACATTCTGTTTCTCGCAGGATTTGGGAGTTTATCATTCTGTCCTGCTTGAGATCTTCAAATGCAATTGTACTCAATAAAATGGGCAAGAAACAATAAAATACCTATTATAGCAAGATTTTTTGCCTACTGAAATTAGATATTGATAGTACAGTTTATATGCAAATATAAACTGTATATATCCTTATTGGCATCTGAAATATAACATACGACCAGGCTCAGCAACCTGTATTTAGGCTTCAAGTCTTCCCACCTTCTGGTGTTTATGAGTGCAACTAGATACTTAGCTATAAATATTGAGCAGCATCTAAATGTTCAGAAAATAAAAGGCTCAGGGGAGAGCTTTAACTATTCACATTTCATGGGAAAGATGATTTTATCAATAAAATTAGAGGTTACTGTAACAGCTAGATGTTGGATATCCTAAACACTTACTTTAATATTATTCAAGTGGTAATGTCAAGGGATGAATTTTGAAGGGGTGAATCTCAAAGGGCTGGGGTTCATCCCATGCAGCTTTTTTGCCCAATAAAGAAACAGTTCACTATGTTGTCTCTACAGATACTAAAAAAAATTAGAAAAGTTGGGACACCAATTACTCCCATCCTACTATTGATTTAAAGTAGATAGACACATTTCAGATGGCTGAAATTAGGGAAAACGTGTATTGTTTCAGGGAGTATACATGTTTATAAATAAAGAAATGCAAGTTATTTACTTAATAACTAAATATTTTATAGGAGAAGATTTAAAACAATCTCTCAACATGTTGCTATCTTCTTCGCTAGTTAATATTTAGGAGCAATATTTATTAAATTGAAGTTCTAGACTCCAAGCACCTCACCTCCTTTTCTCACAGAGGTGAGGCATCCAGGGTCTTGCTGCAGTTTGCACTTAACATAACTGATACTGAGGAACTTCTGGTTCCAGAATGGCTCTCAAGACAGCAGTAGGGAGGAAAGCTATGTTTTGTGCACAAGTCATAACAGAACTTTACCCGCACATTACCCAGCACCACTTCAACCTGCCCCAAGACAGCCCAATTGTTAATATGAATTTAGAAGTCCAAGAATTCCTCTGTAATAAGCAAAGCTCCTTCCATGGCTCCCTCCCTCTCAACCTGAACTGCAAGGAGGGAAAGGCCAGGCACCTGGCCGATTATAAATTTAGCAGTAGTTACCTGACCAACTTCTCTTCTTCCAGGCGACCAGAGAGGTCTACCAGGCAACGCTGTTGTCAGGGGAAACACTTCCTTGACAACCTAATTGTTCTCATTAGGAGAAAGTTTATTTCATTACATGGTTTTGTTTGAATGGAGGACCATTTCCACTTATGATCCTTAGATATTAAGTCCATTCTTCCTCCTCTCCTAATCTCAGCCCAAAACGAAAAAGTGGATGGGGTGAGGAAATGTCAGAAATAAAAGGTTCAGCACGCACAAGGTGCTGTCATTTCAAGGTCCATAAGAGAATTCATAGCCACAGGCAGCATTCAAAGGTCATACAGATGTGTGTCACAAATTATGACTTTGCTTGTATCAAAGATAGCACACTGAGATTTGTTAAAGTGGCATACACAGTCCTCATGTAGTCTGCCTATTACATTCCCAAAATACACCTTTACATTCACGAACTCAGCAACATTAAACTCAAGTTTTAAGTAATGCATTTGTTTTATGTAATCTATCATAATAATACAAGCATTCATATAAAAGATTACATAACATGTAGAGTAACATATAATGCATAATATGGTATGCAATACGTGATATGGTATGATTATATATATGTATACATAAACACACACACAAGGAAAGACATTACACCTTTGCTGGTGAAATGGCCATTGGGATTGAGTACGCCCTCAGCAAGTTTGCCGATGACACCAAGCTGTGTAGTTCGGTTGATACGCTGAAGGGAAGGGATGCCATCCAGAGGGACCTTGACACGCTTGTGAGGGGGGCTGATGTCAACCTGATGAAGTTTAACCATGAGAAGTGCAAGGTCCTCCACCTGGGTCAGAACAATCCCAGGCACAGCTCCAGGTTCGGCAGAGAAGAGATTCAGAGCAGCCCTGCGGAGAAGGACTTGGAGGTGTTGGTTGATGAAAAAATGAACATGAGCCAGCAGTGAGCGCTTGCAGCCCAGAAAGTCAACCGTATTGTGGGCTGCATCAAAAGCAGCATGACCAGCAGGTTTAAGGAAGTCCTGCCCCTCTACTCTGCTCTCGTGAGACCTCATTTCGAGTATTGTGCGCAGTTCAAGTGTCCTCAACATAAAAAGGACATGGAACTGTTGGAACTAATCCAGAGGAAAGCCATGAGGACGATGAGGGGACTGGAGCACCTCCCGTATAAAGATAGGCTGAAAAAGTTGGGGCCGTTCAGCCTGCAGAAGAGAAGGCTGAATGGAGACCTCATAGCAGCCTTCCAGTATCTTAAGGGGGACTATAGGGATGCTGGGGGGGGACTCTTCATGAGGGACTGTAGTGATAGGACAAGTGGTAACGGGTTCAAACCTAAACAGGGGAATTTTAGATTGGATCTGAGGAAAAAATTCTTTCCTGTAAGGGTGGTGAGGCACTGGAATGGGCTGCCCAGGGAAGCTGCGAATGATCCATTGCTGGCGGTGTTCAAGGCTGGGTTAGACATAGCCTTGGGTGGCAGGTTTTACTGGGAGGTGTCCGTGCCCATGGCAGGGGTGTTGGAACTAGATGATCTTAAGGTCTTTTCCAACCCTAACTATTCCATGATTCTATGATCCTATATTAAAGAAAAAACATGAATAAAACTGGTTGGCATGCAACTTAGAGATGACTAGTAAGGAAGTTGCCATGTGGGAAGGCCTATTACAGTTTTTCAGGTATCCTTGACGTCTCTGGTACTTGTCATTTTTAGACTAGAACTGTGGACCTGAAAGCCATAATTTTGGTCCTTCTGCTCGTATAACAAACTAATCCAAGAAATTCTCATTTCCTTGAAATAAATCGTACGCAAATGGGAACAGAATATGCAATCAGTGAAGTAGCAAGTATGTGGCTCCATGCTACTTTCTCATTTACTGAAGACACAGATGTTCATTTTCTATCCTATTTCTTTACGTTTTAATACAGCTTGTCCTGCTGCCTGTTTGCTTCTAGCATGAGGCAGAAAAATGTGCAGCATTTTCTTCTTCTGCATTCCCCTTAAGAAAGAAAATTACATTTAAAAAAGTCTTTCATAGACGAAATGTATCACAAGCAAGGGTTGTGGATAGAAGGGCACCTATGCTTATTAGTTAAATTTTGTAGCTAATGGAATCAATCCACCTCAAGTACGGAAGAAAACAACCTCAAAAGATTAATGCATAAAAAGGAAGAAATTTAGGGTGGATCATCTTACAAAAGTTATAGAAGTTTCGGCAGGTTTAGCTGGGATGATAAGGAGCTCCTTTCACTTCTCAAAGTGAACTCTGTCACAACCTCTTGTTTTCTGTCAAGTTTATGTCTTTCAGCCCCTTATCTCTCTTTTTATGTTTCTTCCTTTTTTTTTCCTTCATTTCTTCCTTTGTTTCTTCTTCCCCTCCCTTCTTTTCTCTCTCTCTTCCTCCTTCTCTTTTAATCTCATTCTCTCTCTGCCCCCTACCTCTTTCTGCTTCCTTTTTATTTTTTCTTTCATTCATAAATTAACAAAATGGAAATGAACTCACTCTGGATATGGTACTTTCTATACTGACTGACAGGTGGACAGAAAGAAAGACTTCTGTACTAAACTTTCCTTTTGGCAATGAATATTCACCAGTGTATTGTTCTAACAATTTTTAAATTGAGATTCCATCTTGGCCGTTGGGATGATGGTTGAGAAACACAAAACATACCCTTGTCATAAAGGATTTCCTGATATTCAGCCAGATTTCATTACTTGAACTGAATCCTACTAATATTCTTCTAATCTTAGTGGCTGTGCCCATTTAAAGGTTCATGGTCTGGCATGTCCTTCTTCCAAGGAAACATAGCTCAGATTTACTTCTTCAAACCTCTCCCCTCAAACTTCTTCGTTTAGCCCAGAGACAGGCTGAAGAACACTATTCCAAAACCAATGAAATCAACAGAACCCTTTCCAATATCTTCTGAATTGTGGATGTTGAGAAAGAAAATAATGGCGCATATAAAACAGGGAATAAGAAGGAAACGAAAGAAGGAAAAGTAGATCAAATACATTAAAGAAGGAAGGACAAAAAAAAATAGAAAGACAACAAGGACTTTATTCCACCTTCTTAACACCTTCCAGAGTCACATAGTGTTGGTTTCATGTCTACTGACCAATACCTAATGCTTAATCAAATCTTTAAATTACTCAAGCAACAGAGCTTTTACATTTTCCCTTGCTCAATTTCATCCTGTTATTTTTAATTTTACTCCTTTGAACCACCCAGAAGTATATCTGCCTCTTTTTGATCTACCTTTCAAATGCCCTTGCTTATGTATTTTGTTCTCCCATTCCTAGGTCTTTGTTTTCTCAAGCTAAACAAATTCCACACTTTATATCTGATAATGTCCGAATGTGAAAGAGGGGGATGGTGACTCGGGAATTGTTTCATTCAGAGAACAAGGTTAAAAGTATATTTCTGGCTGAGTATCCTGTTTTATTAACAGTGCTTAATTGATCATGGTAGAAAGACTGTTATAGTCAAGTGGAGGAGGGTGTTACCTTCCAAAGCATTTTCCAGCAAATTTACTTGATTGTTTCTGTTTACTGCATACCCATTAGTGCTCTATCATGCATTAAAAGCAATGGGCAAGATTAATAACAGCCCGCTCACCCCCAAAATATCAAAGCCACTTTCTGCATTGATGGTAAGTGACTCATTCATTTTAAATGTGTGTAAGCTATAATTTTCATCACATTCCTGTCCTTTTCTTCTTTCTTTCCCTTCCTGAAACTCAACATAACCATAATGATTTTATACTTTATAGAAACAGCGAAGATCAGAAGATTTGCCAACTCCAATCATGAGGAAGCATAAATACTTGGTAATATTAATGCATAACACAACAACAGTTAATTAACATCTTTAGCGTGTTTTCTGCATTTCTTATTTACAGATTACAGAACACTTTTTGAAAGGGAGTAAACAGTATCCAACACAGACAATAAGAAGAGCAATGTTCTCTGTGCTGTTTTGGAGGCCTCACTGAGCGGGGAAAATTACTTTTGCTCTTGAAAATGTATCTGATGCTTTAGAATTAAGGTAAATAGGTTCCTACAAATCTACAAGGAAAATAAAGGACTCATGCTCAGAATGTATTCAATCAGTACATTGAATAGCTTACACAGTTTATAATGAGATAACAAGCAAGTTCCCCATGTCTGCTCAGCTACTCTTTCTCTTTAAGGGAGAAAGTGAAGTACAGCAAAGACAGTTTATGCCCCCATCCCCTGGTTCTCACTGGTCATAAAATCAAAATGAATAGGAATACATTGTTATAAAACAGTTTTCCTTTTTTTTTTTTTTAACTTTTTTTTTTTTTCTTTTGACACATGAAGAAATTAAGACAACTGTGTCTCCCTCTAACTGGAATTGGTCTCAGACTCTATATTGTCTGAATCTACCCTGAAATGTGAAATTTCCAGGCACTCTGAGGGATGTGAAAACTTAGTTTTGCCTGTTTACAAATCAGGCTAATACTCAGCTACTTTGAAAGTAACTGGAGACTTGAGACTTCTTCCAGCGCTGCAGGATCCTTAGCAGTCCATATGAAATACTCCTACTATTTCCATATGAAATCCGTATGAATCCATATGAAATACTCTTTCCACACCCATGAATCTAGCTCATAGCTGGTTTTGTAAGAATCACCAATGTTATTTACCTAAAAATGTTTAAGTGGCATGTAAAAAAACCCAACAAACAAACAAACAAAGAAATAAATAAATAAACAAAAAAATAAATGCACATGGACTATTTATAGTTCTGGTCTGTGAAGTGATCAAGTAAGTATATATTAATAAAGTTAAGCAGCCTCTTTTAACACTTCTAGTGTAAAAACACAACTGAAGATTCTGTTTCTTTCTTCATTCTTCTTGCTATTCTTCCTGCTCTCTTATTCACACTATGTATTTGTCCCTAATGTAAGACTGCAAAATATATTTGCACAGTGAAACAGCATATGTCTATTTATCATCTGTTTAAGTCAGATAAGATCCTCGTTGTGTACGTAATTTCTCTTTATCTGAAGACTCCTTGTGCTTCTCATTTTTTCGTTCATTTTGATGACTTTATTTTCAGCTTTGATTTCATTATCTGTATCTTTCTTAGTAACTGGAGCTTTGGAACTGTTTACTCCTTGGAAAGACAGCTTATTAATTTTAAGACTCACAGAGACAGATTCTCAAATTATTTTTGTTATGGTCACCATTCTTCCAGTTTTATGTTTTCAACAGTACTGATAACAGAATAAGTAGCAACAGTACCAAAACAATGATATCTTTTAGAGTTTAATGGAATATGCAGTGAAGCTCCTGAAACTCTTCCCAGTAATTTGAAAAGAATTCATTTTGGAGACTAGAAAATGAAAAAGATTTTTTTTTTTTTCTCCCTACTGGCTGTGTGATAAAGGTCTAATTATGGTGCCTTGTCTTGTGAATATTAAATCCAAAATCTTTGTTAAAGAGGTTTAGCTAAGTGGAGTGCTAAACTTTAGTAGCAACCACCTGTACAGGGAAATTGTTTGTTGTAAGTTAGTGTCAGTTCACAGGAAAGTCTGCCTTTTGAAGCCTGTGTCTTTCACATCTGTCCCTTTGGGTTCATGACCCTGCATTCACACTTGCAGTCTGAGTAGATATCATGATCGACAGTACATAGATCACCCTTTGCATGAAACAGGTTCATATGATTGAATTGTGGATCCAGAAAGTTTTTCAGCTTCAAACCATCCTCTTGGCTGCAAGAATCTCTGATAAAATATGCATTCATGCCTCAAAGGTGCAACTTTAACAAATACACAGAGGTAAAAGTAAAAGCAACTTATCTAACAAAACAAGCAACTCAACAATATTTCACTGTAATTAGTCCAGCTTGTGCTTTGAGTGGTGTGTGCTAAGTAAAACTAAAAGAAAAAGGAATAAACAAAAATTAATCCAGATACTGGAAGGTTTATGTGACAGTAGATCCTGTTGGATAATAATCCTCCTTTTACATACTCGCTGGCTCTTTTGTGGAGCTCTGATAACCAGCTTGATAATCCTTAGAATTCTGTAGCTGGTGACTACTACAGTTTCTCTCCTAGGAGTTACTGGAAAGAGTGCTCTAAAGGCACAACAGTTGGTATCTTTACGAATGTCCTGCAATATCCATTCAGCATGGCACATGATCTAATCTACAGCCCTTATTTATTCCCGCCTACCTTCTTTGTAATGACTTTATCATTACTTCTATGTAATGACTTAAAGTGATGCATGGTTAGCATCACCTACCTGAGGGTTAAGACGTGTTTTTTCACTTCGTAAGGAAATCTACCATTTACCTAGGTGCTGGACACTAATTCACAACTAAAAGATTCTCCAGCTATACTGATTACTTGTGAATGATTTTTTTTCATAAATTGACTAGTCCAAGTTTTCAGAAGCAACTTCAGATTTTGGAGTGTAGTATTGTTAACTCTGTGCTCCTGAAAACAAGTTTAAATTGTGCAAACCCACAGAGCTTTCATTAAAAATCTGTCCATACAAATATATGTTGTGAATATATTATTATAAGTATTTTCCTGTAATTTCTTCAAATACTAATGTCTTCCATGTTGTTTTTCAGCAATATCAGCTAAAACAAACTTTATAACAATTAAAATTATTTTTCTATTAGTAAAACCTGAGAGTTGATGCTTGAGCATAGCAGGAACTATAATTACAATGAGATAGAAAAAAATGAAGAATACAAGGAAGAATAGAGAATAGAAGGACTTTTTGAGATGCCATCCTTAAACATGATCACAGAATCACAGAATCACAGAATAGTAAGGGCTGGAAAGGACCTCAAGATCATCGAGTTCCAACCCCCCCGCCATGGGCAGGGACACCTCCCACTAAACCATGCCATCCAAGGCTATGTCCAACCCCACTTTGAACGCCGCCACGGATGAAGCATTCACAACATCCCTGGGCAAACCAATCCAGGGCCCCACCACCCTCACAGTATAGAATTTCTTCCTCAGATCCAATCTAAACCTCCCCTGTTTAAGTTTAAACCCATTACCCCTTCTCCTACCACTACAGTCCCTCATGAAGAGTCCCGTCCCCAGCATCCCTATAGGCCCCCTTCAGCTATTGGAAGGCTGCTATGAGGTCTCCACGCAGCCTTCTCTTCTGCAGGCTGAACAGCCCCAACTTTCTCAGCCTATCTTCATACGAGAGGTGCTCCAGTCCCCTGATCATTTTCGTGGCCCTCCTCTGGACTTGTTCTAACAGTTCCATGTCCTTTTTATGTTGAGGACACCAGAACTGCATGCAATACTCCAAGTGAGGTCTCACGAGAGCAGAGTAGAGGGGCAGGATCACCTCCCTCGACCTGCTGGTCACACTCCTTTTGATGCAGCCCAGAATACGGTTGGCCTTCTGGGCTGTAAGCGCACACTGCCGGCTCATGTTCATTTTTTCATCAACCCACACCCCCAAGTCCTTCTCTGCAGGGCTGCTCTCAATCTCCTCCCCGCCCAACCTGTAGCTGTGCCTGGCATTGCTCCGACCCAGGTGGAGGACTTTGCATTTAGCATGGTTGAACTTCATCAGGTTGGCATCAGCCCACCTCACAAGCGTGTCAAGGTCCCTCTGGATGGCATTCCTTCCCTCCAATGTATCAACCGAACCACACAGCTTGGTGTCATCGGCAAACTTGCTGAGGGCGCACTCAATCCCACTCTCCATGTCACCCACAAAGATGTTGAACAAGACCGGTCCCAACACCGATCCCTGGGGGACACCACTCGTTACCGGTCTCCAGCTGGACACTGAGCCACTGAGCACTACTCTTTGCGTGCGGCCATCCAGACAGTTCTTTATCCACCGAGTGGTCCACCTATCAAATTGATGTCTCTCCAACTTAGAGAGAAGGATGTCATGGGAGACAGTGTCAAAGGCTTTACACAAGTCCAGGTAGATGACATCAACCGCTCTGCCCCTGTCCATCAGTTCCGTAGCCCCTTCATAGAAGGTCACCAGATTGGTCAGGCAGGATTTCCCCTTAGTGAAGCCATGCTGGCTGTCCCCAAGCACCTTGTTGGTTTTCATGTGCCTTAGCATGCCTTCCAGGATAATCCGCCCCAAGATTTTGCCAGGCACAGAGGTGAGACTGACTGGTCTGTAATTCCCTGGGTCATCCATTTTTCCCTTCTTAAAAATGGGGGTTATACTTCCCTTTTTCCAGTCATCGGGAACTTCACCTGACTGCCATGATTTTTCAAATATGATGGACAGTGGCTTAGCAACTTCATTTGCCAGCTCCTTCAGGACCCTTGGATGGATTTCATCCGGTCCCATGGACTTGTATACATTCAGGTTCCTAAGGTGGTCCCGAACAAGATCCTCCCCCACAGTGGGCCCAGGGTCCCCACCCTCACCGTCCCCGCGTCTGCCTTCCAAGACTTGGGTGGTGTGGTCAGAGCATTTGCCCGTAAAGACTGAGGCAAAGAAGTCATTAAGAACCTCAGCCTTCTCCAAATCCAGGGTAGCCAGTTCTCCCGATAGCTTCTGGAGAGGGCCCACGGTGTCCCTAACCTGTCTCTTATCGGCAATGTACCTATAAAATCCCTTCCTGTTATCCTTAACATCCCTAGCCAAGTTTAATTCTAAGTGGGCCTTAGCTTTCCTAACCTGGTCCCTAGCTTCCCGGACAACATCCCTGTATTCTCCCCAGGCCGCCTGACCTTGCTTCCACCTTTTATAAGCCTCTTTTTTCCTTCGAATTTTGCTCAGCAGCTCCTTATCCATCCAAGGAGGTCTCCTGGCCCTCCTGCTGAACTTCCTTCTAGTCGGGATGCACTGCTCCTGAGCTTGCAGCAGGTGATCCTTGAATATCAACCAACAGTCTTGGGCCCCCCTGCCCTCTAGGGCTGTATCCCATGGAACCTTACTGAGCAGGTTCCTGAAGAGGCCAAAGTCTGCTCTCTTGAAGTCCAGGGCAGTGAGCTTGCTGCACGCTCTTCTCACTGTCCTGAGGATCTCAAACTCAACCATCTCATGATCGCTGCAATCAAGGCTGCCCTGGAGCGTTACATTCCCAACCAGCCCTTCCCTCTTGGTGAGGACGAGGTCAAGCATGGCACCTCTCCTTGTCGGCTCCTCTATTACTTGCAGAAGGAAGTTGCCTTCTATGCAATCGAGGAACCTTCTGGATTGCTTGTGCCGGGCCGTGCCATCCCTCCATGATGTGGCCTGTTATCAGTCATCCCATTGCTCATTTCCTCACATTGCTTCTTTTCACCATTACGTTCCGAATTTGGCCTTCCAAATGCTGTTACAACTAGCCTTAAAAGTTACTTTTGAGCAAGAAAATGAAGTACTGTAGAATCTTAGAACAGAATGAAAGAAACTGATTTTTATTCACATAAATTAAGCTTCCTTACTATAGCAATTTATGAATCATGGAATTAGATTTATTTAAGTGACATTAATCTTGTTTCAGACAATTGTGAAGGCTCTGTTTTGACCCAATACATAATTAGAAATCAAAATAATAAGATTTATGATCATTTGTTTATTCATTTCATAAATCTGTAAGGTATTTTGCTGGCAAAGTCTGGAGTAGAAGGATCCAAGAAATATTGATTTTTTTCTTCTTCATGATTATTTAATTGGTTAAAGTGTGCATCATTCATATGAGCCAGCAAGTTGATGCTGGTTACATTTTAATAAATGTACTTCTCACCTGATCAATACATCCCTGGGAAAAAAGTGCTGCTCTATCATATGTTAATGGGAAGAAAATCTTTTTACTATAGTCAGTCATCATGACAAACAAAAATATGAAAAGTGTTAATGAAATAACCATCTGTCTATAAAATGAAAGACTCAGAAGACAGTTTCCTTTTTTCCTTTAATTCAGTGAAACAAAATGGAAAATTACACTGGAGCTTGTTGAACAGGAGGCAGTGTTCTCAGTCAGAAATCAAATGCCATAAAGTCAGAATTGGACTTAATATGCGTATGAGCCACAGACTGGAATTCACTGTAGCTGTGCCGAAATAGAATATTTTCAAATGTCCATAATGGAGCAATTCAGGCCCAGGCCCAAAGATGGATTTAGAGTTCTGATTCCTATTTGGGTTTCAAGCTGCCAATTGATTTAATTGATTTCAAGAAATCAATCTGAAGTTAGGAGAGTTCTAGCAAAATCTGAGAGTCTAAATGCGTTGATAGATGTTACACTTAGAACCATATTTTTTTTCCTTAACCACTTTTATCTCCTCAATATTTCCTGAGGAGACAGTGAGACTATCTGAACCATGACATCTCTCGACTGTGTAACTCAGTATCAATCTAACTTAAAAAGTGCAGATGCCATCTCCTGGATTTCACAGATTAAAAGATTTTTAACACCAGTAGAAACAGTAGATTATCTAGTCCAATATCACAGTCTCCAAGTATTTATCAGTTTATCCTGTTAAGTTACACTTGCCTAATCAAGCCTTCAGTAGCTGCAAGAACAGGGTTCTTGTATGTATAGCATAATTTGATGATTCTGTCCTTATTACAAAATATAGTGTGCTTTAAGGCACCAAAGGTTATTCTTTACTATCTATCTGGTGTTTAAGATCAGATCCCAAAAATGCATTCAACTACCTCAACTCTTGGAATGAGCTGGCCAATTCCTACATGACATTTTAACTCTTAACTAACTGAACAGTCTGGGGCTTATACTCTTTACATACCAACTAAAAAAAAAAGTATAATCAACTGAATTGAAGAGTCCATAGCATCTGATATATTGAGCTTGGAAAGATCTCTGTGAGGCAATCAGAAACAGTTAAAACAGAGGGTGTGAATCTTCATGTCTTACTGAGTTTTGGTCACTTGTGTCAAAGGGATATTTAGGCTACCATATTAAAATGGAGTTTCAAAGATAAATGAACTCTTAAGCATCAGGCATCTCAGTCAATCATTCAAGAACAAATAGAAGAGTCTGTTGTTTCGTTTGTTTGTTATGAGTCATTTACCATAGAATAGAACCAACTAGGTTGGAAAAGACCTTTAGATCACCAAGTCCAACCATTACCCCAGGATTGCCAAATCCACAACAAAACTGTAT
Organism: Amazona ochrocephala; assembly: GCA_039720435.1. Taxonomy (NCBI): domain Eukaryota; kingdom Metazoa; phylum Chordata; class Aves; order Psittaciformes; family Psittacidae; genus Amazona; species Amazona ochrocephala. Next base: position 112,181,568 of record CM077909.1, read on the forward strand.
CACTGAGGGCCTCATCTACACCGTTGTTGAAAACTTCCAGGGACGGTGGTTCCGCCACTTCACTGGAAAGCTTGTTCCCATGCCTGATTATCCTCTCTGTGAAGAAATCTTTCCTAATAACCAGTCTAATCCTTCCTTGGTGCTACTTGAAGCCAATTACCTCGTCTTATCACTTCTTAGCGGGGAGAAAAAACTAACCCTCAACTCACTACAACCTCCTTTCAGGCAGCTGTAGAGGTCCCCCCTGAGCCTTCTCTTCTTCAAACTAAACACCCCCATGTCCCTCAGCCGTTCCTCATCACACTTGTGCTCCAGGCCATTCACTAACTCCATTGCCCTTCTCTGGACCTGCTCCAGCACCTCAATGCCTCTCTTGTAGTGAGGGGGCCAACACTGAACACAGGATTAGAGGTGCAGCCTCCCCAGTGCCCAGTGCAAGGGGATGATCACTGCCCTGACCCTGCTGCCACAATATTGCTGGTACAGGCCAGGATGATGTTGGCTTTTTGGCTGATTGGGCACAGTCTGCTCATGTTCAGCTCCACCAATCAGCACACCCAGGTCTTCTTCTGCTGAGCAGCTTTCTAGCCACTCTTCCCCAAGCCTGTAGTGTTGCATGGGTTTGTTGTGGCCCAAGTGCCAGTGCCTGGCACTTTGCCTTGTTGAACCTCACTCAGTTAGCCTTGGCCCATGGATCCAGCTTGTCCAGATCCCTGCACAGAGCCTTTCTATTCTTCAGAAGATCAACTCTCACCCAAATTGGTGTCATCTGCAAATTTACTGAGGGTGCACTCAATTCCCTCATCCAGATCATCAATGAAGATATTAAACAGCACTGGCCCTAACACTGATCCCTGAGGGACACCATTAGAGACCAGTTGCCAACTAGATGTGACACAATTTACCACCACACTTTGGGCTCTGCCAGCCAGCCAGTTTCCAACCCAATGAAGAATAAACCTATCCAGGCCATAAGCAGCCAACTTCTCCAGGAGAATGCAGTGGGAGACACCCCAAATAGACAATGTCCACAGCCTTTCCCTCATCAGCCAGGCAAGTCACCTTATTGTAGAAGGAGATCAGGTTGGTCAAGCAGAACCTGCCTTTCATGAACCCGTGTTGACTGGGCCTGAGTTTCAGGAGGTGAAAAATATCCTGTGTTTAATATCCTTTGTAATTTGATGTTTTGAAATGGATATTCCCTAAACTGAAAACTCCTTTATTTTATCTGTGGAAGTTAGATTGTGACACAAGCCTACTTCTTAGGAAACTTAGGTAAGGAAGAAATCAGTGCTGCAGCTTGTTGGGATTTTTGACTCTACATTGCCTGTATCTTTGTTTCAATGTTTGTTTTTTTCCAGCACAATAGCCAAAGCCCAGCTTCATTCTTTCCTTCAGCAGTTCTGCTTTGGTGATTTTTCTGTGTCTCATTAAACAACAGCCTAGAATGCGTGGTGAAGACTATGCAGGCGTACAGCAATATGAGCTCTATTCAATTCTGAGTACTTCTGCATAGCCTGAGTAATTTGGATTTCCTCCACAAAATTCACCAGTATGACAAGCTCCTTACTTTAGAGTTACCTAGGTTTGAATATTATTCTATCAAAAGTTAAAGCTATTAACCAAGAAAAATCTCAGAGAAGATGGGATAGGACAGAATGGGGAAAATAACAGAAAGTCTTTGCTCTTAGGATCTTCAGGAAATTTTCTTCAAACTTCTATTGTACATCACAGAAAAACTCCCACATAAAATAGTTCTGAGATCCTATATTCCAGGCTAACTACAAAGACAATGGCTACTCTTCTTCCCTTTTGCCTGTGCCCCTCAATCCATTTTCAACCATATGTTCTTGAAAAACTGCTGTTCTTTTCTTAAAGCTTTGTCAGAAAGTTCTTTCCACCACCAATAGAAATATCTTTCTTCCACTACCATTATTTTGGACACAAGCTAGAATGTGTTTTAGTATCGCTTGCATTTCACCAACACAAGCATATCCTCCACATTTTTTGACCAAAACAATGTTATTGTTTCATAACATTAATTTGAAGTTTCCTGCTTTATTTTTCAAACCCATTGGGGAAAGGACTGTCTTTTTTCTGTTTCTTTGAATTTATTTCTGCTCTTCTTACAGTGATTTCCTTTAGGGCTTTCTACACTTTTTTTTTTTTTTTTTTTTTTTTTCTCGCCAGTAAGAGAAGTTTCTTCCTCCAAGACGCTATTGTTATAAAAAGGATTTCTGGCTTATTTACATCATTTTGAAAATTCAGCTAATAACATATCTAGTTTTAGTTCCTGTCTATCTTCTGTAATAATGTATTTACTTTAGCTATTTATCTGTGAGACAAATATTGAGATACACTTTATCAGTAACTTAGACAAATAAATATAGTGGAGCCAATTATTGACCAGACACTTCTCCGTCAGTGTAAATAACTTTGACTATCCAAAAGGTTAGCATCTATTTTCCCTGGTAAGACAGCAGAGAAAATACCTTCTGGGGAGAAGAAGTTACGGCTATCTGGAAGTGCCTAACCTTAACTATGGGCTACAGGAAACAACCAGGCTTTTTGTCTGAACACAACGTGTTTGAAATTAGCATTACAAACAGCAGAATATTAACTTCATATTTTTAAAATAAATTATTATTGTAGCCTTAATTAGAACATGTCTTTGGGTTACGGTTAAAATGTTTTGTTTTTCATTTTTATGCCTTTCTTTTTAACTTAAGGATAGCACCTCCTCTCTCCCACCAATAATTGAAATAAAACAGCCTGCAAAAATCCCTGAACAACAAAACCAAAGCATCATGGGGTCAGGTTTAAGTAACTGGTATAAGAAACCACATATACTGACTGAATTTTTTTCTAGTTACTTTGTTCCATTCTTTTATTACTTCTATGATCAGATGTATGCACCAACAGCTCATTTTGGTTCTAACTCAGATATGCCTGTCTGGTTCACTGCCGTCAATACTGCGGATACAATATTGCATCTAGAACTTAAACTCAGTGAATGCATTAAACATTGCTAAGATCTTGATCTAATTCTCACTGAAAAGGCTCTCTGAATGTGAATCTTCCTGCTGATTTCAATAGGCTCATCAGTGCTTAACTGATACGTTACATAAAAGATTGCTCACTAAATATGGGTCTAAACTCATAATGTCTGATAGTTTATAATTCATAGCAAAAGAACGGATAAAAAGATTTTATGCTCATGAAAGTGCAAAAGACAAAGAGCTGTCTAAACAAGGGACCATTTCCAAAATATAATGAACCAGATTGCTCAAAAGTTAACCTGACCAAAAACCTTTTGAAGTTGAATTAAAGGAGGAAAATTGGTAGGGGCCCACAGGGAACATTTTGCTATGAGATGTTTTTGAAAGTATACTTTAACTTCTCTCGAACTTAGGAGCTTTATACACTATACTGTATATTCTGAGAAGATAGCTGTGTAAAACAAATTCCTCTTTAGTTATCTTATTATTGCTTTTCCCCCCCTCCGTCTCTCTTACTAACCTCTTTTTTTTGTTTTACTCTTTCACGTTTTTTTCTTGCTTGTTTGTTTGCTTGTTTTTTTCCCCAACCGCTGCTACTTTTCCAGGAATTCCACAGAGACATACTGCAGAATGTAAAACTTCCTGAAAACCTCAAGAGTTTGTAAAACCTCAGTCCTTAAGTGAGGCTTTAATCGCAAGAGCCACACAGATGATTTTTTTTTTCCACCTCTGGCAAGTGAATACAATGGAAGAAGAAATCTAAAGGTTCTGACCCAAAGATGAGATAATTAATGAAAATAGAAACCTGTGCCTTGGTATGTTGTGATAAATGTGTATCTTTCGGGGATTAGTCTTACTACCTGAAAGAATCGTAGCTCTTTATATTATTAGAAAGACTATAATTATTTGAAACAAACTTTTTCATTTCACGCATGTCCATGCCATCACCTAGTAAAATCATTGTCGAGGTTTAAGCTTCTATAAACCCATACAGTCGCTCTCTCACTCACTCCCCACTCTTTCTTCCCTCTGCTTCTGGAAGGATGGGAAGGAGAATCGAAAGAATGCAACTCTCACAGGTTGAGATAAGAACAGTTTAGTAACTAAGGTATAACACAAATCACTACTGCTACCACTAATAATAATAATGACAAGAGAAATACAAGGAGAAAGAATACAATTGCTCACCACCCAATATCAAGCTCGATCAAGCAGTGCACCCCCCACGGTGCACCCCCACCATGCACACCCCACCACCCTTCCGGGTCTGTCCTCCGTTTCTACCTCCTGGACATGACGTGCTGTGGTATGGAATAATCTCTTTGGTCACTCTGGGTCAGGTGTCCTGTCTCTGCTTCCTCCTGGCTTCCCCTCCTCCCTGGCAGAGCATGAGTCTCACAAAGTCCTTGGCCAGCCTAAACATTACCAAGCAGTAACTGAAAACACTGGTGTTATCAGCGCTGTTCCCAGGCCCAAAATCAAAAACACAGCGCTACACCAGCTACCAAGAAGGAGAAAAAATGACTGCTGCTGCTGAGCCCAGGACAATCATTCAGTCCTTGATTCCATTTTCTGACTCAATATTTTATGCAAAGAAGAATAACAGTAGGAGCATTCAAGGGACAAAATATTTAGCAAAGAAGAAATTTCTTCTTTAGGTGGTCTGCAGATATTGTCACTGACTGAACAGCTTCACAAAGAGAAAACTGAAGAAGAAGAAAAAATGCACCTTGATTTAAGAGACTCTGGAGACCCATTCTTCTGAATATCAAAGTTAGGTGCTATGCCCTGGATTAATGTTGGATTGTAAATTAGCACAGGGAGTTCCATATAAGATATGTATTTCTGAAAATGGGATGTGCCCAAATATTACTACTGGTTTTATTATACAGGATTTTGTGAGATTTAACCTAATTCCATCTGAAACAAAATGGGTATCATCATGTAGAAGTGCTGTATTACTGATCAAGTTCTTCTTTACAACATCTGAGAAATGACGGGGTTAATGGGTGACGGGAACAGGTAATTTTCATTATTAGAGATAAAAACCCTAGACGATTCTCAGAATTTTTTGATCTCTCAAGGATCCACTTAAAGTCTTTTTGATTGAAACACAGGATATCCAAGAATATGTGATCTCAGAAAAATACATGAGAGATTTACTGAGTAATTACCAAGAGGTTTAGCTGCCATCTGAAGAAAAACATCAGAGTATCTTGTGTACTGCTCCTATATATTTTATATACCTGAAGATAGGGACCCTGAAAACTTGCAATCCCTGATGACTCAAAGGATAGTACATGGCACAAACTTTTTATTGCTAAAACAAAATAAATTAGGTTGTTAAAAAACATTTAGAAAAAATTGCTAAGATACCATTTTTTGGTGTTGGTTAGTGGAAACAAAAGGTTTTATTTAAACTGCGATGAATTGGGATTTTTACATAAAATCCTATTTCATCAGAGAACTCCCAGGTGACTCTAATCAGATGATTCAACTACTAGCAAACAGCAATTGCCTTTAATGCTTTTTAAAATACAATAAATATCTTCCATGCTAAATTTAGTTGTTAGATGATGAAATCAGAGAAACTGTGGAACAGTGTAAAGATATAATGAAGATATAAAAGGTGGAATTGAAGGCTGACATTGCACATAACAAAATCAAATTCCTAAATTTCTCCTATGATACTGTTTTCATACTTTCAAACACAAGCCATCAAACTGCATATTATTTTGTGGAGAGAAAAAGGGAAAATGTTAAACTGCAACAACATATAAACTTGAATTTACTTTATCAAAGTATTTAAAATTATTTTTAATGGAAAATATGTACATAGGTATTTTTTAATATTAATTTATTTTTTAAAATAATTAGAAGTCAATCTCAGAGTGTGGTTTCACTATTAAGCAACTATCTCCAGGGAGAAGAGTTTAAAGTTCTGCATCGAGAGAGAGACACTGCATAAGTACAGTTTACAAGTGTACAGTACTGAAAAAGCTGCAATACAAGCCAGATGTGATTGTAAGAGAAAAGGAAAATGATCCGTGGTGTATGTTTCATTACAAAGATCAGGTGGGATTTCATGTGGTGAATTCAGCACCAATGACCTTTGTATTTGATCTAGTTTAATGTTTTAAAGAGAAAAACTGGTTTTTTGTTTTTTGTTTGTTTTTTTTTTTTTTTTCTCATTGTTAGGTTTTTATTATTATTGCTCATTTATATGTATTATTGTGTTGTTTTGTTTTTTTTTTTAATTTTTAGAAGAAGACATGATCCAGCACACAAAAATGAGGTTGAATGTGAGAGATAAAGAAATGGAAAGGAGGAGGGAATGAGTGTCACCCTTGCAGCTTCTCAGTCTTTACAGCCTTATGGTTTGTTGAAGTTAACTAAGGGGAATTTTTATTTTTCCACATATTAATAGTGAAATTAATCTATTCTAACATTGGACATTTGTGAAGTAGACTCCTAAACCATAGCTAAGCTCCCTGTAAAGTAGTCACCTTTAAAGGGTTATTCTTCTGAATGATTCATGGCACCCACCACAGAATCTAAAACTCTCCCTCTGGATGGGCTTATATCTGCTCAATGAACTAGAAGAGGAGCAAGCCATGACTCAGTCACACTTCCTTCTTGGGCGATTGCAGTCCCCATCTGAATGGTGAGTGATGCTGGTGCATAAATATGCCTCAATATGAAGTGCATTGGATCAGTCGGCTGGACCTGAAGGTCAGTCAGTGTGGACCTTTTGGAATTATGCTCAGTAAACTTTTCAAAATATTTTATTGCAAATTAAAAAAAAAAAAAAAAACAAATGGACATTCCTGAAGAAAATGCTCCTATCCAGTCAAATAGAGAGAGATCGACTTTATTCTTTTCCAAAAAAGCCCACATAGTAAATGGAATATGAGGGTTGGGTAGGGTTTTCATTTGTTTGGGTTTTATTTTTGGTATGGGTTTTGGGGTTTATTGGTTGGAGGCTAGGGAGGGTTTGTTAGTTTTGTTTTGTCTATTTGTTTGTATTCTATTCCTTGGGGACTTTCAGTTGTTTTCTTAACCAAGATACAAAATATAAAGAAAAAAAACCCCAAAACATTAATTTTGAGCAGAAACCAAATTAAAAAATAACCCACAATTACTTTCCTTTGTAGAAGACAAAATTAAATGACAAAAATTGAGTTCCAAAAAATTCCACAAATTCTATAAGATAATGACAAAAGTGGTTTTGCTTTTACAATATTTTCTTTGGAAGTACATCATAATAACCAAAAGATCCCAAAGAAAGTTGATAGTGTGCTTCAGGTAGAATGCGCATAGATATGTGAATACTACTACCTTAATAAGCAGTCAAGTTTTTTGAAGAAATTATCTATTCTGCAGTTGGAGTATTGTACCTGTGTGCCCTGCTGTTAATTTGTCAACTGATAGTGTATCAAACATGTCCTTCAGCCTTTATGTATCTTGCAATAAGTATTTTTATCTGAATGAATCTTTATCCTGTAGTCTAAATAAATTCGACTGTATAAATATGTTAAATCCTGTTTTCAAAAGATGCATTTATTTACATCTATTCTTTTACAGCTCATCGGTGGAAAGTATTTTATTTGATTTCAGAAGGAGGGAGCAGACCAACTGCAAAAAAGCAGAATTAACACACAGTAATATTCCCATACAAAGCCACGTTTTCTTTTTTTTCTTTTCGTTGCAAGTACTTGTGCATTTGTGGGAGTGCTCTGTGCAGCCAGGAAACGTCACTGCAGATGAATTTTAAATAAAGTGTTCATATTTCTTTGGAATTGTCAGATCAGAAAAGGAAATGGAACATTTACAATTTGGTGCATAATTCATTTCCTGTGGGTAACTACCAGTTTTATTTCTACCCCCAGCCTGAATGCATTGGAATCTTGTTAAAAAATAAAAATCATAAATATTCAGCTGTAAAACTGAAGGCTAGGAGGTAGTAGTAGTAGTAATAGTAATGATAATTACTCTTTTAATTATTTTTTCTATCTATTTTTAGTTATCCACTTAAAATAAAAGAAAGGAATAGAAATTCCTGACATGTCTTGCATTGTTTTTTGAGGCAGGAACATGGTTAAGCAAAATTCTGTAACTTTGACATTTTTGAAATATAGATTTTGTACATTTGAAGATTATGTCTCTGATCCTATCATCAATTTTGCCTTGTCCTAGTACCATTGACTACAGCGGAGTTGCCTCACATTTGCAAATGTAAATGTATCATTTGGCTCAGCATAGGCATTGCACTGAGCAGAAACAGCCCTTCTTTGTGAGTTTTGGTACAAAGCTCAGTAAAGCAGAGCCCTAATTCCTGGCCTGTATGCCACATCAGTAATAATAGCACATGAATAATTGACTACTTTGATGTTTATACAGTTCTTTAAGGTGAAAGATGAAGAGCGCTGCATGTGTGCAAAATACTTTGTTTTCCTTTTTGGGGGTAAAAATCTAGAAAAGGTCGTTTCATCTCACTGCTAACCTCATATACAGCAGATAAAAATTTTCAGTCTGATTTCATTCCTATCATAGCTCTTATATCACCCTGCATTTATGGAATACTTCAAATTTGCATTCACTTCTATCCCAGCCAGATCTCAGAAGTGGCTTTGCACTTGATAACAGAATGAGGCTGCCAAATTCTTTATAAAGGAGGAAATGGAAGAAGTACATTTAACCTATTTTGAACAAATTGCATTAGCTGGCAGTCAAATATCATATTGATTTTAACCTTGCTCACTTTATTAGTTGCTACATGGTCCTAGTCCAGCATATCTAACTGACCTTCCCATACCCCTGCATACTGGTGGCTTCAGGTTTACTGAGATATATTTAACTTGTTTTAATGATGGAGCATGCACTGCCACCTGCTGAAATACCACCAAAAGGCCTTCCCGCCACACCAGCATTTCCTCCTCCAAACTATGTAGTCACCAGTATTGAACATATATGTGATTTTGGGGCTTAAACTCTAACAATGCAGAAGGCTCAGTCACCAATTTTAGGACTATAAGTAATTATACCAATTAAGTTTTTGGCCATTCAAAAGCCTTATTTTGTCCTGTATCTCCAGTGTTAAACAAATCTTGTACCTAGTGCTCATTGCGCAATCACATTGTTCACAGAAGTTATAAGATTTTTTTCAGGTAGTAGCTGTCTTTTGAAACAGCCCCTCAAAATGCACTAGGAGGTATTAATCTTGCCTGACTTCATCTGTATAGTCTAACCTATCATAATAGGTTTCTACTTCAGTCCATGGACGGATACTTAGCCATCAGAAGAGAATTGATCATTTCTCAGAAACTTGTCTTAGGACAAGACAAATAGTGTTTTAGGTCTGCCTCTCCTTCATTCGCTAGATCTGTTCAGAATATGTAGGTGAAATTAACAGACATGGTTCTCACCTTTAAAGCACACAAGCAACTAAAATCCATTCTTCATTAAACTGTATTGCTCGTTGCAGTTCTTTGGTCTTATTTTTCTAGATCTGATATTTTTGGAGGATGTATTTCTTCAAAAGCTGTCATTATTTGTTGGATTATGGGCAAGCCAATATGTAAAAAGTCAGCATGCCACTGTGAATTTGAAAAAACAATATCCACCTCCAAACCCAGAAAGCACAGTCCTCTCTGCAAAACTACACCAGCCCCAACTGCAGCTCTTTCTCTTCTCCTCTCCCTGTTGATTGCATGAAAGTTTAACACAGAGAGCTTTGCTTCCCCTATGTGCAATCAAAAACTGTTCTGTTTTAGACTGTATCCTCGGACTTTCTTAAACCTAATGTACAGAACAACTCTCTGCGTTACCAGGTGAACTTCAGATTAACCTCTCAGGCCTTTGACAGCTCTATTTCCTGTCTTCCACTATGTCAGGTTGCCTGGAGGCTGTTGGAAAGTGTTACCTGGAGCATTAACTCATATTAATCAATGGCCATGTTACAAATCAAGGAAGATGCGGAGGGTTCTCATATCAGTATATCTCATGCATTTACTAACCAGATGGCTGAGCCATTGAGCACATTCCTCTTGGGCACAGATTTTTTGGTGATGTATTGATAGGCTACTTGATATTAACATGTCCATTTTCTCTGTTGTATTTCTTTGGAATTTTAAAAAGTTAAATATGAAAAAAATCCCACCTATTCAGCCATTTTTTTGTTTACCTTACATACCAACTCCAAGGGAAAGAGCTATGAACAGTTGCAGACCTTAATTACTGAATCCACAATCTGTGGGGGCACACATCTTTGAAAAGGATCCTGCTGCTTACTGCTATTCATCTCTTCATTCCTAAACACTTGCCTTTTGTTTGAATGTAATGACCATTCAGTGTCGGGACAGGTCTTGTTCGACATCTTTGTGGGTGACATGGAGAGTGAGATTGAGTGCGCCCTCAGCAAGTTTGCCGATGACACCAAGCTGTGTGGTTCGGTTGATAAGTTGGAGGGAAGGAATGCCATCCAGAGGGACCTTGACACGCTTGTGAGGTGGGCTGATGCCAACCTAATGAAGTTTAACCATGCTAAGTGCAAAGTCCTACACCTGGGTTGGAGTAATTCCAGGCACAGCTCCAGGTTGGGCAGAGAAGAGATTCAGAGCAGCCCTGCGGAGAAGGACTTGGGGGTGTGGGTTGATGAAAAAATGAACATGAGCCGGCAGTGTGCGCTTGCAGCCCAGAAGGCCAACCGTATCCTGGGCTGCATCAAAAGCAGCGTGACCAGCAAGTCGAGGGAGGTGATCCTGCTCCTCTACTCTGCTCTCATGAGACCTCACTTGGAGTATTGTGTGCAGTTCTGGAGTTCTCAACATAAAAAGGACATGGAACTGTTCGAACAAGTGCAGAGGAGGTCCATGAGGATCATCAGGGGAGCTGGAGCACCTCCCATATGAAGATAGGATGAGAAAATTGGGGCTGTTCAGCCTGCAGAAGAGAAGGCTGCGTGGAGACCTCATAGCAGCCTTCCAATACCTGAAGGGGGTCTATAGGGATGCTGGGGAGGGACTCTTCATTAGGGACTGTAGTGGTAGGAGAAGGGGTAATGGGTTTAAACTTAAACAGGGGAAGTTTAGATTGGATATGAGGAAGAAATTCTTTCCTGTAAAGGTGGTGAGGCCCTGGAATGGGCTGCCCAGGGAAGTTGTGAATGCTTCATCCCTGGTGGCGTTCAAGGTGGGGTTGGACATAGCCTTGGGTGGCATGGTTTAGTGGGAGGTGTCCGTGCCCATGGCAGGGGGGTTGGAACTAGACGATCTTGAGGTCCTTTCCAACCCAAACCATTCTATGATTCTATTATTCTATGATTCTATGATTCTATGATTTCTATTTGTAGAAAATGGTACAGGCTGCTAAAGAGAGGTGCTTCTGATGCGCAAAAAGTCTTGCTTCATAGGGTCACCTGTGTTTTGTCTTGGGTTTTGGTACCATTTCTGTCTGAATATAGCTCTATAATTTTTTTTCTTAGCTCTGTTTACACGCTAGTTGCTTTAGGTCAGAGTTTGTCTTTTAATCTTTATTCAAACAGAACAATGATATCCTGTTACATAGGAACCATTCTTAAATAATGTCATAACTGAGAAGGAAACTGACCAAAGTAGTTAAGCCAGGGAAATAATTCTATCTCTAGGCATTCAAACAGTGCATCTCTTGTGTGTCTTTTTTCTTTCAATTGAATATATGCTGAATCTAAGCCAATGATGTTTCCCACATAGGCTCTGAGGTTAGATGCCCTGAGCTTGGAGTTTTTCCCTCATATATTTTACTGTGGCTCCTCTTCATTCAGTTATTCCTCTAAATGGGTATGAAAATAAAACAATTATTGAAGAGATCTTTTGGTGAAAACAGAAAGATTCAACAGTGTTTTTTTTTTACTTTCTTATCTAAGTTCCATGGTGTTTCCTTTATGAATCTGTCCATCTTCTTATGTGTGCTGAGAAAGGTCTCTTGTGTCAATAAACATAGAATTAGGGGGAACATGGCGCAGAATATTTTAACTTAAACTTATAATTAATAGAAATCTTATACTGATCAATAATAATATAAATTATGATCCACCTGATGTGGAAACCTTGGTTAGTTCTAGGAGATGGATTGCCTTAATAGTAGACAGATTAGGAAAATTAGCCTTATTGTTGACATAATTAAGTTTAAATTAAAAATAAAGCTTGTCTTTTTTCTTCAGTATTTGCACTGAGGAAACCGTTTAGTTTCATGTCTTCTTCAGTATATTTTAAAGTTTCATCTGTGAATGCTGCTTTCCTAAAGTGGCCCTAGCACTTAATAGGATAATTCTGTAATCAGACAAAGTGTTTCCATGAGGTTTGTTTAGGCATGAACTGACTCCTAGCTGCTGTCTTCGATTATTCACAAACCCCTACTTTTCTTGATGTTCATTGCAAAGGGGCTTGATAAAGGTATTGCGTAACTCAAAAAGAAATTTTGAGGAAAAAACCCAAGCAAGCAGAAAAAAAGAAATACTTGAAGTGTTCCCAGGTTTTATTTTACTACTACAAATCCTTCTTCTGTGTGTTTCAGAACAGTCCTTCTTTCAGAAAAGGGGCTTTAAAATTAGAATATATAAATAAACCACAGTTTTTAGCACTTTTCTGCTCATACACTAGGTTTGAGTTACTGTTGAGTTACTGGTCTGACAATCAGAAAAATAATTTTTTTTTGCAAATAAATAAAAACTACTAGATAAATAAAATTATTTTAAAATAATCACCCGCTCCCAAATACACCATAGCAAAAAAATTGTGGTAAAGAAATTGACAGAATCAGGGAACACTACCGACTCCTGACTTATAGGGGCCTTCAAGTAGGTTTCTGATTCCAGAAGCTTCAAACTTATGTTTAATTGCTTCCCTGAACCAGGGCCTCAATCAAGAGTCATACCTTTTTTTCCGCTACCTAGATCAGCACTGAAACATCAACTGTATTTCTACTTACAATTTTTTGTGACATCACCAATGCATAAACAAGACCTCTGCAGCTACCTTTCCCCCCTGCCTGCAAATAGTTTTTGTCAAAACAGCTGAATCAAATAAGTATCAAAAATAATGCAGATATTTGTTTATCTTACTACAAGGAGAAATAAAACACACATTTATGCACTCTTAGAGACGCATAGATATATTCTAAGCAGACAAAGTGCTGCCTGCATTGCAAATGACAAAGAAACTAGATGGGAGCCTCTTCTCCCTCCACAAAGGGAAATAGTTGTAGTTGCTGTACTTAAATGTCCAGAAAAAACTTTATTATGCTTTCTCTGCCTTGCTTTTTCGCATCATCTCTCTCCCCCCTCTTCTCTTTCAGTTTATCAGTTCATCACATAGCAAAAGGGACAACTCTTGATGTATCTCCCTTTCAGATTTCATTGACCCATGACCCGTAATGTCTCCCTTTGCTCCAAGTACCTTTATTTATGCCATTCCCAGGACCTACACATTTTTATCTAAGAAACAGTATTCTCTCCTCAGTGCCTGTGAGGCACAGTTTGCAGGTACCATCAGTTCAGAAAAAGCAGTCACACAATATATGAGATTGTGACAAGGTATAATGTAATGGTAGTTATGTGAACCTCCAATAAACTAGTGGTACTTCACAGATTACTTGGAGAGAAAGTCTTTTAGCGTGCTTGAAGAAGTATGAAATGAATTTCATTTCCTTCTCATTTGCCTTGCTTTTGAAAGGTTTCATGCAAGATATGTGACCAACTATTATAGTACTAATCCATCCATGACAGAGCTCAATTTTCCTTGAGAATTTACTTCTGAATGGGCTGCAGAAAAACTTGAAAGCTGAAAATTAAAGTACACTGAACAGAGCAAGCACTGAGCTGTGGGCAGCTGTCTGTCAAGAAAACCAGTTGGAACAAAAATGAAAATTAGATTTTATTTTTATTTATGTTTTTAAAGCAATCTGCAGAGGTAAAGTTTTACAGCCTTGTGTGTAAACAAGAGCAATGAGATGGAAGGGATGACAAGCTGATGTTCTTGCGAGTTATTCTCATTAAAGTAAATATAAAAAAAAAGGGCCAGGGGTTACTGACAGTTTTAAAACAGAGCAATGTATTGCATTTACTCACCCATTATTATGAGCAGAAACTCTGTGGCAATTCAGGCAGTGATTTTATTCTCTTTTCCCCTCATGTCACTCGCTAGATAACTTTGGTATGTTATAGCCACAAGTCTTGAGTAGGGTCCTGGGTAGCTAAAATGGATTTTCGAATGCATAGTGCAATGTAAGATAATGCTATATAAATATAGTGCTCAAAAGAGCAAAGTAAGCCTGTTACTGTTAAGGCATAGACAAGGCTGTGATGGCACAGTGATACTAGCCCACCCCATAATGGAGATAGCGTGCCTTATGCCATACAGTTCAGGCAGGAAGCCTGCAATTCTTCCCTCTGCTGGTTCTTGTCAGAGGAACAAGGAAGAGAGTGGAGATGGATGTGAAGAGAGTGGAGATGGATGGGGAGAGAATGGAGGTGGATGGGATGTCAGTCAGGGAAGGCGGCATATTCAGCCCATTCTACACCAGGGAAGACACCCCATAAGAGGGCTTAAAATGTGACTGATTTAATTGATGCCAAAAGCTTATCCAGCTTCAAATACACTGGGATCCAGATAGATGAACAGGAGTCTGGTTTCACGCCTGCTTCCCATCTACCCAGTTTATACATACACTATCATATGTGAAAGTCAGGGTGGGATTTCCTTAGTTCTGACTGTAGATGCTGGAGTAACGATATTTTAAAATGAGATAGTCACTATGGCCTGGTCAAGGGGGAAAATCAGATCCTTCCGGAGCATGCTTCATTTGACTCTTCTTAGATATGAGCATAAGATGAATATTGTTCCAGAAACTCATATTTTTCTCCACTGGATGTGAAGGAGTCTGGGTGAGTAGCTCAGGTGGAAGTGTTTACATGCAAGCAAAGCAATCTCATCCTAGTATGTATTCTTACATTAGCAATAAAGCAATTTTCCTGTTGCAGCTTCATGTACAAAAGGACTTATTTCTTCACAAATATTGACAAATTTAATCTTGGCCTAAAAAAACTCTCTAGTTTGACTCTGAAAAGAACTCTTTTTGTGGCACATATGATTACATCCTACTTCTGCCCTACAGCAAAAATGCAAACATTTGTGAATTTGCCTGAGGCAGAAAGTTACATATTGCCTTCAACATCTGATAATCACTGCCGTGGAGAATGAAAGGTGAAATAGGAGGATAATTGGGGAAACCAGAAAAAGATGAGATTCCCTCCCCTGAACAGAATTGCAAGTAATAGGACAGATCAGTAGAGCTGCAGAAATTTATGCCAGTTGAGAATATGACCCAGACCTCATTTCTTAAAAATATTAACTTTTTTCTCCCAATAAATGTTATAGCTATTATAAACTAGAAGAGGAAAATGTGTCTATTCCTTTGCTGTTGCGTGACATTGAAGAAACATTCCTGAAAATATTTTTTTAGTGCTTTGATGAGTACATTGTTCTCAAATCCCTATGGAAAACTTTCAAGGCTTTGACCACAGGGCAGCTAACAGCATCTATGAAATGTTGCCCATAAATTTGGCCAGTACTGCAAGAACTTCATTAGGAGGAGAAATTTTGTGAAGATGGTATTTGATGGGTGCTAGCCATGTCAAACTTTTTCACACTCAAATTGAAATAATTAATCCCAGTTCCATGACTGATACCCAAAATATCTACAAAAATTCATGAAAACATGTTTGTTCCACACAAATGTTTTACGTGGTGTCTGTTACACAGTTACACTTTTCTGTATTTATTTCCAAGAAGTTTTTGTACTTAATTTCATAACATTACAGTTCCACTCATCATTTTATATGTGTTTTTTTTAAATCTATCTTATTAAAAAAAATTTTAAAAAAAAGGAAAAAAAATCCAGAAGGCTTGTAATGAAATGGTTAAAAATGTCTCAAATATTTTTTTTAATAAGCATTTTCACAAGATGTTTCTTTGTATTTATAGACATATATTGACATAATATAGATGCATATTGTCACGAAAAGTCTTAATACTTTATTGGAAAGATATCTGTATTAAACCAAAGTTAATAGTGTCCCATTAAGGCAAAAATCTCATTTACTTTTAAGACTCTGAGGTCCTGGAAAAAATATTTTGTCTCTTTGTACTTTCAGATAGCTTACATCGTTGGCAGTAAAGAATTGCTTCATTATAAGATAAGGTGGTGTATTATTAAAAGGAAGCATAGTCTGCTTGAATAAGACCATTCCCATCTCAAAATTTTTTGTCTCTTTCAGGATAGCTTACATTTAACATTTGTGTTGCAGGATCTCAGCTATCAGTATCTATCAAATGGACATTTTTTGCTGTAAATGAATAAAATTTGGCAAGTTTATAGGAGCAATCATGTCTTAAAGTTTTACTGGCAAAGATGGTAAATAAGCTGCAGTGCTTAATCTGTGTTAGCCCATCCAGCCCAATGTCCTGCCTTCATCAGTAGCTGATGCTGAGGTCTTCAAGGGTGGGGAGGACAACCTGCTCCTAGAGTGATCTCTGCAGGAAAATTGCTTCTTACTTTCCAAAGTCTCTGCTGGCATTTTCAAGAATTACAAAGTTGAATATTTTCTCTTCTTTTCTATTTATAATCCAGGCTGTGGAATCTTATCCAGCAGTTTCTGCCTTTGGTGAATTTAAGTACCTGAAGACAGAGGAAGGTAGAAAAGTAAACTCTCTTCAAAGAAATGAAGTACAGAAGGAAGCTACTTCTGTCTAAAATTCCATTCATTTGAATACAGAAAAGAATGATATAATTTTCTTGCAAAAAAACCCCAAAATTTCTCCCTAACATTTTTGTTTCTGTCATTGTATGTTAATGGCATCCATTTGCAAGTTTCGTGGGCAGCAGGTGATAAAGTGTTGGAATTCATGCCAATCCTAAGTGACATCATATGCATTGCAGAATTCAAATAGCAACTGTTTTCAAAGTGGTTTTGTTATATGTTTTTCTTGCTATGAAAAAAAAAATATTTCTGACAGAAGAAACTTGCACCTATTTTAGATTATTGGTATTTTCAATTACTAATATTAACTAGACATTTGCATCCACTTAAGGGCAAGTAGGTTAACATAAATCCTAAGAGAAAGACAGTACTTCAGCTGTACAGATAAGCTGTATGGTAGAGACTTGATCCTGCTTAGTATCAAACACGTACTGCAAGCTTCTGAGCTTTTTCAGCTCTTCTTTAACTTTTACTAACACTAATTTTCTTAAATTTATCCTGTCAGTTCAGATTCTTTCACTATCATGAATCACATTTTGTCATAGTCACAATGAAATACACTTTCATATTAATCTGAAGTGGCTTTTCATCTGGGATTATTATTTTTCATCTGTGCATTAAATAAGACATATTTCAATCAAAATATTTTTAATAAAGATTTTAAGACTTTCTTTTTGAAGATTTTGTTCCAATCACTGTCTTTCTCCCTGCTTTTTCACAGAAGATGAATTCTGAAATTTATAAGAAAATAGTTGTCAATTTCAAATTATTCTAAATTTCTTGAGGAATCATTGATAGCATTAACTCTTTCTTTAATTCTGCCGCTAGGGAAAACTTGGTCCCTAATGGATTGTAAACCACAGTGTTTACCTGGGTAGGAGATTCATAAATTAAGTTTGAAATGCATTAGTTAATAGAGCATCTACAACAGTACAGTAGTGCATTCTCCCTTTTCCAATAACAGTGGTTATATGTTTGCACACATATGAAAGACAAACATAATTTTATTCAGTGGTAAGTGTATGGAATATATTATGTTGTGATTTTGAGGACTCTTTCTAGCCTAAATTACTCAAGGTCTAATTGCAGCTATCCTCAGGCACTAAAATAAATAAAAATCAAAAAGTGTCCCTTTATAGTGTAAAAAAATTCATTTGAAGCTTAATTACTGAGCTGGGATAAGACAAAACTGTATTAATTCCCAATTCTGCCATAAAATCTTAGTGCCATCAGAATTGGAAATAAATGTGCGCAGCAGAAGATTCAGGCAGATACTCAATGAAATTTCCATTTTACCCACACACCTACAAAAGATGGCCAAGTTTGATGATGGATGATCAATATGGTTTTCAGGCTCTTTACAGTGAAGAACAATATATAACATACTGCCTTGTCTCCAAACACAGGTTTCTCACTAATTTTGACACAAACTGCTTTCAATCAATATGCTGCATGAATCATGATTTAGAAACATTAAGAAGAAACTACTTTTATACTGTACCTGACAAATCAGCTCTGAAAGAGAAAAAAAAATAAAAAAATCTTGGGGTTTATGTAATTTGACCAAATCCTGTGTTGGTTATTACATTAATATGAACAAACGCAGTTTCATATACTGTAATTTTTGGATGAAATACATTCCCATGATGAAAGGAAATGTGCCAGAATATTATTTTTAATTAAGTAAAAGGTTATAGTTATACTTCAGGATAAAAAAAACACACAAAAAAAACAAACAAAAAAAAAGAAAAAAAAAAAAAAACAAACAACAAAAAAAAGCCTCCTAGAAAACTGACAAAAACCCCAACAAAAACCTACCTAAATTAACAACAACAACAAAAAAAAAAACCCAAAACCCACAAGACCAAAAGTCAACTCGCAAATGTACAAATGCACTGTGAATTTTATCTGTTAATTATACTGATTGACACTTATTTTGGTATGGACGAAGACTGGGGTGGGAAATAATGATATTATCTATCTCTTTACTGCTGATTCAACTGGAGAAGCAGGATTATTTGTCTTCCAGCAGAAACTCTGGAAGATTTTGTTTCTGCAATATCTTTTACTTTTGCTCATGCATCAAAACCATGACCAGAATATTTGTATTAGTCATAAGAATTCCTTGAGATCTTGTAATTCTAGACATACTGTAAAAATAAAAGTTATTGCTTTCTTTTTTTTTTTTTTTTTTTTTTTTAAATGAGAACTTGATGTAAGTGGCTAAGATTTTCCAGCATGGAAAAACAGATGTAGGGATACACACTATCAGACTCCATGATTTTATTGTAGTTCCTACTTACTTGTAGGTTTGAAACACATACTGGTGCTGTGTTTAGAAATCTGCTGATAATCGTCTACAGAAATGAGGATAAAACGAAAAGGAAAAACTTACAAATAAATACAACAGAAGCAGGGAAGCAGGAAGACGGAGAAGACTAGAGAATATTAATATAAAAACCAGCAACAAAGAGAAAAGACCAGGGGAAATAAGCAACTCATAGGAACTCATGCTGGGGCTTTTGTTACAGAAGGAAGAGCCTGGAAAACAAGCACAAACATAAAGTCTGTGCTCAGTGTGTGCCTTTAAGCCATTGGCATTAATTAAGATTCTATGGCTTACAAACAATTATGACATAATTAAAGCGAGATTCTTTCTACAGTAAAACAATAAGAAATGACTTTTAGAAACTGTAGGAACAATTAAAACAGCACATCAGTACCAAAATGAGCAATATTTACTAGTATTAGCACTATTAAAATGCCTTTTGAAGACAAACTTATGCAATTATTACCCAGAAAAAACTCACACTTCGAGATACAGAGCAGTGATAATTAAATCTCTTTCTCAATATTTCTCTGATTTTGGTGTTTGACAGAATGGAGTCTTTAAAAGAATCTATTTTAATGGTCTTGAATTAGCAAGATTTTCAAACAGAGAAAGTGCACTTAGCAGGAGGTTGATATCTACTGAAAGCTTTATTATTGATATTATTATGTAGGTTAGGGAACTGCTTTAAGGGCCCATTCTACAGAGGCATACCCATGATGTCTAAGCACTGTAATATCATGCAATTATTCAGAGGTTAGATATTGTGCATTTAAGCTCAGTCTCCTCTTCCTACAGGAGTTCTGGAGCACAATATGAATTCTTCTTACATATATGCTATTACGGGGGAAAATAACCTATCTTTTCCTTTAAATAAAGTCTCATTTTGCTTGATATTGTAGATGTTGAACAAAGAAAAGAAAACAAACAAATCACTGCTCCATTGCTGAAAGAAGATTTTGTGCAAGGAAAACACCATCACACGCAAAAAACATAGAAAAGAAAAGCAGCAAAGACTGAAAGAGTGATTTGGCTTGAAATGAGAGTCTAGTGTTCAGAAGCAGAAAAGATCAGATTTCATGGTTATTATCATTTGCATTTTTCATTATACAAGAATGTTCAGCTTTGGAGTATAATTGCATTAGGAGAGTGAAAATATTAGTCTTCATTCCTACACAATAATATATGCATTTGTTATAAGAGCTTGGAAAGGCAAGAGGGTGATGCCTGCTTGTGATTGACAGTGAGTGAACATCTCTGTTGCACATATTATCACAGGGGATATGACTCTTTGTGCCATGGCATGGTCTTTTCACAATAAAATTAAATCCTTTATACTATTTATTCATTCTGCATCAATTTAATTAAAGAGATTTGCAGCATCACTTAAGGAGCATGATGCAAATTTGGGTTATGCAGAAAAGAAAAAGGTCAAAGCCTGGTATGAGTAATAATATTTTTACTGAATTTAAACATATGTGAGAGTAAAAAATGTAGATAAGAGTAATTGCAATAACAATTAAAAATATAAAAATGTGCTTATGAAGTTAAACATGACAGAATTTCTCTAGCAAAATATTTTCTTGCATTAATCAGCATGACTGATGGAAAATAATAAAAAATGTTCACAGTCAAGTCTTTGGGTTACACTGACTTGAATTTTCATGTTTCTACAAAGAAAGATGAAGTGATCCATTTCATGTCCATTGAAAGTCACAAAGTAAGCTTGGCTGCCCTGGAAGCATTTCGTGTAAAGTTCATGCAATCTTGGTTCAGATGCATTACATTTTCTGCTGAATTTCCCCTGACTCTGTAGTCCAAATCATAGGACATTTACTCCAGGTACACACCTGAACCATAGTTAGAATCATAGAATAGCTAGGGTTCAAAAGGACCTTAAGATAATCTAGTTCCAGCCCCCCTGCCATGGGCACGGACACCTCCCACTAAACCATGTCACTCAAGGCTCTCTCCAACCCAGCCTTGAACACCACCAGGGATGGAGCGTTCACAGCTTCCCTGGGCAACCCATTCCAGTGCCTCGCCACCCTTACAGGAAAGAATTTCTTCCTCATATCCTATTTAAACATCCCCTGTATGAGTTTGAACCCATTACCCCTTGTCTTATCACTACAGTCCCTCATGAAGAGTCGCTCCCCAGCATCCCTATAGGCCCCCTTCAGGCATTGGAAGGCTGCTATGAGGTCTCCACGCAGCCTTCTCTTCTGCAGGCTGAACAGCCCCAACTTTCTCATCCTATCTTCATACGGGAGATGCTCCAGTCCCCTGATCATCCTCATGGACCTCCTCTGCACTTCTTCGAACAGTTCCATGTCCTTTTTATGTTGAGAACTCCAGAACTGTCCACAATACTCCAAGTGAGGTCTCACGAGAGCAGAGTGGCACAATTACCTCCCTTGACCCACTGATCACGCTGCTTTTGATGCAGCCCAGGATACGGTCGGCTTTCTGGGGCGCAAGCCCACACTGCCGGCTCATGTTCATTTTCTCATTGACCAACACCCCCAAGTCCTTCTCCGCAGGGCTGCTCTCAATCTCTTCTCTGTCCAACCTGGAGCTGTGCCTGGAATTGCTCCGACCCAGGTATAGGACCTTGCACTTGGCATGGTTAAACCTCAGGTTGGCATCAGCCCACCTCACAAGCATGTAAAGGTCCCTCTGGATGGCATTCCTTCACTCCAACCTATCAACTGAACCACACACCTTGGTGTCATCGGCAAACGTGCTGAGGGCACACTCAATCCCACTCTCCATGTCACTGAACAAGACCAGTCCCAACACCGATCCCTGGGTGACACCACTTGGCACTGGTCTCCAGCTGGACATTGAGCAATTGAGCACAAGTCTTCGCGTGAGGCCATCCAGCCACTTCTTTATCCACCGAGTGGTCCACCTATCAAATTGATGTCTCTCCAACTTAGAGAGAAGGATGTCATGGGAGACAGCGTCAAACGCTTCGCACAAGTCCAGGTAGATGACATCAACTGCTCTACCCCTGTCCATCAGTTCCATAGCCCCATCATAGAAGGCCACCAAATTGGTCAGGCAGGATTTCCCCTCAGTGAAGCCATGCTGGCTGTCCCCAAGCACTGTGTTGTTTTTCATGTGCCTCAGCATGCCTTCCAGGAGACTCCACCCCAAGACTTTGTCAGGCTCAGAGGTGAGACTGACTGGTCTGTAAGTCCAGGGCAGTGAGCTTGCTGCACACTCTTCTCACTCTCCTGAGGATCTCAAACTCGACCATCTCATGATCGCTGCAATCAAGGCTGCCCTGGAGCATCACATTTCCAACCAGCCCTTCCCTATTGGTGAGGACGAGGTCAAGCATGGCACCTCTCCTTGTCGGCTCCTCTATTACTTGCAGAAGGAAGTTGTCTTTCACACAATCAAGGAACTTTCTGGATTGCTTGTGCTGGGCCATACCATTCCTCCAACAGATATCAGGGTGGTTGAAGTCCCCCATGAGAACAAGGGCCCATGAGTATGAGGCTGTTTCTATCTGTCTATAGAGCGCTTCACCCACCGAATCCCTTTGGTCAGGAGGTCTGTAACAGATCCCCACAAAAATATCACCCATTGCTATTCTCCCTTGAACCCTGACCCACAAACTCTCTGTCAGCTGCTCACCTGCCCCCAGACAGATTTCCATACTCTCCAGCCTATCCCTAACATAAATAGAAACTCCCCCTCCCTGCCTACCGGGCCTGTCTTTCCTAAAGAGCCGGTAACCTTTCATTCCAACACACCAGTCATAGGAGCCATCCCACCATGTTTCTGTGATGCCTATGATATCATACCCCCGTAGACATGCACACATCTCTAATTCCTCTTGTTTGTTCCCCATGCTACGGGCATTTGTATAGAGGTATTTGAGCCGAGATCCAATTGAAGCCGGCTCATTGGCTGGAGAAGCTGGAATATCTCTACATTGCTCCGAATGTTTACTATAGGTGCTACCAACCGACTGGGTGTGTTGGGATAAAATGATGGCCCCCTCCCCCAACACATCTAGTTTAAAGCATCCTTGACCAGTCTGGCAAGCCTCCTACCAAATCCACTCTTCCCTTTCTTTGTCAGACCAGTTCCACCAGCCCCCAGTAGACCTGGCCTACTAAATTGAGTTCATGTTCAAGGTACCCAAACCCCTGACTATAGCACCACTCTTCTAACCATTTATTAACCTGGCCAATCCTCCTAGCCTTTTTAAGTGCCTGCCCTGCATCCTGGAGAATTGATGAAAAGGCAATCTGCTCTCCAGAGCCCCTAACCACCTCTCCCAGAGCTCTGTAGTCCTTCTTTATGGTCTCCGGGCTACTGCTATCTCTTTCACTAGCACCCACATGGATCAGTAGAAGTGGGTAATAGTCAGTGGGACTGACTAGAGCAGGCAGCCTCTCTGCAACATGCCTGATCTGAGCCCCTGGTAGGCAACACACGTCCCTTGAGCCTGGGTCAGGCCAACAGATGGGTGCCTCTGCTCCTTTCAGTGTAGAGTCCCCTACTACCACGGCCCACCGCTTTTTCCTAGCAGCACCAGTAGTGATCTTCTTTAGCAGCGCATCAGCCGGTTGCTCCTGCTTCGAGCGTGGTTCCTCATCACCCCCTACAGGACAGGAAAGCGATTCTGGGTGGGGACAACAGATTTAGGAGGATGCCCCTTGCTTTTCATTGTCCTCTTCCTCCTTTTTTTATTGTTTTTTTTTTTTTTTTTTCTGTTACTGTTTCCCAGTTTCCTGGGTTAGCAGCCTCCTTTCCTGCATGAGTGACAGTAGACTCTCGAGTTCCCTGCACAGTCTGGTCCCGGAGCAAGCAGCGCTGTTTTTCCTCAGCTTGCCTGACACTTTTCAGCCTAGTAACAGCTTCCTGCAGCTCAGTCCCTGCTGCAGGAGGACCTCCACCAGGGAGCACCGAATTAACCCCTGCCCATTGTACACCCTCCCCCCAGGAGAGCAGTGCTGGCACTCTCTACACCCGGAGCTCTGCACTGCAGCCTCCCCTCTCATCGACTCTGGGTGCCTACACTGGCCACCACCGGGGCAGCCAGAGCAGAGCTCCCAGACCGGATCTGGTCATAAGGCGAGTGCTCACCATCCCGCTCGCCTCCCGCCCAAACTGCCTCGAACCCGCCCTGTTTGCCCGCCCTGTTTGCTCGCTGCTCCCTGAGGCAAGGTTTTAACCTATCCGGGCTGCTGCCGTCCCTCCTGGCAGTGCCCCCTCTGAGTCAGCTGCTCGCGTTTGCTGAGCTGTCGGCTCCTGGGCAAGCCCTGTCTAGGACTTGAGGCTGCCTCGGTGCCTGTTGCTGCTCCGAGTTGAAGCTCCTGGACGCTGAGCCTTCGCCCCGCTCAGGCGCTGCAGGCGTCCCCTCTCGAGGCAGTCACCTCAGCAATGAGACTCATTAGAAAATCTCATTAGAAAGTACCTTTATTCAAAGTGGATTCTGGGTAGTTTTAAAGACATTGACAATCTGATGTGTTCCAAAATATTTTAATAGTTTGACTATTTGCTAGTCTATAGCAAATATGACTATAGCATATACTAGTATAATGAGGAAAAACTGCTTCTCAGTCACTCATGCGCTGCACTGTTTCAGGAATGATATCTTCTTCATGAGAGCCTCACTCATACTGGTATAGTCCAAGACAATGTGTTCATGCTGCAGGAATTTTAAACATTAATACTGAGGGTGTGTTTTCCTGCAAAAAGATCTATCTGAAATTGACTGAATTTAATCAAAAGGTCCTACTTCATTACAAAAGGCTAGATATGCTGTGCATAAACCTCAGAGGAGCTTGCTGGCCCAATCATCCTTGCATTTCAACTTAGCAAAGCCAAGTAAAGCCCTCCTTGAAATTCATGGCTAGACAAATGCAATTTTAGTTAGGCACATGTCGTTTCACAGGAGCTAGCTTGAGCACTTGTTGACCTAGCTGGTTCGCTCTGCTTTGATCCTCCAGGCAATAACAGAGCACACTGGCATTATTTTTCAGGTCAGCCCCCTCCTTCAGAAACCGTAGCTTCCTGAGAGCTATTCAAGCACCAACAATGGTGTATTTGCCCTTCACAGAGATGAAAAGGTTTTGCTTTAGCTCTTTTCCATGTCAGTGAAACATGGAGCTTCCTTACTCCAGCAAGGAACTCTGTCTATGAAAATTTTATTATTTACCACTAGGTCCATTGTAACTCCTCCTTGGTTAAAGTGTTAAACTGGAAAAAGTAATGGACCTTGTTTCCTTACTATTTTACAGTAAGGAAATTTGCAAGGTCAGCAAAAATACAGCTGTTTATGCATAAATTGGTCTAAAGACTAATAATCGGTCTTGTCATTTCAGCAGCAGACTAAAAAATGTTCTCTGCTTAACTTTTTTTTCTTTTCTATTTTATCCCCCCCCCCCCCCCCGCCCCCCGCTGAAACGGCAAAGTCCTGAAACTTTCTGTAAATGACCGGATAATTTCCCAGATAGTGTCTTAATGTAGAAATGGAAAGAAAAGCATATTGCACAAAGTTCTTTACAAAGCAGGATATTTCTGAAAAAGAATCCATTGTAGTGAAGACCATAATGGTAGCTGGTGATACTGCATAGTGTCTGAACCTAAAATAAATTAATCTGCAAATTCAGATAGTGGGCTGTTTCTAAGGCAATGGTTATTATTAGCAGATTAAGCATAGAGGCTTCTCTGAAATACAGACTGCATTAATGGGCTACCATTAATTTGGCATGCTATAAATACATGTTTAAGGGTCACACATAATCCTTAGATTTATTAAACTTAAGGTCTGCTTTCACATTGTTCCTCACAACAAGCTTATTCATTCTTTCCTACCACTTGCAAAGAGAATTTTTTTCAAGAGTTGTCTTAACCTATATTTAATCATTGAAAAAAATCACGATATCAGAAGAAAATTGGTCTTGTAACTAGAATAGGTGCCATGGCCACAACAAGTATTGAGGCAATTCCGACGTACTAAAAAAATATACTTCAAAATACGGCAACATTCCCTTTTCTGTTCACTTGCAACTTTAGCTACTGGCAAGCTACAATAGCATAGGATGAGGACTTTGACATTTACAGTATTATGCAGAATAGGAGTCACATCTGGGTACAAGTTTTTACTGTTGTTTTTCTGCTTATATTTTTGATGCAAATTCCAGTTGCTAAGACGATGAGTCCTCATTTGAAGTGTCCCATTTGGTCCCACAGCCAAATAATAGTCTAAACTGATCATGTTGGAACTCTTTTTATATTTCTCCTTATTTTTGGTGCCTAGAAAATGATGTGCCAGGGAATTTTTGCCCTTGGCTTCTGAACTTTATTCAGTACCTGTCTCATGATTCTTTTGAAAGAGTATATTAACACATACAGAAGAGGAGCACATTAGCAATCATAATTTCTTTCAGGTACTAAAGGTAGTTCATTTTGTTGTTGCAAAAAGCCTCAGGTGTTAAGTAGCTGGCAGAAGAGTGTGAAAAAAAACCATAAATAATTAAAAAATAATAATTAAACATAGTTACATGGAGCATTAGCTGCAATTTCCATAAATGGACACCCTGCATATTGTGTTAGCTGATGTGACTTTTTTCTGTGGTAAACCATAAAGCCTCAGATTCAGCCATTTTCATAGCTAATGTTTTGCATATCCTGTAATATAATGTATTTTTTTTAAATCACTACAGATGGGAAAATGCAATGGCTCATGAAATTGGTGAGGGAAAAGGTCTTTGGATCAAATCCGCTCTTAACACAAATATGAGTTTGCAGCTATAAGACTGCAAATTCCTATCCTCTGGAACAAAGCAAACCTTAAACCTTAAATCTTGCAAGAAGGTCAGTAGGAAAAAATAAGAGAAGAAATACATTTTCACAATCCTTTCTGCATTGGTAAGCAGCAGAGCCTCAGCCATTTCCAGTGCAAACTGAAGCTTGATGAGAACTCTCTTCAGGTGCTCTGCTAGAGCTGGCACACAGCACAAGCAGAGGTTACTTGAACAAGGTTAGAATCATAGAACGGTTTAAGTGGGAAAGGACCTTAAAGCTCCAGTTCCAACCCCCCTGCCACAGGCAGGGACACCTTCCACTAGACCCGGTTGCTCCAAGCCCTGGCCTTCAACACAGGGATGGGACAGCCACAGCTCCTCTGAAAGGTTGCGTTCCTTCTTGCCTGTTCTCCTTACAGTGGGATTAAGGTTTTGGCAGATATACAGGGAGATATACATGAGGTTGGTGCGGGCTAGAGTTTGTAGCATTAGATTTAGTTTGAATTGTCTTTACCCTGCTTATGAAACACCACGAACACTTCAAACAAGTATCTGGCTCAAACATGAGATGCAGATTCTTTTAACGCTGGTTTGTATCTGGATATGGCTGGGTTTGCTGGGACCAAGGTAATTTTTTTTTTTTTTGGTTGGTTGGTTTTAAGAAAAACAGGTGACATTGGATGCCATGAATTTTTTTCTAAAACATGCGGCGCACTACACTGCATTTGGTATCTTGTTTTTCTTCATGAGAGATAACAGAGCTTCCAATCTGTGAGAATCTCTTCATTGCCAGAATTAAAAGCTGTATATAAAAGACAAATGTTAATTGTTATCACAATTTTGTTTTAGCTGATAAAATATTATCCTTTGAATACAGTTCTAGAAATCAGAAAAACTAATTATATAACCTAATAGAGGCTACTTATTGGCCTTTATGAAATACTTTTCACAGTCCTGTGTCTTGCAGAAGTATACTGAAGTTAAGAAAACACATGCTTCTGTAATTAGATCTAATTAGAGTATTCCAACACTATGAGCCTGAGTCAGCCACTTTGAAATCAAAGGGAGTCCGCTGAATGAAAGACTTCAGACTGTGTTTTAGCTCAACACAGAATTTGGTTTGCATGCCTTTCCATGTATTGGTTTGCTAAGCCTTCCATTCCCCACGGCTGGGAAACTATTCACCAGCTCTGAGGAAAGAATTAAACAAGTAAGTAAATAAGGAAGAACTACTGAGAAGAGAATGAGAAGTAATGCTGGCAAAAATTAATGTACTTGTTCTTATCCATCTAAAAGTGCAGTCTGAAAACCTACTCCCGTTGTCCTGGGTGAAATAAAAGCTACAGCATTCCCACCATATTTCTGTATAAAGAACTTCAGGATTATGTAGGTATCTGTAATACACTATTTAGAATGTTACATTTGAGGTTGAAAAAAGACCCTAAAAAGTGGGAAGTGTGATCATATACTAGTGCATTTGTCATCCCAAAAGAAATAGGTCTTTCCAGATGAGGAGAAAAATTTGCTGTTGGAGAAAAGCCACAGGTCACTTCCTCCAGCTGTACAGAGCAACATGAACCTTGCTACTGCAGGAGCAAGCATTCATCATCTGTTTAAAAAATAAAAAAGGAAAAAAAAAAAAAAAAACAAAAGGATATCTGAAAAGTGAAACAAATCAGTGTAGCAAATGCTGGCAGTGTCACCAATTTTATTCATTTGAAAAGAAAATGCCACATCTCCTGCAATAGCTGTCTTTTATTTCACTTATATACATGCAGGAAAACATGAGGGTTTTTCTCTCTGAATAATGCATGCACACCCATAGAGTCACAGAATGGCTCGGGTTGGAAGGGAATTTAAAGATGAGCTAGTTCCAACCCCCTGCCACTGGCAGGGACACCTTCCACTAGAGCAGTTTGCTCCAAGCCCCATTCAACCTGGCCTTGAACACTGCCAGGGATGGGGCAGCTACGACTTCATCCATGTGTCTGGACTGTGCTGTCAGAGCACCATTCCCCTGGTGTAAAGTCTGTGTGATTCTTGAGTATGCAGTCAGGAGTATGCTGTAACCACCAGGTGTAAGGCTTATGTTGGAATGTACCACCCTGTTGCAGTACCAAACTTTTATCAAAGATGTTAAAATCAGAGAAGAGAGAATAGAGCGATGTAAGAAATATAAAGTGTAGAAAATTATATATATTCTTACTCTAAAGACTCAGAATGTTAAACTTATAGGGAGATCAGTGGTCTTACTTACAGAAGAATTTAAAAGCCCCCCAAAAAAGAAACTGGACCAGGTCATAGTGAATGAGCTTACAACAGTCCCGTTCATATATTTTCCTAAAATCTAAGAAAGAATACAAGAATACTGAATTCAACCATTTCTAGCAAGCCAACCAAGTTAGTGGAAGGTGATGAAAAATATGCATCCTCCACTTCCTAGCAAAGTGCAGATGACAGCTCATTTTTGTTTACTTACTTTCCTCAGTAGCACCACTTTAAGGAAAATTTACTTGACTTTTGAGATTAATTTTATATTACATCTTTGCCAAAAATCTCTCTGGCTATCACCTTTAAAATGTTTGTTTTCTTAAATTAGGGAAATAGATGAATGCCTGCCCCTTCACCCTTCCTCTTCTGTCTCTTTATCTCTCTCCCACACAGATACAAAATCAAAACCCTATGTTAAAATAACATCATTAAGGTTGCAAAGTCAAGCCTGTAGAAATTAGAGAATGTGAAAATTAAGTTTTCCTGTGAACCTTAATTAGCTGAAGGTGGCAGGCACCCTGTGGAAAAAATAGCATGTGATCATGTAATTAAAGACTGTGCCATAATGCCCCCACAGAAGGGTGCCAAATTAATGTTGTGCGGGTAAACTTAATTCAAGCATTCCCTAACTTGTTTTGAGTGCTTGACTTTGCAACCTTAATAATGTTCTTTTCATGCAGTTTTATATGTCTAATTTTAGACAGAACTACCTTAAAGAAGCTTTTTGTCTGAAGTATTACTGTCGCTGAATCTTACTTAGGCTCTTATTATATTATCATGATTTCATGGCATTTTAATTTATATTGCATTATTGGACTGTTAACTTACTTCCACTACTCAATTAGGCTAGCAATATTGTTTCACGTTTAATACGCTTCTCTTGCTATTCAACATATTTTTATTATTAGAAAGCTATTTATATTTACCTAATGCCAGTTAAACAGGATTCTGTTGAGTGTCACTGTGCTAGCTACAGACCTTGATAAGAAAGAAATTATCTTAATACAGTCATGTAAACATGTTTATAAACTTCTCAAGCTCGTGTTCAGAACATGGCAGTATAAATAAAAATAATAAAAAGAAGGGTAGTGTTAGGCTGCCTTTAACATAAATAGAATCTAACATTGATTAGATCTTTATTTAATGCCACACGTTTGAGAATATTGCATGCATGCTTTTTTTAGTATCCCTTACAATGTCCCAGAATGCCATGAGCCTTTAATAGACTTTTTTGAGAATTAATACTTTTTATAATAAATATTCTTGTAATTATAACTTTTAGTAATATCTCCTTGTTGTTTGAAGCAATACCTTTAAATTCAGAAAGCTGTAAAAATCAGAACTCATACATATATCTGTGCTTGCATTAATGGGTGTGCTTTTTTTGAGATGCTGTGAACTGGAGATATCTAAAATAATATGCACTAGTATATGCTTTTTAAATGCCTTTTTAGCTCTATTGATTGCATAAGATACCAATACAATAAGTTAGGTAGTAATTATCGCTGGGATGCAATCTGCTCAGTCTTCTAAAAATTGATTCCTAATAGCCCTCATCCTTTAAAAGAAAATATTGCGCACAGCCCCTTCCCATTTAATCTTTACTCAGTAACTTTAGACAGTGTTCAAGTCAGTCACTAGAATTTTTTCAGTCTGGGAGAATATTACAAGCAACAGCCCATTTTACAAACAACAGCAACAACAAACCCCAGAAATGTTTTTCCACCTTGAAGGGCTCTCTTGTGATTTCAGTAGATTTGAGCAGCAGCGAACATGGCAGAGCTGTTAACAGGAGGAAAGGGAATGGCTTTCCAGAGCAAGCCATTCTGAGTCTCCATGTTTGATGAATGTCAGATGGTTTGAAAATGCACTATAGTCAGGGCAGCACCAGCAATGTCAGTTACGCCCAGGGGGCAGGTTGTTAGGTTTACATTAACCTAACATATAGGTTATAGGTTATAATAACTTATAATAAATGTATATAGGCATAACATCATGGAGGATTTAGTCCAAAAGTTCTGTGCCATGCTGTAGCAGCATTCAACTCTCTAATTTTTAATATGAATTTTAGTAGCGTCTTCAGGAATAAAAAGTTACTCAATTCCTCCCTGGAGTTTAAAACATACACTGCATATATGAGTAATAGTATCAGGTACCTTGCTCAGTAATCAATTAGTAAAGTTGTACCTATGTGTGGTTTTGTGTGAAAGGGAGTTTAACTCACCTAATTTTGCAGCACAAGTTAATAGCTTTCTTCCTCTAATTAATTTTGCTGCTAGTCTGAACTCACTGTAATTGGTATATCTAAAAGCAAGGATTAGCAAAGTGGACCAGACCACTGGCCTGTTTATTTCAGCAGCTTGCTTCTGGCAGTGGATGGTTATAAGAATTCAGGAAAATGGTACATGAAACCCTGCAATGAACAGCTTCAATATAATTTGCTTTAAAGCTCATATCTTGCTCAAACATTTTGTGTTTTCTTGCTTACATTTTGCCAGTGTAGGAAAGCTTGGACTTGTAGTAGTTGACATAACCAGTTCTTCACCAGAATCCCCAAAAACACTTTTTTGCAGACTTACAGAGCTTGAATATACATCTGTGCTGAACACAGTTGCACAAGTAATCTTACAAGCTTGGCTAATTTAAACTGACTAATTTAGATGTTAGGCAGTGCTTTCTTGGATCTCCTTGGGAAATCTCATGGATATACTCTGATAGCATTCTCTGAAGCACAAAAACTTCCCTGTAGCTTCTCAATAGTGAGGTGCAAGACGTGAGCACAGTGCACAATAATTCTGAATATTTGAGGGGGGAAAAGGGTAGTTTAGGCAGTGGGTTGGCCCTTTACATGATGACAGGCCATCCACGGTTGCCATGTGCCAATACTGCAGGAGGAACTGCTGAGGAGTGTCATATCATTGCCTTCCTATTTATAACTGCCATTTCCCCTGCTCCACCACCATTTTTGTTGAGAACTCTCCTGCATACCCTTCTCATCCCATTTTTGCAGCAAAGCTGACAATACCTTCTGACACTTGCATTTGAGCCCAGTTTGGCAAAAAGCCTTAAACCCTTCTTTTTAGAAGTCTTCAGGAGCCTGAAAAACGTATCTGAACCCCACACAGAAAAGGAGGTTGGCCAAAGGAAGATCCATAGCTCTGGCCTTGAACAGTAGTGTGGTTTTGTTTTTTTTTCCTGCTTTGCTGCTCAGTAAAGCGCAGGCCCATCCCATGATGTCAATAGAGGAAGCTCTCCATTCTTTCCCACTAATCATCTCTGACATTTACTTTGCAACCTTGTCTATGAGAATCTGCCTGTAATATTGTAGGCCAGTCGCAAGGAGAAAGAATGCAGTTATAATACCTTTGAATAGTACGGTGTAAAAGGCTTTTTATTGTCGTTTTTCTTTGCAATGTTCTAAATGAAGGCTAACATCAGTGGATAAGAAAGATTCATTTGGTGTGAGGCAGTGTATGGTGATCTTTAAAAAACGTATAGAAAATCCTGTTATTTCTTTAGAGTAAGAAGGGGTCTCAGTTTAAAGTTATGTTCTTCCTTTTATGACAGGATTCTCATCAACCTCTGTAAACTGCTGGACCAAATTCTCCACTGAGATTTCAGTTGCGTTTTGAGAAAAGAGAATTTAGCTCCCTGTTGATAGATGGCTGGCTGTGTGTGTGGGAGGGGGCAGAGGGAAGGCTGTTAATTAAATTTGAAGGCGAGATTCTGCTCTTTGCAGCTGAATTAAAAATAAAATACCAATTGAAGTTTAATTACTGTCTTTGCTTACTTGTGCATTCAAACTTGAAAGATGACTTCACACTCCATTTTTAAGCTCCTGCGGCTCAGAGATGATTATGGAGTTTGAGTGCTATGTGACATACAGTCTTATCAAATACCCCATGCTACCACAGAGGTATTTATGCAGCTGATAAGGTAGGCAGCAAGTGAAGTCTCTGGGCCAAATTGAGAGGGATGTTACCCTGCAGCATGCAAATAGAAAGGAGGCCTGCTTTAGGAAACCCCAGGCTCCCATTGGCTTCAGTTGAGGTAATGATTACTCATTAACCGGTAGCAGTTATTCATTACTGGTTAACTATGAGATAACTATTGCTGTCCTGCAGTGGGTGAAAAGATTTAATTAAGGCTAAATAAGAGGAAGAAAACCTGAAAGGACTTCTGAAAAAGTGACTACTGTCCTTTTTGTCAGTGAAAAAGGGATATTTTATACAGTAAGAATTGCAAGACTATAGGCCGGATCAGTGTTGTTTCTATCAGGAAAGGGAGTATAATTACATGTTTTTGTATTAACATATACCATTTGGTAGCATTTCTGATGGTGCACTTTTGTATTCTTTCTTGACACAAGACTTCTATAATATTTAACATCACTGAGCATTATTCTGTAAATACCCTAGATAAATTGTTTATATAGGGACAAAGAACAGTTTTTCTGAAGGCTGTGGTGAGTTGATCCTGGCTGGACAGAGGAGAGAAAATGTGTTAAAAGGCTTGTAGGTTGAGGTAAGGACAGAGCGACATCACTCACCAATTACCATCATGGGCGAAACACACTTGGGGAAAAAAAATATTATCAGTACAATCAAAGTAGGATAATGAGAAATAAAACAAATCGCATGTTGTTTTGGCCACTTATTCCTCCACAAGGGAGGACTTCTCATGCTCTTCCCCTGCTCCAGCGTGGGGTCATTCCCATGCAAGACAGCCCTCCATGAATTTCTCCAACATTATACTTTCCCACAGGCTGCAGCTCTTCATTAACTGTTCTGGCGTGGGTCCCTCCATGGGGTGCATACTTCAGGAGCAGACTGCTCCAATGTGGGTCTCCTATGGGGTCACAAGTCCTGATAGCAAACCAGCCCCAGCATGGGCTCCTCTCTCCACAGGGCCACAGATCATAGAATCATAGAATCATAGAATAGTTAGGGTTGGAAAGGACCTTAAGATCACCAATTTCCAACCCCCCCCTGTCATGAGTAGGGACACCTCACACTAAACCATGCCACCCAAGGTTCTGTCCAACCCAGCCTTGAACACCACCGGGGACGGAGCATTCACAACTTCCTTGGGCAACCCATTCCAGTGCCTCACCACCCTTACAGTAAAGAACTTCTTCCTTATATCTAACCTAAACTTCCCCTGTTTAAGTTTAAAACCATTACCCATGGTCCTATCATTACAGTTCTTTATGAAAAGTCCCTCCCCAGCATCCTTGTAGGCCCCCTTCGGAAGTCTGCTCCAGTGTGGGCTTCCCACAGGGTCACGGCCTCCTTTGGGCATCCTCCTGCTCCAGTGTGGGGTTCTTCCTGGGCTGCAGGTGGATACCTGCCTAGCCATGGCCCTCCATGGGCTGCAGGTGGATATCTGCTCCATCACAGACCTCCATGGACTGCAGGAGCACAGCTTGCCTCACAATGATCTGCACCAAGGGCTGCAGGGGAGTCTCTGCTCTGGAGGCTGAAGCACATCCTCTGTCCTTCAGCCCTCACCATGGTGTCTGCAGAGCCCTTGCTCTTGCACAGTCTCACTCCTCTATCTGGCTGCAGTTTGCTGTGCAGGCTTTTTTCCCCTTCTTAAGTATGTTATCCCAGAGACATTACCACCACTGCTGATGGTCATAGCCTTGGCCTGTGATGGATCTTTCTTGGAGCCATCTGGCATTGGCTTTAACAGATACAGAAGCTTCTAGCAGCTTCTCCCAGCAGCCACCCCTCTAGCCTCCCATTACCAAAACCTTGCCATGCAAACCCATTACAAAGATTCTTAACAAGTGTTAAGCACTCAGAAAAGGAAAAAAAAAAAAAAAAAAAAAGCAATTGCTAAACCCCTCTGAGTCATTTTTAGGAGGATGTTACCCGAAGGTGCCTTGATGTTTGAGTAAGGGCGAAAAGAGTCAGTCCCACACACTTCTTTACTCCCCTGGCTGCCTCTGGCTTTCCGCTTCTCCTTTTTATTAATTCATTGAAACCTTAGGTGGAGTTGGTAGCCTATGGCTATATAAATCAAACTAATTACATTTCCACTAAAACTGAAAATGTCTGTAGTGGATTTTTTTTTCTTTTTTTTTTTTTTCTTCTTTTTTTTTATTTAAAGTACAGACTGTTAATACATCCTTACTTAGTCTAAATTATTCCTGGAACGTAAAACTAGCTGAAGCAACTGCAGTGTTTAACTGCAGCAACTGCAAAGCCTGAATACCACTTACAATGCTGAATTGTTAGGATAAGTGTTCATTAAAGACCATAACAACTGGGGCTTATGTCAAGAAAGGCAAGCATATGATGCTGAAACGCATGAAGCAGGAGATCCGTAATATTCTTGAAAGCCGGCTAGAAGCAAAGTAAGATTCACTGTTGTGTCTAAAATTACAACAGATCTCCATGTTTAGCCATATAAACCGTGCCCATGAGAACTATTCTGTTTATCCTAAATTTCACACATATTTAGCAAGCAGAACAGGTTTCCAGAATTCATTGATTCTGATTGATTCAGCTGTGCACCACTTCAGATATGAAGGGCTGTTTTTCCTGGCTTCAGCTTCTAATCCAGGAAATCACAGCTCCCGTATTGTAGCCATCGCACCAGATACAGATCATCTGTCAGCTACTTCGTCAGCCACTGGGACTTGGGATGCTCCTAGCAGTGCCAGACAACTCCCCATGGGCTACTGAACTGAACTCATCAATGGCTTTTTCACTGATGTGAAAGGCACTGAAGTGTAGGAACCAATGTCTGGAATAACCTGTGAGCTCAACTTCACCCTTTAACTCCACAAGGCTTCTTTGGGCATCTTTTGGCCATTGGACAATCTGCTGAAAAACATAGATGCAGAACCTTATACTGCCCAGCATTTGTAGATATTTAAGACTCAGCCACTGCTTGGTTCTGCGGTAACAGCCTATTGCTGAGTACGATCTCCCTTTTAGGGCAAAAAAATACCCTGTACATTCAGTGTTCATTTCTAGGAGCTCTTCTTACAGACATCTTCTAGTGTTGCCTAAGTACTGGCAATAACAACTGGTTAAAGAAAAAGAGAAATGTAGGGGTTTGTCATATTTTCATTTTTCAATGACATATTTTAATTGGCAAAATATGCATATAATTGAGGGGTAAACACAATCTTTTCAGAGTATCAGACTAATCAGACATTTCTGTCTTTCTGTGAAATAGTTAATGCTTGGAGCAGGGAAGATAATGCAAATGAAAACTATTATGCAGAGTTAGTTTAATGATACGCATTTTAAAACTGTAGCAATTGTTTTTGGTCAGTTTCTTGCAATCTGCAAGGTAATTTTTTTCAATTTATTTGGAATTAGTGAATTGCACTGTTGAAAAGGCAGAGTGAATTGATGTTTAATAGTTTTTGGAAGATGTAATTGTCTGATGATTTGTAAATAGCCAAGCTTATCAAAAAAGTAATTTAAATGTTATGCTGACAATTTTGTTCAGTTTGGTGTACTCTGTAAACTAGTGAATCCAATTTTTGACCTTCATTAGCATCAGAATTCTCTTTGCACTGCTAAATGATTTCAGGTATTTTGTGTGTGTGCCCAAAGCATCTGGTCCTGAACTTCTACTGATCCTTAACCAGCACAGAGAGCATATAGTTGAATTGTAATCAAACATGCTTCTGTTTTCTAGTCACTATAACCTAGATACACTGTTAGCAGAGAGCTCTTAACCAATACTATACTACTAACAGTTATTGTCATGCATCACAAGACACTGTGATGAGTTTAACTCAAAACTGAATGCATTTTTTAAATGGTTCCTTTCTTTCAAGTTTTAATTTCTTAGCATTTTCTTACAATTTTTCATGTTTATCTCTCTACCATAACATTTTGAAAGTTCCCATTCCCCTTTCCCTTTCTCTTCCCCATTTCCCTGCCTTTCCTGTTTCTCTTCCTCATTTCCCTCTCCTTCCCCTTCCCTTTTCACTTCCCCTTTCTATTCCCTTTTCCCTTCCCTTTCTCTTCCCTTCCTTACCCTTCCTTTCCCTTCTCTCCCCTTCACCTTCCCTTGCCATAAACACAAAGAAATTCAGTCTCTTCAGAACTAGTAATGATTATACTACAATCTCATGAAAGTATGAATAATGTAGGCTTCATCCCCAAAATTATCCATTAATTGTTAACAACCATTTGATTTTGCCTGATATTTCTGTACTCAGAGTCTGACATGCATTCAGTGTTTTATTATATCTATCAGCACTGCATTCAAAGAATACTAAAATATAAAGGTAAGCACTAAAAATCAGGAAAAATAAAAAAAAAAAAGTCATCTTTCTTGCATATATGCATTCTGGAACTATATTCTTATGGTGGAATCATCCCATTTCTGCTACTGGACTCTGGTTGTGTCACCCTACAGCTATAAACCATTGTCCTAATGTGGTTAGAAATAAGCCAAAGGAGAAGGAAGAGTGATGGAATCTGTGAAACATAACGTGAAATGAGTTAAGTTTAAGAAATAGAGATCTTAGATAAATATGAAAGGGGAAGGATGTCAGATGAGCATTTGATCTGGACTTCCAACAACATCTTGAATAGGTGGGTTAAAAAGAAAACCCCCACAATCTTTTAACTGTCTCTCTCAAAAGGTAGCCTGTCACTTTCCAAAATGTAAAAATAAAATAAAAATCCATTAATACAAAAATGCTTTTAACAAAGCCTGAAAATGCAAAACATTCTAGAGGATATTCCAATCATGCCCTATAAGTATACACGCTTATTGTCAAAATCACTAAAAATACAGACATTTTGGCAATGAAGCTGAAGATTGTGAAGTTCCATGTTCTTGACTAAAGAGACTTTGACAGAAGAATAAAAAATCATATCTGTGCCTCTGCAGAAAACCAGAAAACATAGTGAAATAAAACTCACATTGACCATTTCTACCAGCAGCCAGTAGTACGTGCCATTACCTACCCACATAAGTTTGGACTTCTCTGCACTACATATGTGTCCATCTAAGCTAGTGCACTTGGTTCTCCTTTTAGTTCATGAAAAGCAGCAGACATTTTTTGAGGCATTACCTTGGTGGAGATGTCTGTATGCTAAACCTCTAAACCCTTATATCTTGGTCAATTTAGAAAATAATTCTAAGTTTACAACTGTTCAGATAACCTTAGCATATGGGGAAAAATAAAAAGAAGAGACAAAAAGGGAGAGACACTGGGGTAATTTCGTTGCAATCTACACATACCTTGACAGCAAAAATATTGGCTAGTAAAGTGCACTTTCTTTTAGCAGAGAATGCCCTAAAATGTGCTAGTAGTCACACAAATTTAAGCAGTAAATCAGACATTTTCAGCAATAAGGAAGATTGAATAAACTGCACAAGGAGTTCTAGATTCTTTGTCATGCATGTCTCCACATCCGGAGTGCAAACTTCTTTGGAAAAGATGCTTAACGTATACAAAAGGGGTAAAAGCAGGTAGAGTTGCGATGTGCAGGAGGCTGAAGAGTTTTATTTGTCAATTTCTAGTAATTCAGAAAATAAAAATCCAAGAATCTATTTCTCGACCATTTTCTTTCTAACATTATTTCTTTGTGTAATACCAAGTTGGTGTGGAACTGTTTATTTCTCTATAATTTCAGCAGAAGTCCAATAGTCCCAGTATGTATTGAAGAATCTTACCATATATATTTAGGAAATAGGATTGTAATCAGAAAACAAACAAAAAAAATGTCTAACCATCAGCATTTAAATTTGAGGTAAACTATTCAATATTCTGACTTCAGAGTATTAGGCCTGAACCTGACACACCATTTCTTAAGAACATACCCTGTCTTTCCAAACAAATGCCAGTGATTCAGGGCAACACTAGGAGCATGGAGCAGCTCAGTTTTGTTTACTTTTCAGGATTATATTTTAATTATAGTTGGTTAAATCTTCCTTTCTACCCCTTCTTTCTGTTTCTTCCTGTTTCTCCACTCGCCACCTCTTGGTGTAGTAGAAGAGCACATGAACCACATGTGTATGCGTGTGTATATATATGTATAGTTTATATATATGTATATATATATATAACATGTGTACACTGCAGGCATCACTGCTCTGCTGTTATATTCTACTGCATTGAAGAAAATGAATCTTTTCAAAGAGGTGAATTTTCCAGCAGAAATGGACCAGACAGACTCAGTTCATTGAATAGAAAATGTAATGGTGATCTAAACCTATTACCTTCAATGGAGTCTGAGACATTTTCTTCAAGCATGTTGATCTGCTGGAGAGAAAGACTGGGGATCGAGGGAGAAAGGGAACTTTATTTTTTTACTCACCGTGTTGCGTCAGTCATTGCAATACTAGTCACAATGTATAAAAGACTCATAAAATCAACGGGGTTAGTCCTTTTGTGGGAGCTGCAATAAACACTTCTGTTAGGCGGAATTAAAAAGCTGCTTTAGAATCAAGTCTACGTATTTTTTTAAAATTGCTAAGAATAAATGTCATTTTCCTCTGCTCCCCTCCAAAATTTTCCCTTGCGCAACAGCCCAACTGATTTCAGCAAAACACACCCTGCACTTGTCCAGTGGTCCATTCCTCTTTTGTAATTTGTAATACCCTTCAGCCAGTTAATCACATTTCTCCCCATATCTCCTTCTACTAAGCTGTTAATAGAGACTAAACTAATTTCAAATCTTGTTTAACCTAATTTGGATTGGCAACTTGTCGTTTAAGAAAAGAAAAAAACAAACAAACAAACAAAAAAACAAAACAAAACAAAAACAAAAAACAAACAAACAAACAAAAAAAAAAAAACAAAAAAAAACAAAACAAAACAAAAAAAAAAAACAGAAAACAGCCCCTAGCCTGTTTCTTAGATATTTTTGGTTGATTATTTTAATATATTTTATTTTATTTTGCTTTGTTGTAGAATATCTCTCTGAAGATTAGCAAGGCAGCAGAGAATTCTGCCTCATTATAGAACTGACATTTGTGCTGTTGTATTAGGGTTATGTCATTGTTTCTATTATAATGTAATTCCTCTGCTTTACTGAATAAAACAGCCTTGTATTTGGAAAGTTTTTACATGAACAAAGTGAATTCAAGTTTTCTTCTTATACTTGTGACAGTAGATATGCCATCTCTCCCCTGTATAGATTTACTTCTGAATACATGGCAAATATTTTTTTGTATTTAGAAAATATTAGAAAGACCTTCAAGGTAATACTTTGCAGTCATCACCAGTAGAGGTAGAAGACACATTAAAATTCCTTGGCAGGATCACAGGCTACTAAAGCTCTTTAATATTAACATAATATTGAGTCCATTTATTTTGGCATTATCTTAATTTGATCCGGTTTGCACCTTGTCCATGGTATATATATTTTTTAATTTGTGCCAATGCACGAAGCTGTTGCATTTTGTTGTAATCTGAATTTTATAATCTTGCCTATTACTTACAAGCAATCTGCTGCTACAGTTGTTCTTAGGTGTTTTTATAAACTAATTTAACATCTGTTTGTGCTATGTAACTATCAACTTACAAATGGGCAATAGAACTTAGCATTGTTGAGAATTGCCATGCAGATAGATGGAGTTACATTAGTAAAAGAAAAACCACTCAGTATTTTATCGTAACTTCTTAAGTAAGCTTTGTTATTGAGATTTTTATTTTCAGTAGGGATTCTGAATTGAATGCCTAGGTTATTAGAAGTAAAGTATCAGCCAATATGTTTTATTTAGAAATAAATAAATAAATACTTTAAATCATAGTTAAATTGAGTTTTAAATATCCAAACAATTCTTTATCCATAATGCCATTCTGGGATCTTGAAGGCATATATACAGTATGTGTTAGCAAGTGAACAAATGTGAAGTGGGAGTTAAAAAATTGCTCTGAATCATTAGAAAGATTTAATTAAGATACAAAGGCTGTAAACTTGTCTGGGCTGCACTGAGAATAGAATTTAGCCCCTGAAAAGTGTCAGCCTAGAGCACTGCGTGTATGTGCTGCAAACACTTTCACTCAAATCTGTTTACTTACTTTGGAATATTTAATAAGAAAAAACATTATCTAATGCTGCTATTTTCTTTGGGTCCCTACCATAAAGTGTTTCCCTGTGAATATTTGTTAAAGCTGGTCCTGCTACATATGTAAAAGGTATTTTGCCAAGGGTCATACATGCCTGTTGGATGAACAGGAATTTTAATCCCTAAATTCTTGTGTACTCAAAGTCTGCAGAACATGGGACAGAGCCTTCAGAAGGCTCAACTAGGCCTACCACATTACCATGATCTTACATCTTAGCCAGTGAAAATTTCCAGTCCTCAGGACTTAAAAATGAAAGACATCAAGGCTAGAGTTCTTCAAGAGCCAAGATGAGGCAGTCAGCAGTCAGCTGATAGATCTAGCATAGAAACAAAACCAGTGTGTTCTGCTCAGGTTTACCTCTAACATTCAGTGTCAAAAACCTGCAAGGTTTTATTAATCAGAAAATGCCTACTCTGTGGTATTTCCTCAGACAAAGGTGTTTTCTGTGTTGGTGTGATTTATCATCATTGACCAGGTAGCAAATGAAGCATTTCCAGAGCATTGGGGGGGGGGGGGGGGGAGGGGGGAGGGGTTGGGAAGGGGAAAAGAGAGGGGTCATTAAAAAAACCCACATCTTTTCCTGAATTTTGCGTTTGACCTGTCATTGTTGACTATTGCCAGAACACTAAGAAAATGGTAGCTCAGTGTTTGCTTTAATCCTCAAGTTTAAGAAACAGAAAGGAGGGTTGTTTGGTTTTTTTTCCCCCTCCTCACAACTGAAGAGACATAACATAGAGGAACAGGAAAGAAATTGTGACTGAAGTGAGACACACACAAAAAGGGGGTTTGGAGAACATTCTTTTATTATTTTTTTTTTCCCTCAATCCTTTGATTTCTGGTTGTAAGGATGGGTTCACACATATCTTTTATGGGAAGATGCATATCTACATGCATTCATGTCATCCATGTGATAAAGCTCAAAATAGATGTGCAAGATGGAAAAAAGTTCTAATGCTATTGTTCATGTAACATACATTCCCTTTAAAAAAATTCTTAAATAAATAGTAAATTGCCCTGAGACAATAGATAATGTGCTGAATATCTCAAGCAGAGAGAATATCTCCCTTCAGAGAGCTAAACATGGCATGAGGAATGCCAGCTTCACTTTAGAAAGTGTAACAAGTAAATGATATTCACAAAGTTAGAAAAACATAAACAATAATTAAAATTTTTAGAGACATCCAATCATTTCACATAGTGGTGTTTACTTTCCCACCACATTGGCCAGACACATTCTCAAGCTATGAGAGAAGTATATTTTCTGACTATGAGAGAAGCATATCTTTGAAGCAATAAAGGAAATTCCGTGATTAGAAAGAACAACAAAGAAAGTGATTGCTAGTGACTGTATCGGTTTTAATACATCATTACTCTGCTTTGCTTCTGCATCTGGAGATATGACTGCGAAGTATGAGCCCCATGCAACACATTTAACATCAGAATTAGTCCTGATATTGACAGGGCTTGGATGACCTCCTGAGGTATATTCCAACCCGTATTGCTCCATGAGACTGGAAATACCTGATACCTTCAACGTCTCTAAGATGGGTAGTAATATTGATGAATATGTTGTGACAGACTCTAGCAAGATCAATCTATATACTGATATCGAGACCAAGGGGACTTGTTTGACGTATACAGCCTTTTATGATATTTGTGGTGCTGCAAAGCCACTATTTAGAATAAAGGCAGCATGCATTTTCTACATTGTATTTTAACGTAGACACATGCTTTGTTTTTTGCTCACTAGATTTCTTTCTGTTCAGAGAGTGATGGTGATAACTGTTAACTGGTCTAGCAAACCAAGTCACTTCTTAGAGAAGCATATGGTGTGATCTTTTATTATAATGACCCAGATTGACATACAGCTGTAAAACACACTGTGAGATAGCTTGCTTGACAGTTCTAGAGACAAAAAGGTGCATTTGTCACTTTGCCTTCTATTACTCATAGTGCAATAGTTTGTAGGACTTCTAGTCATGGACTAAAGCCTGGTTATATTAGACGGCTGACATTTCTGTAGACATTACTTAACTGTTTTTACATCTGAACTCACAAAGTATCTGTCATTGTTAATGAAACATTAAAAATCTGATTGATACATGCATAATGCACAGACAAATGTCACCAAAAATTGTCCACTTACTGAACATATTTGCAACTATAAAAAGCTTTAAAGTCTGTACTAGGACAGTTTTGCATTAAAATGTCATGTTTTTTTTCATTGAAGCTTTCCTTTGGATTGGCTTGTAATTGGATGAAATACTTAGAGAATGTTAAGACAAGTTATTTTGACTTTTCCATTTCTTACTAACAGTGTTGAAACGTTCAATTTTCCTAAAGGAAAAAATATTTTAATAAAGGGGAAAATAATGTATTTCTAATGTAGATTTTTTTTGTTTGTTTCTATTAAAACGTCAATATTAATCTCACATGATATAGATTTTATTTGGTAACAGTACATGTGTAGATATTATTACTATGTGGGTATATATATGAAGATAATCTAAGCAAGGGAAACCACATACAACAATATCAGAAAGTAGAAAAAAAATAATTTAAATGGCTAAAAGTACTTGACCATATGGAAATTAAATTTTTCCACATTAAAAAATGACAACCACCACCTCATTCCCCATCCTGCACA
This sequence comes from Amazona ochrocephala, assembly GCA_039720435.1. Classification (NCBI taxonomy): domain Eukaryota; kingdom Metazoa; phylum Chordata; class Aves; order Psittaciformes; family Psittacidae; genus Amazona; species Amazona ochrocephala. The sequence continues at coordinate 112,225,445 of CM077909.1, forward strand.
AACCCAGCCTTTTGTTTTAAACAGATTACTTTATACATTTTTTCCTTCTAATTTCCACTTTAGGGGAAAATAGCCTCGTTCCTGTCAACAAACTCCTACAAAGATATTAGGATACACTAGAAATGTCCCTATGATAAAATAACTGCTGATCAGATTATGTGCAAAGCAGATAAACAATCTCATTATGATATTCTGATTGATGTGTTGTGTGAGATGGATCATTGTGGTGCAGCCCCCAGTTGCCATCACCTTTTATTACACTACTAATGCTTTGGTGCAATGTCCAATGATTTTTGCAGATGTCCATGCTGTGAAGTCTGTAAAAACTTTAAAGTACTATAGGAAAATGTTTCTGACCATTGTTGTCAAGAATTATGCCTAGTTATCCATAATATTAGATCTTAATTTAGAGAGGACCCATTCTGGTAAATTTTGACTCCATTAGTTGTGCTTCTACACTTAGGAAAGCCTGTTTAGACTCCCATGGGATTATTGATCTGGATCTGCACCAATTTCTTTTACAATTTCTTACATATTTCCCTGAAATTTATGAAACTACAATGGAGTCGAATGTCCAAAGAGAGAATCAAACTCAGAGGAGCTGCTCACATGAGTGAAACAGTGTTGAAATTTTCAGATTACTATTATTAAAATTCACTGAATTAACATCCAATTTCAACATATTTGGATAGATGACATCCAAGATTTTGATCTGTCTGGATTATAAATAAGGACAGCTTCAAAATAAGGCCAGAAATCTTAACCTAACAGATCACAGGCAAGTTTCAAATGAAAAACTGTGAGAGGAAGCTTCATTGATTCAGAATTGTGCAATTTTGCTGTGAAAGAAAAAAGAAATGGGTCTGAAAGCTTATAAGGATTAGCAGAAAAGAATAACAGAACCCATACTGACTGCATACAAGCATGTTCAGAGTAATAAACAGCAGTGTTAGTAGCAAATGTAAAGCCTATGATAAACAATGCCATGATGTTTCATTCATGCCAATAGGCAGGAACAGAGAATTGGGGGAAAAAAAGCACTGAACACTGTCTCTAACCACCTTTCTGAGCTGCTCTTAGAACAAGCAAATCAGGTCCTGGCATGCTGCAGTACTCAGCAGTAGCTTTGGAAACCAGGTTTTGTGCTTCACTAATAAAGAATGTTCCCGCTGCTAATGGAAAACAGCAGAAGCTAAAGACGATTGCTGGAATTGTCAGATCTTCTGTTTTATTCTTCTTTTTTTTTTCTTTTTTTTTTTTTTTTGTTAACTGGTAACGAGAAGACAAGGAGACAATCCCACACATGCATCAAAGAGCTTGCAGAACTCTTTGGAATTTATTTCCCATTGAAGTCCCAAACATTTCTAACTATGAGCACTTTTAAAACTAAACTGAAGTTATTTGTTTCATCCTGCAACACTCCTTTACCCCCGCTCCCACATAGCAATTTGTGCATGGATAGGTCATTCTGTTTTATTTTCATCCCATCTGTCCTTATCTTTCTTCTTTTTTCCCAGTGCTTTTTCCATCATTATTTGAGAGCCAGCTAGAGACTTGCCTGGCACTAAGGGTGCTGAGGGAAATGCTGGAGTTGTTCTAACGCATTTGTGTCTGGGCTATCCTCTGACAGCAGGGGGGCTTTGTCATGTCAGCCATATTTTAAAGTTATGAGAACATTAATCTTGACATTGAATCATAATTACTTCTCACCTGGGGTTTGATGTACCCAGAATTGCCACTTGCTGCTGTGAGCAAGTGTTTCACATTAACAGTGATATAAGCCCAGGTAATGCTTAAAGTAGGAGGATAGGGGAAATGGATCTTGGCAATTTGCTAAAGCTTTCTATATAGTCTTAATAATGTAAAATGCCAGCCTAGATTTTAGTAAACTGCATGCACTGAAATGCTGCTGCTACAGATGCAGTGGTCTGACAGCAATGGCTGACTTTAAGATCAAATAGATAACAACACTTTGCAACTTTTAAATGAAAGAAAATCTTTCTCCGCTGCACTGACAACTCAGATCAAGGGATAAAAACTGTACTCTGAGCAACAATTTTGCATGTGTGTGAATATGTTTTGTCACTCTTCATTTGCACGCTGTCGTAACTTTCATTCAAGAGTTGTGCCCGTTTTATTTTAATGAAGACTCTGTATATTCCTGCTGTATAAGCACGGCCTTGAAAGCATGTAAATTGAAGCAGGGTGATGCTAACAAAGTGCATGCATGTGTGCGGGGGTAGTTTAAAGCACTAGATTTTGAACTCCGTGAGCTGACTTTGCATCCTTCTTGCTCTCAAAGTTTTTCTGTGACTTTCAGCGCTAACTGATGATGTTTTGGCACATTTCACCTAACTTTAAGTTTTAAAGTCATACCTAATGACATCTATGTCTGAAAATTTGTGCTCCCTGGGTTTCTCCTGCAGTCAATTGACAAAGATAGAGAACTCAAAAGAGTGATTCAGATTATAGGTGGCCTGGCTCTCCCTCTATCAGGAGCTTAAGTGACTAAGCATGTCATCTAAACACCTCAGCTTAGTGCAGTGCATCAAAGACTTAGGACCCAATGGGATATAAGGACTTGAGTATCTAATCTGGGACTTACACAAAATGTACCGTAAGCACTTAAACTGTCATCCTTAGCTGACCCCTAATGTCCAAGGAGCTTAAAATCCTTTGGCGCCTGGATTCTTTAGCTTAAAGTTCCCCAGGTACCTCTAACTTTATTAAGGTTTGGCAGGGATGAGCAGCCCAAATCATACCTGATATTGATTACAATGCAGCAAGTAGGTTTTCTTCTGCTGAAGTCTCCTAAGGATCTAATTCTAGAAGACAATCTTAAAAAGGCCTAATAAGCATTTATAGTAATAGGCATATCTGTGTGCTGCACCGGTATTCACCTCTCTTTTCAAGCAGATTAATGGTTGTCATCTTTTCTTTAAATTAGCATCTTAGTAGTTCAAGCACTTTGCAAACATGTGGGAGATGTGTTCAGTTCCACACTTTAAGAAGGTCAAACATTTCTACATCAAGCATTTACCAAACAACAGGATACATTTCGTAGCAGCTCAAGGCAACAGATAGGAAACACTGATGTTAACTTCATCTTCCGATAGTATTAAATAATCAGAATTTTGATGTGGACATAAATACATAGATATAGAGGAAAAAAACATGAAAGGAACACCTTAACAGGAAAGTTAGGGCACTCTGTGGAGTAGAAATAAACCACCTTGCACTTACTGTGAAGGCATAGTTTATTCCAACATTGTGTATAAATTAACATTTATGCTTTTATGTTTACATTTTAGTCTATCTTGCAATACTTTTTTACATGCTGAAAAGTTAATCATAGATCCAATAAGACTGTGTCCAAACCCTGACCAGTTAGCTGTAATAAAGTGGTGTTAAGCATTTTCATACCTAACAGAGAAGAAATGTTGCATGAAAAGATAGACCTTGTTTAGGTACCAAAGATAAATATTAAAATGCCTAAAAGAGAGAGACCATATGACTCCATATGTTTAAAGAGAAAACTCTACCTAAAGTCTGTTAACCTAAATGAATTAATAGTCTGGGTCCACTTCTTAGTGGATGTATGCTGACATCATAGCTGGCATTATCAACTAGAGACTGAGTGAGCACAACCTGTGAGTTTCCATTACTAGAAAGAGCCTTCCAGTTTTAATCTTAAGCAACACTGGTGAGATGTATAGAAGTGCCCTACTGGTATCAATGGAATCATAGAATCATCATAAGAGCCTTCTTTTCTCCAGGCTAAATATGCCCAACTTTCTCAGCATGTCCCCATAGGAGAAGTGTTCCAGCCCTCTGATCATCATTATGGACCTCCTCTGAACACGCTCCAACAGGTCCACACCCATCTTCTTTGGGGGCCTCAGGGATGAACAGAGAAAACTACAAGTCTGCCTTAAGACACACAAGTAGTAAAACCATAGATATAGACATCAGGTTTCATGCATGGGTGTTTGTATATATAGACACACAAACATGTGAACACACAATTGTTGCTCTGTAAGCTGCCCCTTGCATTTCTTTTCATTCCAGTAAGACAGGGATGTAAAATATCAGTCTGCTTAAGAAGGTAGATAAGCTAGAGCACAGTGAGGAAAGCTGTTGATAGCTGAGACCTTAATTGTTCAGTGGTAAAAACAATGACAATCTGTATTAACTCCCTGAGACATTAGTGCTTGCAGCCCAGAAGGCCAACCGTATTCTGGGCTGCATCAAAAGGAGTGTGACCAGCAGGTCGACGGAGGTGCTCCTGCCCCTTTACTCTGCTCTCGTGAGACCTCACTTGGAGTATTGCGTGCAGTTCTGGTGTCCTCAACATAAAAAGGACATGGAAGTGTTAGAACAAGTCCAGAGGAGGACCACGAGGATGATCAGGGGACTGGAGCACCTCTCGTATGAAGATAGGCTGAGAAAATTGGGGCTGTTCAGCCTGGAGAAGAGAAGGCTGCGTGGAGACCTCATAGCAGCCTTCCAATGCCTGAAGGGGGCCTATAGGGATGCTGGGGAGGGACTCTTCATTAGGGACTGTGGTGAGAGGACAAGGGGTAATGGGTTTAAACTTAAACAGGGGAGGTTTAGATTGGATCTGAGGAAGAAATTCTTTACTGTGAGTGTGGTGGGGCCCTGGAATGGGTTGCCCAGGGAGGTTGCGAATGCTTCATCCCTGGCGGCGTTCAAGGTGGGGTTGGACATAGCCTTGGATGGCATGGTTTAGTGGGAGGTATCCCTGCCCATGGCGGGGGGGTTGGAACTCGATGATCTTGAGGTCCTTTCCAACCCTTACTATTCTACGATTCTATGATTCTACTTGTCTTGTACATTTCTGCGAATGACAAATTCACTAAAAGCTTGTGAAGTAGTATCTGTAGTGAATATCATAATAAATATAATGAGAACAGAAATCTCTAAAGTTATATATGATTTTTCAGGATTTTTCTGATCTCTAAGATTACTGACCAATCTAACCTGGGTTATTTTTGATAAACATCTTTCTGCATATGTGATCAATTTTGCCAAGTCTTGACTGACATTTTACACAGCTCATGTAACCATATTTGAGCATAATGAATACAAAACATATGAAAATGTTGCATTAGAAGGGTGACTTCCTGAGAGGAGATAAATTACAAACCACAAAATGCAGTGAAGAATGGACTCATGGATTTTCCTATGCTTATGTGAAACATGGCAATCTAGAAAAAAGCAGGTGAGATGTTTTGCTGGGAAATAACTATCCTTCTCACTGGTAGTCATTAGCTTTTGACTGCAAGATTTTGCTTGCTTGTATTGTTTTGTTTTGTGAACGTCACACTGACAGAGAAAAAGAACATCTCAGAACACACCCATGCAACACAAAGATTTTTCTTTTCATCACGTTTTTGTATTTTAAAGCATCACAATATAGTTTTTAAGATTTTCTGTAGTCAGTTAAAGAATAAAGGCTTGCAGGAGAGCTATGATCTACAAATAAGGTCCCCATCTTGCTGATCATTATCTCAGATCTTCATCATTACGTTGCATCATACTGACCATCACATTATCTTCTCAAATTTGTAATAAATTCCTAAAGTCATGAGAAGGATGGATAACAGCAAACCTCTGTATTGAAATATATGCCCCATTGTATTAACTTAACCAGATCTTTCAGATGGTCCTTCTATTCTCATTCTATCAAAACTTCAAAAACCAAAGAGTTAAGTTTCTACACAAATTGGATGAGATGTGGAGTTACTGTGATGGCAGCTGAGCCACTGGAGGTTGTTAAACTTGTCTCAGTCAATGTAGAATGCCACTCTCTTACACACATATACTCAACTTAGAATACATGGGAGAATGAAAGAGCTAAAACTGATACAATAACCATACGCATATCTTGTATTTACTTACAAAAAACCTCCAAGGTTATTCAGCAGAAACACAAGGATCAGGCACTTGTTATATATAGTTAACAGTCAGATATGAAAATATGCTGAGGTAGCAGAGGAAATTTATCAGCCAATTTAAGGCTTCATACCTAAAACCAAGTTCCTCCTTCTTTATTTCCCATTTTCTGTGCGTAATTCAAAATGGGTACAACATCAACAGATTAATATAATTCTTGTTTGTAAAGCTACAGAATAATTTTAACTGTTTTAGGAGATTTTTGCATTGTAATTTGAAATATAAATAATTCTTGTTATTAAAGAGAAAGTAAGGTCCCAAATAAAGGTTTGAAGTGGATTTTACTGGCTCATGTACCAGATGTATCCGCACTGCCTACGAGTCTAATCTTAATTTATACCCCTTAATATTAAACCAGAAGCAGACCTTTTCATCATCAAAGGAAACAGTTGCCAGAATTCCCAAAACTTTTTCCTTTTTCTTCTTTGAGTTTTCATTTAGTACTTAACTACTACTGCTATTAGTTCTACCTAAATGAGAAAGGACTTTCCTCATAAGGACAGTTTCTGAAGTAGTGAAGTCACTTAAAACACTAAACCCCATTGACTTTAAATTAAACAGTAATTGGATAAAAGATATTAAACACCTCTGAAGAAAGGTTGGAAAGCTGACCTTACTCAGGTAAGAGTTCTAATCGTTACTCAAGGGAATTATATTCATAATCTCAGTGGCCAAAGAAAATTAATTTAATGGAGAGGAAAGTTGTCAGAGAGATGTACTTGGAGTGAATTGCAACTTAGTATGTTACATTTTCACCTATCTTTGAATGTCCAGAATGACAAGGTTACTATTTCCCTAACAAAAGTGTGGGGTTTTTTTTTCTAAATTTCATGGAAATGCTGAGAAGGGAAGCTGGTTTTGCTATCTAAGATTTTTTTTTAATCACTTAACTTAGAACTCCCTTACTCAGAACAGTCACTGCTTTACACATTTATTAAATTAATATAAATAGAAATATCACATGTCAGATGATGATGATTCTTCCTTAATGATTAAAAACATGGAAATAGGTCAAGATTACTGAGCGAGAAGGGTTTTCAAAATGGAGAAGCCACCATTTCCCTTACCTTCTATTTTTTGAGAAATTTACACGCTTTCAAAACATCCATTTCATTCCTATGTCCTTATTTTTGGGTGCTGAATATGAGGCAAAATGGAAACTTTGATGCCTTCTAAAAAAAAAAGGAAATATTGAGTTAGCTCAGAAGAGTAGTCACCAAGATTTTGCCAGATAACTCTAAGTACCTCCGTGGGAGTTCTGCCTATCAGAACCTCAAACCTGACACCTGCATGTGGACAGATGAGTGCCTCTCCAATCTCCATTCATCGAATTAGCTGGCTCATCATAGGCTATAATAGAAGCTTAGACACACAGCTCACACAAGTACCAAAATTCAACTGTGTAATATCTCCAGATACTTTTGAATTTAGCAGTAATATTCAGCTGCTCAAGAGTCATAGACAATTTGAGGTTGAACTCGTCCTCTGGAGATCACCCTGTCCAAACCCCTGCTCAAAGCAGAGTTTAAAGCCCTACTCCAAATCAGACCTACTAAAACAGGTTGCTGACGGTTATGACCAATGTGTTTTGAACACACTGTAATAAACTCAAAGATTGTGAGTAGCAGTTCAGGTGACTTATCATGCCAATTTTCTGGAAAATGTTATCAGTTGGGGCTGACATAGGAGCAGTAGGGAGATGATGAGCAGATAACTTTGCTTAAAGAAAATTAGAGGTTCGTATACTCTAATTTTTTCAGAAATCTGTCTTTAAAATATGTTGAATGATACATTAAACAGACTACTGTAAAACCTTCAGCCTTTGGAAAAAGGTGACAGCATCCTTATTGAAACTGACCCTAAAATAGCTGTTTGCCAGTTGATCCTGTTCACAGATGGAAAAAGATTTTTCACTTTCTGCCTGGTCTGCTTATGATTAAAGAGCAGTGAGGCTAACAGTACCCTTATGATAAACTGCCAGAATTCCTATACAAAATCATTGACTCTCAATGCATCCTTTATTCGTGCCTGAGCAACCAAGCACCCAGATGTGTTACAAATGAATAACTTGTAGTCTGTAGTTATCTCAGTGACAATACTGTATTACATCTCAGGAAATTTCAACATGCTGATGAAATAGGTCTTGACAAGGACACACCTTTCTTAAATCATTGTTTGAATATATAACTCTTGCAATTATAGCTGTCGAATATTTTGTCTGCCATTTTTCTGAACTCTAACATGGGTTTTATCTTCTAAAATGTCAGAAACAAATATGTCTGTTTTTATAAGGTTTTTTTTTATTCATTTGTCTATTTGATCTTAATTTAGAACAAACTCAGAACAAGGTTTTAGCAGCTGAAATACTTTCAAAGTGGACTTTGAATCAGCTCTATAGCTCAGTAGCAAAAATTCGATAATTAGTAATTGAGACTCATAAGATTACAGCCAGCCATTTATGAATAGTAAACCACATGGTTGGTAAAACACTGATTATGGATATTTTTTTGTTTGTGTTGTGTCTTTCTTCTAAGAAGTTTCTTAATTGATCCTAGTCTTTAATAAAACCATGATCTCCTGTAAAATGAGAAAGGCGCCTGGGGAAAGCTAAAATCAGTGCTAAAAATAGGTGCCCTTTTTGAAGCTGACTATTGTTCCAGTGCCTAATGGGAGAGAGCAATCAAGTGGTCAAGAATAGATACCAAACTTTTAGAAAATTAAAGCTAGGGTAGCTTGATTCTACAACTCATGTTAGCTATTATTAATTTATGATGTATGATAGGAAAATAAATCACGTTATTGATTCTGGATTATGAGTAGGTTGTGTTTAATTACTTCTACAACATCCTTTACATATTTCCAACCCTAGAGAACAAGAATTGTCATTATGTATTACCTTCTCATCCTTAGGAATACAATGATCCTTAGATTTGTATATAAATATTCTCCTGACCAAAAAATAAAACAGGCACTTGAAGACTTCCTAATTTTTTAGTTTTTTTAAAAAACAGTTTTATCTGTGAAAGGTGAAAATAAAAAAGAGAGTGATTACAAATGAAATCTCCAAAGAAAAAAGTAGAAATCTTTAATGTAGATTACGATATGAAGATTTTAATATCATAAGTTTTAATAAAATTAGATTAAACAAAGTGCAACAAGGATGTGGCCCTTAGGAGTTCATCAAGATGAGCATTCCTAATGAAAAAAAAAAAATTAAGCTTAAGGCTAAATTGAATTAAGGGTGAAAAATGAAAAAAAAAAAATCATAGAATCATAGAATAGCTAGGGTTGGAAAGGACCTTAAGATCACCTAGTTCCAACCCCCCTGAAAAGGGCAGGGACACCTCCCACTAAACCATGCCCCCTAAGGCTCTGTCCACCCTGGCCTTGAACGCCGCCAGCTGTGGAGCATTCACAACTTCCTTGGGCAACACATTCCAGTGCCTCACCGCCCTTGCAGTAAAGAACTTCTTCCTTATATTCAATCTAAACTTCCCCTGATTAAGTTTGAACCCATTACCCCTTGTCCTGCCAATGATGTACTGGGCAAGAGCTGTGTACAACTTCAGGGTTTTTTTAGAATAATATTTTAAAAGGTATAAAATGAAGATGAACTAGAGAAAAAAGATGACAAAATAAAATTAGTCTCATGGTCCATTTTAAAATATATTTCCCACAGCAAGTAAAAATAGTAGAACTGAGATAACTTCCAGGTGAAACCAGATGAGCTGAGTTGGCCAAACTTAAATTAAGTCCCATTTTTCAAAGGAGAAGTCTTAAGGGACTTAGGCTCCCATATACTGATGTTGCATTTAATATTAAGTTTTTTTTTTTCTCTTAAGCTGCCTAGATGCTTCTGAAAACATTGCTCAGGGTCAATCTAATTCATAGTTAGATTTTAAACTATTGGCTGTACCGGCAAGGTCAGACAACATGTAAATTTGTTCCATCTCTGCTAGAATTCCTCCAGACTGCTATGGTAAAAAGGAACAGGTACAGTACAGGGTACACTAAGCAGCAGGGCAGCTCAATTCTCCTGTCTAATGTCAAGTGAAATCAAAGGTCACACGCTGTTTGACTCCTGACCTGTCTTCTCTGTATGAGGTGAACATGGTTTCTCTTGAGGAGAAACCACCTTGTACGGAGCCTGAACTTCCTACCTGTTAAGGTGTACTGGCTTTAAAGCAATGACAAAACTAGTAGGAGTCTGTTGTATTTCTGTCTTGCGTCTCTTAGTTAAACTGCACAAGTGATAGCACTAACTACAGAAACATGTGATCAGTTAATGTAGCATTTAACCTGCTTACCCCATCATGTTCTTTCTCCCCCAGTGCCCTCTTACTGTTCCATCTTTATACTAGATATAATTTTATCTGTGTGAGGGTGCAATCCAGATTAATCACTACAGAAAGTCACCATCATTAGCTATCAACATCACTATCACTAACAACCCCTACTGACCTGGATTCAGCTAGTATAGAAAAGCATTTCCAAAAGCTGTCTCCTACTTACAGTGGCAATTCAATTGCTTTGGCAAAGGTTTGCAAAGGCCCTTACTGACCACTCTTGCCAGAAACTGGTCGGATTCCTGGTAGTCAGAGAACCAGACCTTTTGCAGATGTTGCTATCTTGGTTTGATGTGTTTCATGGCTCAAGATGAATGCTAGTGACAGCAAACAGAAAGAAAACCCTGGAAAACAATGAAAATTGAAGCTGATAATTTTTGAGAAGTTAAATTATTTTTGAGGGCCTTTTATGACTGTCAGCATTTCCTACCAGATATAAATATTTTTTTTTTTATTATGTGAATAAGGAAACACTAGAACAGTTTGCCTTGACAAGTTGTATGTGTGTCATTCCTAGAAATATTTCAGGGCATATGGGACATGGCTTGGAGTAACCTGTTCTAGCTGAAGATGTCCCTGCTCATTGCAGGAGGGTTGGAAGTAGACGACGTTTAAAGGTCCCTTCCATCCCAAACCATTCTAGGATTCTATAATTCTATTGTTCTATGATTCTATATTTTTCCATTATGTCACTTTTCATAAAGTCGCTTTCTACAGTGCCCAGATGTATAGAGCACTGCCACCTAAATCCAGCTGCATATTGCTTTGGTCTCGTTGGCAGCAGTGAACCTAGCTGTACTGGTAAGCATAGTTTGCAACACACCTGATTTTGAGGAGTGATGGCTGACAGGTATCACTGCACGAAATCTATACCTGGTGATATGCAGAGGTTACAGTTCTCTACTCTTCATTATGAAGGGATCACAGAAGTACTTTTTCAAGCCTTAAAACCTATGAACTTAAGAAAAGTGGAAATACTTCAGATTTGATAGATCTTCCCTCTCTGGAATTGATATTACTACAGTATGTGTTTTCATGTGTTCATTTTTCTACAGATATTTCTTGCCAAATGAAATCTCTCTGTATTTCTCCCCTGTATTATATGGCCTTAGATTTTATAATCCCACAGCATGAACTGCCTGAACTGCACGGGTTCTTTGTGTCTACTCTCTTTGATGCAAATATCAATATGCAGTTGCTGTTAAAATGCCATTTATTTCTTGTGTAAGCACAATCAATACAAAGAAAAAAAGAAACAAAGAAGAAATTATATTTTTCCCACTTAGAATATTATAATTTTTGTCCATATGGACCACTTTGATTATGTTATCTTAGTTCACGGGTGACGCATGGCACATAATTCTATCCACCCTGTTCTGCTTTGAGCCTATACCTTCTAGTTGTCCTAGAATACACAAATGCATATCAGTAAGGGCAAATAGAGGCTTGAACTGAATGACAGAGAAATTCCAGAGAAAAATATGAAAGAACATACAATAAATCAGGCACATTCTGAATGTACCAGACATACTGCACATGCACATGTTGGCCCAGTGGTGCATGCATGTGGCAAAGATTGTAAGTCTTCTCTGATGGGGTTTCTGTGCGTTCATAAATCCTTGACAAGCTACACTGCAGTGAGTGGAGCTAATGGAGTAGGGAGGTAACTTCCCTTAAGCCAACCTAGTCAATCTGTATGTTCATTCAGATATAACTATTTCATTTTCATACTGCAATGCAATCTGTGTCAGAAATGTTCTGGAGGCCTTTTGCCTCTGCCATGGTTGGCTGTGGGATCTAAGAATGGTTTTCTTGGCTAATTTCATTGAACGTTCTCTCCGTATGATTTTGCACAACCTCATGCAGAAAGGCAACTGAAAAAAATTGTCCACCCAAGTCTTGACTGAAGCCACTGAATTAGCCGCAGCTAATGATAAGGACCTTAAACATTAGTGACTTCATATGTAGCTTAACAGTCTAGGAACTGTAGTTCCCAGACAGACTCCTACCTACAGACTTACTACTGGTGATGAGTAGACATGACTGAGGACAAGGAAGATCCTTCTTTTAACTCAGTAATAGCTAAGCCTTCTTACAGCACCTTTCTTTTTCTTCATCTAGGCATTTAGACATATGCACTTAATTTTCCATTTTCACAAAATTGCAGTCTTGACCCACCACACCAAGGTATTCATATTGTGAAGTACTTAGAAAAATTGTTATTCTAAACAAATGTTGACTTGTATTCATAAAAAATCTTTAGTTTGGAAATCATCTAACTACCCCAGAGACTGAAGTAATGTAACAATCGTAACAGATGAGAACTGCATATTTCTATATTGATGTTACAGATGGCCTTGAAACTTAAGCATTAATAATTTCCTTGGTTTCCAGGGAAGTTCAATTTTAAATCCCTTGCACCCAGTTTCCCTCTGGAATGCTGAATTTCTGACATACCAACTCTTGAAAGAAACATTACTCTCTATATTATGTAAAGTTTCAAGAATCTATGAAAGAAAAAAGCCCAAACTGATCAGTTAATACTGGAAGCTCCACAAGAAATACTCACAAGATATGAAATAAGCACAGGTCAGATCATAACTGTTATTTCTCACTGATTCCCTTAAAGACTGTAAATTGGCAAAATCAGAGAGCTGGATTTAGTGCTGTGTTTGCTACAGTTGCTTTATTAGGCCACATGTAAGTCACATTGTTCACACTTCAGAGGGTTAACTTGGTTGTGACTACTTGGTTGATAATGGAAGGAGCCAGGATCTGCCATGCACAGATAGCAGATACTCTGAATCACAGAGCTGGCTTGAACTTGGACTTCAGATGTATCACAGCGCCTAACTTAAGCATCTGTACCAGCAAGCCTGAGTAATACATTTCTTAATGTTTTCAAATATCCATGCCCTAAATGAAAAGTGGAATCATAACATCTGCCCTAAGTGACAGGCCTACTACACAGAAATTAAACTTGCTGAGTGGTTGGCAACTAACCGTAAGTACTTTTCAAAACTCTAAAATAGTTAACCAGAGTCCTATTGTGAAATGAGTTTCGTCAAAAAATTTTTTTGCTTGCTTAATAAAAATGATATATTTAATCTTAATTTTCTTGGCATGAGACATGTCCCAGCCTAAGGGAGAAGGGAGAAGGGAGAAGGGAGAAGGGAGAAAAGGGAGAAGGGAGAAGGGAGAAGGGAGAAGGGAGAACGGAGAAGGGAAGGACAGGAAAGAAAAAGAAAGGGAAGGGAAGGGAAGGGAAGGGAAGGAAGGGAAGGGAAGGGAAGGGAAGGGAAGGGAAGGGAAGGGAAGGGAAGGGAAGGGAAGGGAAGGGAAGGGAAGGGAAGGGAAGGGAAGGGAAGGGAAGGGAAGGGAAGGGAAGGGAAGGGAAGGGAAGGAAGGGGAGGGGAGGGGAGGGGAGGGGAGGGGAGGGGAGGGGAGGGGAGGGGAGGGGAGGGGAGGGGAGGGGAGGGGAGGGGAGGGGAGGGGAGGGGAGGGGAGGGGAGGGGAGGGGAGGGGAGGGGAGGGGAGGGGAGGGGAGGGGAGGGGAGGGGAGGGGAGGGGAAGGGAAGGAAGGGGAGGGGAGGGGAGGGGAGGGGAGGGGAGGAAGGGAAGGGAAGGGAAGGGAAGGGAAGGGAAGGGAAGGGAAGGGAAGGGAAGGGAAGGGAAGGGAAGGGAAGGGAAGGGGAGGGGAGGGGAGGGGAGGGGAGGGGAGGGGAGGGGAGGGGAGGGGAGGGGAGGGGAGGGGAGGGGAGGGAAGGGAAGGGAAGGGAAGGGAAGGGAAGGGAAGGGAAGGGAAGGGAAGGGAAGGGAAGGGAAGGGAAGGGAAGGGAAGGGAAGGGAAGGGAAGGGAAGGGAAGGGAAGGGAAGGAAAGGAAAGGAAAGGAAAGGAAAGGAAAGGAAAGGAAAGGAAAGGAAAGGAAAGGAAAGGAAAGGAAAGGAAAGGAAAGGAAAGGAAAGGAAAGGAAAGGAAAGGAAAGGAAAGGAAAGGAAAGGAAAGGAAAGGAAGGAAAGCCAAGGAAAGGGAAGGCAATGAAAGCCAAGGGAAAGCCAAGGGAAAGGCAAGGCAAAGGCAAGGGAAAGGCAAGGGAAAGGCAAGGCAAAGGCAAGGGAAAGGCAAGGGAAAGGCAAGGGAAAGGCAAGGGAAAGGCAAGGGAAAGGCAAGGGAAAGGCAAGGGAAAGGCAAGGGAAAGAAGGCAAGGGCAAGGCAAGGGAAAGGCAAGGGCAAGGCAAGGGAAAGGCAAGGGCAAGGCAAGGGCAAGGCAAGGCAAGGCAAGGCAAGGCAAGGCAATGGAAGCCTGGCAACATGACTTTTCCCTGGGGTTTTTTTACTTGTTTTCAAGCAGGAGTATTTTTTTAATTATTGGATAATGTCCTATTTTTACTCACTTGCAATGCCCTCGATTTTATGTAATTATCTATTCTAGGATCAGAAGCAGTGCAAGCTTTTTATATTTGCAGATGTAGCTGCCTTGCCAAAAGAATATTTTTATCATGAATTTTCACATAAAGGCAACCAAAGATCTTTGCGAAAGATAGGTGAATACCGTTTGGAGCAGTTGGAAGGGAAGAGCTCGTGACAAAGCTGCTGGAAAATTCAATACTTACCCATATAAGGAAGCAATGGGCAAAGAAAATGGAGCATGTTATACAACCAGTTATGATTGCACTGTGGAAAACACATCCTTCAAATAAATGCAAGGGTTGGGAATCATTACAATGCACACATCTACATCTGAATTAGTCACCCTAAACCCCTTTATGAGGATAGATAAACAATTTTGGGATTAAATTCATCTGGCCTTTCCTGGATGTTATATTTAGGATAAGTCTTTGCACTAAAAAAACCTATTTTTCTCACTTACTGCATTTTCACAGCTATCTGGGGTCTGGGGTTCACTGGTGATTAGCTCAGACACAGACCTCTGCAGTGCACACATCAATATCTAGTCAGATGAAAGTTTCCCCAGAGGTCAGAAAAGTATGAACATAAAAATGCAGAAATAAGAGGAGGAAATAGGTGTGTTTCTTTAACAGAGTGCCAGAAAGGCAATAATTGGAGGCTAGTGACCTGTGTATGCTCTGAGATTGTGTATATGCATATGTACATATATAATGTCTGTCATAACAAGTAGTGCTCTTTGAACTTCCTTGCCTTTGTATACATAGAAGACATTTCTTTAGGGTGGTATTATGATGAGTCAGGCAGCTGTATTATTCAAAAGTACCTTGGTATTCACATTTGGACTTGTTTCCTTTGCATTTGTATTTATGTTAATTTTAGGTTATTCTGATAGACCTAGGAGCAATTTATGCAAACAAAATTTGTACACTTGGCCCTCTTGCTGAATTTCAGTACCCTGAAAGATAGGAAACCCACAAAAAGCCAAGCTTCCTTGCTATCTCAGCTGCAGAAATTACCACTTGAGGCAAAAAGAAAAGCCTGTGAAAAATGCAAAAACTGATATAAATGATGAGATCTTGAGGTTTATTTGGGTTCCTAGGGAATCAAAACACTCAGCCAGAAAGCAAAGAAAGAAAAAAAAGACAAAAAATAAAAAAATCTAAACACTGGACAGAAACTATCTTCTTTTCGTTTCCCAGTTCACAATAAATGGTATTTAATGCTGTGCATTTAAGTAGCTTTTTGTTGCATTTTAATCTGGTAATTAGTTTTTCCATGAATCAAATACTTTTTAAGGAAATCAAACTGAAATAGCATTTAGCTTAATTCTGATGAGGCTGAAGCTATGCTTCATTTGACCAAGGGTGTTTAAGTGTTGAACAATAATACGTAATATAGAAAGTCTTTAGCAGCAACCTTTTCCATTCTAACTAGTGCATAATATTGGTTTTGCAATCATTTCGTAATTATATAAGGAGGACATATTTATTACAAATTATTGATTTTATAATTACTGTGGCTGGTGTTCACATTATTACACAATGAAAATCTTTTAATATACAAAGTTCTTCACCCTCAGCTGGCAAGCAGATAGCGCAATGCAATTTACTGAGTAGCCAAGAGTAGATTTTTATCGGCACTTTTTTTGCCAACTACCTAAGTGTCTTGCCTTCTGAAAAAAAAGTATTGCTAATGGCACTTAAACCAAGAAGAATGTCCAATGTCTCAAGGTCATTCCTGGAAGATTATTGCAGTCAGTCAAAGAAGAAAGAGAGAGAAGGGGGAAGAGAGAGTGAGATATTTGTTTAATTGTTATTTTACTGCTAATATCACCAGGAATTAAAAGTTATAGCTTTAAATTTGCTGTAAGCTAAATAGACATAAAAGGCCACTATCATGCACTGGATCATGACACATGAAGATATATCTCTTATGAAATTGATTTTTCCATGTGTGCAGGCTGACTGCTCAGTGCAGCTAACCTGCCTGTAGAACTGCAGGGGAAAGTTATATTCGCGGCTAGTGTATAATTGTCAATATGTTTTATCTTCTTGAGCGAGGGATTTTTCTTCAAGACATGTACAAAAGACACTGTCCAAGTTCACCATTTGATTGGGTCTGCAGCTGCTCACTAATAGCTGTTGCTAAGAAACTGTCACCTCAAACAAAGAGGAGTTCTGCACCATCAGAAATCTTTGGAAATGGGTCTCTCCATTACTGGCATCAAAATTTAGCATCTCAGTTATAGAATTTAGATCTGGTAGGTGCAGGGAAGAAGATGCAAGTACCATTCACAACTTCCTCTGCACTTGCCAGGGTTGAAACCTTGGCTGGAATTATACAAGACTGGATATCTATTTCCTACAGACACAGGTGCACATGGGCACACTTGAACATATATGCAGATTCAACAATGGGCCCAAGGTTGGATGTGAGTCTGAATTTTGTTGCTTGATTGCTTTCCCCTCAGTAAAATTATTTTATAAGGATGTAGTTGTAGTGTAATCTTTTTATGAAATAAAAAAAAAACTAATAAAATATGTCACACTGAGATCAGGATGTTCAACAAGAAGTACTGGTGTTTGAAGAATAGACTAAGGTCATCCCAGTTGCATGATATCCTGCTCAGTGTCTCACCACTTAATGTACATGCATGTACAAACACAGAAAGGAAGCAGAAAAAATCAGACTGGGGTCTTAGAAATGGTAGAAAAACATTGCTCCTATGTGACAGATTTGATATGGTCTTGCAAGGAGCAGAGTTTGTTTTTTATCACAGTATGATCATGCATGCAAGAAATCTAAGCAGAGAAACTAGATATGCACAGAAGTTCACAGGATTTTGACTTCTTGAGATGAGGAAGAATGCTGGGCTATATCAATATTGGGAAATATTATCTTTTTCTAAAGAAAGAAAAATTAAATAACATTATGTTCATAATGGCTCATGGAAAATAACACACACACAAGCACAGGATAGAAACAGAAAGGATAACCTTACTTTTTAGAAGGGATGCTTTGCCACGAAATTATGGGCTGCTTTTCTGAGGTTTATGAAATATGAAGTGTGATTGCAAAAGTACTATTCTTATTCAGTCAATGGGGATGGGGCTCAAATTTTAAATTTTAGTATTTTAAGCTTTATCTGGTATAACCTTCCATGTAATTGCACCTGCAGCTAAAATGGGAGAACCAGGCGCATGTCAGGTCAACACACTTTCGTAGCAAGACAAAGTCAGCACACACTTCACCTTGCTCCCACTCACCATACAATTGAGTTTCCAAAAGTAAGAAAGTGAGACATGGACTTTCGAACCAGGTCCAGATGTGTTTGAAGCACTCTGGGGTCACTTTGCTTCTACTAAGTGAAACTCCAGTACTATAAACAATTGAAGGAGTGTATGCAATGTATCATGATGATTGTGATATGTCGGCCATAGCGAGTTTCACAACTCAGTGTGCTTCATCATGACAAATGCCTGAGAAATGCAATGTAAGGCTCAATCAATCATTCTTTTCTCAGTATTAAAATGAACAGGATGGTCTAATGAGTCTTTTCTGTCTTTTTTGGTAAAACAAAATCAATCAACGCAGAAAATCAGATCAGTGATTTAAAAACTGTTTTTTCAGTGTTTTAATCTTTGATGCTGAAGTTTTAATCTTGGAAAAGTCTGCAAGCTATAAAAACAATAACAAAAAAAAAATAATCCAGTTTCTCTCAAATAAGGTTTTTTGTTTGTTTGTTTTCAGCAAAAATGTACTACGCAAGCAAATATTAGGTATTTTTCATTGTGTTATATGTAAGTTTTTTAAATATGTAAAAAAAAATCTTTAGAGAATGATAAACTGGAAATTTAAAATGACTTCATAAAATAACTTTGATATACATCTTTGATACATATTTGATATAATCTGTATAATCAATATATCTATCAAATGGAATTTTTGATTGAATGTCCGATTTCGTAGATAAGACACTTAGAATTACCTAGGGAAAATGCCCTGCAAATGCCAAAACCCTTTATCTAAACAGCATTTCATTATTGAAACAAGCAGGTTCCAAAACTGTGGAAAAAATTTTGCTCTGCATCTTCTTTGTAGCTTATTCTTCTTCTGTGGGTCAGTCTAGGAGTCCTAGTCAAAGAAGAATTCCTTGCTCTGTGTGCATATATATATGCATATATACAGATTAGAAGAAAAAGGGGTTTTCACAGTTACATATTTTTGCAAAAAAATTCTTACAAAATCTGTGCTAAAGTCAAGCAACAGAGTGACTTAGAGGCAAATGGAAAGTGGGCATCCAATGTGCTCATTTCATTGTTTTTTTAAGAAACATTTTAATTAAAAAATGTGAAAACAGACTGCTTTCTTATAGTGACCAGCTATGGCTGTCATAAAATCCTTAGTGTTTTTTTTTTTTTTTAAATGTCAGAGAGTGCAATAATAACAATTAATGATGATGACCGTTGCTTCAAAGCCAAAGACTGTGAGTATAATAGGTTCATAAGTCCATTCTTTGCTGTGGAAGTTGATTTGTGACATACTGTCACAGACCTGTCGGGCGTTTTGTTAGTGCTGGTACAGAAATATTTTTTCTCAGAAAAAAAATAAAAACAATAATAAAAGATAAGAACCATTGTAAGCCTTCTTCAACATTCACAAGTGGGGCTTTTTATTTATATTGTAAGGAGAAAGAAATTAAGTGCAAATGTATTTTATCAAAACCCCAAAATGCAATAGTCTGGAAGACAAACATTAGTCATGATAGGTATAGTAATCATACTTTCGTTATTTTTCCTTAGAATGTAAGCAAAAACACCTGATCTCCAGTGGAAAAAAAATAGAAATTGAGAGAAGTTGGCATGAAATTATGGAATCACAGAATAGAATCGTAGAACCATAGAATAGTTAGGGGTAGAAAGAACCTTAAGATAATCTAGTTCCAACCCCCCTGCCATGGGCAGGAACACCTCCCACTAAACCATGCCATCCAAGGTCATGTTCAACCCAGCCTTGAACACCACCACAGATGGAGCATTCAGAACTTCCCTGGGCAACACATTCCAGGGCCTCATCACCCTCACAGTAAAGAATTTCTTCCTCATATCCAATCTAAACCTCCCCTGTTTAAGTTTAAACCCATTACCGCTTGTCCTATCACTACAGTCCCTAATGAAGAGTCCCTCCCCAGCATCCCTATAGGCCCCCTTCAGATACTGGAAGGCTGCTATGATGACTCCACGCAGCCTTCTCTTCTCGAGGCTGAACAGCCCCAACTTTCTCATCCTGTCTTCATAGAGGAGGTGCTCCAGTCCCCCGACCATCCCCTTGGCCCTCCTTTGGACTTGTTCCAACAGTTCCATGTCCTTTTGATTTTGAGGACACCAGAACTGCACACAATACTTCGAGTGAGCTCTCCCAAGAGCAGAGCAGAGGGGCAGGACCACCTCCTTCGACTTACTGATTACGCTGCTTTTGACACAGCCCAGGATACGGTTGGCTTTCTGGGCTGCAAGCACACACTGCTGGCTCATGTTAAGTTTCTTGTTGACCAACACCCCGAAGTCCTTCTCTGCAGGGCTGCTCTCAATCTCTTCTCTGCCCAATCTGTAACTGTGCCTGGGATTGCTCTGACACAGGTGTAGGACATTGCACTTGTCATGGTTAAACTTCATCAGGATGGCATCAGCCCACCTCACAAGCGTGTCAAGGTCCCTCTGGATGGCAGTCCTTCCCGCCAATGTATCAACCAAACCACACAGCTTGGTGTCATCAGCAAAATTGCTGAGAGCACACTCAATCCCACTCTCCATGTCACCCACAAAGATGTTGAACAAAACTGGTCGCAACACTGATCCCTGAGGGACGCCACTCGTTACTGGTCTCCAGCTGGACATTGAGCCATTGAGCACAAGTCTTTGCGTGCTGTCATCCAGCCAGTTCTTTATCCACCGAGTGGTCCACCTATCAAATTGATGTCTCTCCAACTTAGAGAGAAGGATATCATGTGGGACAGTGTCAAGCCATCATCTGTCTTTCACTTATGAAAAATGTATAATTTTTTATGTAGCTTTTTATGCAACTAAACACAGATTGGATGTAATTGCTTAAGGGCTCATGAGACCACTATGATTGACCCAAAGACCTCAATGACTTGCAAACTTCTTACAGGCCCAGCTATTAAAAAGACAGAATAATTACAATTTGTCAGTATAAAGACAGATAAGTGTTTTTAAGTGGTTTCTATTTGTTCAGATTTGTTTGTCTTGTGGGTTTTGGGGTGTTTTTTTGCCTTTTTTTTTTTTTTTTTTGAATACAGCTAAGCTAAGAATCTTCCTCTAGTTAATCTTGTAATCTACCTATTCAGAGAGCAAAACTAACCATATTTAAAGGCTGATTCATCTCACCTGAAGGTTGCAAGCCTAGAGATGTCATTGTTTCTCCATTGGATACAGAGGAAGTCAAAAAGACTGACAAGAAACATCACAATGAAAATAGTAATATTCAGGTGAACTTGATCTTATTTCTACAAGCACTTCTTAATTTAATGGAAATGAAAAAAATAATTAAAAAAAAATTCAAATCCACCACTTGAGCTGATTTTGGATCAGTGTGATTTCACAGTTGCTGTTCAAACTGAGTTTTCAAAGGTTTCTTTGCTTTTAGATCTGAAAGTGTGGCCTTGATTCATTCTTCAGTTTTGTCTAAGCAAAATGCTTCACCTTGTGTAACACAGAATCAATATATGTAGCAATATAGTACTAATTACACGATAGTATTGATACCCTTTTATTTTTACTTTTTCTGGAATAAAAATATTATTTCATTTCATTACAAACCCATGAACTTTCTTTCTCTCAGATGGAATTTTGTTTTACACCCTTATTATCAGTAGATTTCTATAAAAAGAAGGGGTTTAATTTTTCATGGGGCCAGTAAAGAAATTAAATATCTTAGAATGAAGCTTGCAGTTCTCTAGAGACTAAATCACAAGTTATTTGAAAGCTGTTCTGTCTGTCATTTACTTTCAGCTTCACTTAATTGGAATGGCAAATAAAGCTTTACATTGCTCCAAGTTGCCACTATAATGCTTGTGATTTCTCTCACAGAATGCAGATGCTACCTTTTCTCGTTCACTACCTGCTTTTCATCAACTACTTTATGACAGACAAATCACTGGTGAACCTTTATAGGAGCCTTAGATTTTGAAGTTTGAAGATATCCCTGGGTTTATTTAGTTTAGCCTCCTTCATAGGACAGAACAAAAGATTTTTGATTCAAGTCAATAGCAGTGCTTTGTAGAGAATAATCTTACAGAGAAAACCAAAATCCAATCTCGTTAAAAAAAATTCCAGCAATGGAGAATCCAATATAAATCTTGTCATTCTATCAGTTAATTACTCTCATCATAAAAACATAAATGTGTCTGCTAAATTTCTTTTACTTTTTCTTTTCTCTTGTCCACTAGATTATCTCTGCACTAAAATTATCTTTATTTTTATATTTTTTGCTCTTATTTTGCCTGTATTTTAAACGCGACAAAAATGGTTTGCTCCTAAACATATCATTATTAGCTATATTGAACATAAACACCAGGCTTAGGCACAAACCATGTTATTTCATGTCAGCTGATCTCTACTTTCTTTTCTGTTGTGTACACTAAATTTGCTTAACACTTTTTTCATTGAACTGAACTAATTTGAACAGCCTTGATTTTCTGCAGGGTAGACTACTCCCACAGATTGTAATCATGAATCAGCTGACTATATATGATGCCAGAATAACTTCTTCATATATCTGAGTCTAATAGTATCCTTGTCCCTATATTATTTTGGACAGAGAATTCTGTCTATCAGTGGCCTGTATTCTTCATTATTTATCATTCACTTAGCTTTCGTATCAACTCCAAGCTTTACTGGTAATGATTTTATGTTTTCTTTCACCTTGTTGATAAATTGTTTACTAGCACAGAGCCAAAAATCAATCCTAGAAGACCCCAGTCAGAACACACTTTATTAGTATTAATTCCGAATTTACAGTTGTGTTGTGGGACATAGTTATCAACCTTTTCTTTAATAATCCAATGTGATTTGAAAAAACAATAGGGTTTTAATATATTTTAATTTCTTGTATTCAAGTCAACATTGTCAAAGGAGTTATATTATTATTTAACATTATTACTTTACTGAATCAAATCAGTCCTCTTATCAAAGCATTGACATGAGCTGGTTTGAAAAGGTTTCTTTACAACATGCACATATTCACTGGCATTAATACATTACTTTAATGCATTGTTAATTCAGGCTTATCTCAAATGGTCCATCATTTCACTTTAAATCTAAATGAAACTTGTAATTACTTGGATTATCCTATTTATTCTTCCTTAAAAAGTTTGCTACTATACATTCTTTCCATTATTCTCCTGGCATGTCCTGAAGTTTTAAAGACTGGATTAAATCTAGTTTAATGGTTTGGATAGCTTCTGAGACAGGTCTTTAAAATTCTCAAATACGAAATTACTGGGTCTTAATGATTTAAAAGGGAATATTATGTGAATCCAACACAGTTTGAATGGGAAGTATTTCATCATGATGTGACAAGCAAGTACTAACTGAAACCCTTCACTGCTCATTTCTAGATTTCCTATTTCCACTATAGATATTTCTACTAACCCCATGTATTACCATCCCAGTATCCTGTTGTCACATGCAACATATACTATTTTGAAAGACATGTTGTCATAAACTTTTAAATAGTAATTGTTCAGATGACTTTGTATTAGCAGTTACAAACCAAGGTGTCGTCACTGGAAGAATCTGCCTTTCATGTGAGCTACATATGTGAGTTACAGTATTCCCTGGAGAAAAGAGCTGAAGTAAGGGCTCCTGGCTCTTTTGATAATTAACATGAAAAATCAGATCAAGAGGTTCTCCCAACAGAATCTAATCTCTACTTCCAGAGCTGGGCTATCAGCTGTTTCTTTTAACATTGTAGAAAAGGAAAGGGAAGGCAAAAATAGGGTGAAAAGCTACCCGCACTCAATACCATCCATGGTAACAAAGAGAGCATATCATTACATCTTCAGTCACATTTGAATAAGCCACTGTAATGATATCCCCTACTGTCACTTCTATCCCTTGCTCATAATTTTTACAGCTATGGTAGTTATGCTACCTCTGGTGCTGTTTGCCATCTAGAATTACTGTTGGGGCTGCTTCAATCTCTGTTGTGCTGTTAATAGTAAATTTAACCATCTGAGTAGATTCTCATATTGGTACTTAATGGCTTCTGAACTAGTTCCCACTGCAATAGAATTGCTTTGTTGCTGTCTAGGGACACGGAGAACAAACATACATGCACACAACTTCCAGGGAGAGCAGCCAGGGCCCATTTGCAAGATCACCCTTTGTTAACCAGCCAAGGAGTGATAACTCTGTAGCCAGCAGGAATGTGGAAACCAGCTGATATTTAGATGCTTTAAATGGTTAGAACAGTTAGTGGGCAAGGAGAAGTCTTCACTTCTGGTCTTTTACCGGAAGTACATGGCATCTTTCACGGCAATTTGCAAATGTGAAGTCTTTTCTTCTGGGCAATACATCAGATGATAGTCGTTCAGAAGGTCTGGGTTTAGTACAACCTGGCAGCAGCAATCTTGGCCTCTCACTAACCTATGTCCATCAATAAAATGGAGATAATGATGCTTCCTCTACCTTAATTATCTATTTAGATCATAAACTTCATTACAGAAGGTTGTGTGTGAGGTTTTGTTTGTTGGTATTTTTGTTTTGGTTTGATACTCTGCATATACGCAACACAAAAGGACCCTGATTATTGAATGGGTAACCTTACTCTGTTAAGAATATTAGTATTGTTAGATGGCCCCATCATTTCTTTGTCTTTCTCTGGAGTCTGCAATTCTCCATACATGCATATCTTAGATATACCTCTGTTCTTATTTTCCCCAGGAAAAAAAAAAAAAATAATTAGAAGCGTCTTCATTTCATTGATTATATCAGAATTATTCAATTAGGCAATATCTGAAATCATAAACCTCAAACTGGCTGAGGTGGGTAATACATATACCCATATATTCATTATGTTTTTTCCAGTGACCGCACACATGTTGAAAAACAGGAATATACCTCAATTTTAGACAGTCAATATTGTTTAAAATGGTATATATGTTTAATCAATAATTAGTGAGCGATGAAATCAAGCCAGTCATTTCAGATTCTCATTTGTATAGTATTTATTTGGTACTGTGTTTCTTGACTGACAGTATCTGAAAACACGAAAATGAAAACAATAAATGCATTTGTATATGAAGTACAGGGGGAAAAAAGAACCCTCATTTCATACTGTGTTTGTCTATCATTTTAAGTGATTGCCTATGTTGTGGACATACCTTAACTTTTTTTTTTTTTCAATTTGTACAAAGTACTCAGCCTAAATAGTAATCAGCGAAAAAGGTTCCAGCTTTTTTGTCATTTGTTGCTATGTATTTAATTCTTTTTCTCCCAGTCTTCATGTCTGCAACAACTTCTTTTACCTTGAATGGCATCATATTAAACATTTTCGTTACATAAACTGTACTTCTCTCAACTGTTTCCCTATATGAGAGACACAAATATATATCTTGTCTTCTACCTAAATGTAATGTAATGAATATGAATATCTAATAGATACAGCTCTGCCTGATATTGTATTGGGTAAAAATTTATTATGAAGAAAAAAAAAGCAAATAATTGAAAGTAACACGATGTCACTAGAAAACCATTTTGACGACTGCTGTACACTTTTACTTTGTTCTTCTATCATTTTTATTGTTATTAATCTATTTTTCTATAGATTTCTGTCTTTAGTCCTCCTAACAACACATGAACCAATTAACAAGGTTTAATTTAAGCTGACAGGAAGTTAACCAGCTCAAAGATACTTATTTCTTATAAAACTTATTTAAAAAAAAAAAAAAAAAAAAAGAAATTATAAACAAAAAAACCCAAACAAACAACAAAAAAACCCTAACTATATCAATCAAACAAACAAAACAAAACATAAAAAAAAAAAAAAGAGCTGGTTGAGAAAAGGAAGTCTAGTCACACAAAAAAAGACTGGTCAAGAAGATGAAATCTAGCTGTACCTTACTGACGGCTATTAGGGATATAGTAGCAGGTACTTGCTCTTTACACATCAATAAATCCATAAATCCATGTGGGAACATGCTAATAGCCAGAAATAAGCCAAATTCCACCGTGCCTTCTGGAATTATATGGGTTTCGTTGTTTCTGCCTTGGGCTAAGGATTTTTCTACATTTTTTCTTGTCGTTCTTTCACCCAAATGTTTCTGTGATGTCTGTTATGGTCAAATGATGAACAGGATTGTGCTTTTGCCCATAATGGTTGAGAAAGGAGGATTTGGTAAGGGGATACCTTGACCAAGACTTGTTGAGCATGAAAAAACAAGGGAAATAAGCTGTTCACCATGAACATAAAATTTTCAATGTTTGCATGTGTGTATAATAGAATAATAGAATCATATTATCATTGATAGTGTAAGCAAACTTTGTGTTTCTGGATGTGTATTTATATAAAAATAGAAAATGCACAGGGAAAAAATGAGAACGGATGTAGAAAGGTGCAGAAAAAACATGTTTAGGTACATGGACAAAAAAAAAAAACAAAAAAAAAAAACCAGCTTAGAATTTGAATGTTAGCTCTTTCTTAGAATAATACTAGTTTTTTGGTACATAAAATGTATGTAAAAGAAAAGTTATGTAAATTGATAAATAATTCCATGCAAGAATTAGAATCACTGTGCAGTTTATTGGGATGCCTAAATTGGGTTACGCTTGTACGTCTGCTAAACAAAAAAAAAATACATAATTGCTTCCCAAAGCTGGATAAAAAAATAGAAAAAAATTGAATTTCTCTCCAGATATTCCTGTCCTTTTCCACTAACTGCACTCCAACCTGTAACTGGCCTAATGATAAGGTAAGATGAATAAAGGCCAAACTACAAACCTGTGTTTAATTCCTTCATTAAAGCCTGTAGAAAGTAGTGGAATAATAATGTTATAGAGCTACATTCTCCAAAGTAAACTTGTGGTTTTTTAAGTCTCAAAAGAGATAGATTTTGGCTTCACAAAGATCCACAAATGTTAGTTTTGACATGGCCCCAAAACACTTCAATATGAGACCCATTTTCAATCATCTAACTTAGAAATAGTCTTTGATTTTTTTTTTCTTAGAAAAATGATTCATACTAACTCAGAAATAAAATATTGGTTTTGGTTTTTGTGGGGTCTTTTTTGTTTGTTTGTTTGTGTTTTTTTTTTCTTAGTAAATTGATCACAACGATATTTTATTTTCCGATGGCTTAAATTTAAAGTTTGAAACAATCTAAGATTCTACTATTTTCTTCCTTTTTTTAATTAATTTGAAATTAAATTCATCATCCTTGAAAGAATAACTGTGAATTCTCACACTTCTTATTTATGACTTTAAAAATAGATCAATATGGCGCTTAACTGGAGTATAAGCCATGTGGTAACCTGATGCCAAGTTCAAGGATGGTCTTATTTTATCATCAAGCTGCCAAAAGATAAGAGCTAGTTGGATTCTGGTTTGGGACCCAGGCAAATCCATCATTTCATTATGAATGTGTCGTGCATCTTTCAGTAACTTTGACCAAGGGCATAGATGCCTGAAGAAGTTACCAATAGCTATGTTTTGGTACTGTGAATTTACATTGAATCTACTGCTGCAGGGTCACTATCTGTGGGAGCTCCTTTTTCCAAGTGGTATGCACACAGGAGGACACCTGTAAAGCAGTCATAGAGCTTTTTTGACACAGATCATGTTGTTTTCGCCTACAAAATAGATATAATCATGATTTTCTGTGAGGTGTTTTGAGTGTACTCCTACAAAGTATAAGATAAGTAGCTGTTATAATTGCTGTTAATAATAATACATTTGCTGATGCATTGAGCAAAGTCTTTTCAGATATGTGAAGTTTCAAGAAAAGTAAATCTCTCACTCCCTCTACTAGCTGACCCTTTCCTTCATTTCTTCCCTTCATTAAAATGAAAGCAATTTAAAAAGGTCTGATCAGGATTGTAGCTGCAAAAAAAGTCAATAGGAGCCAGTCATTTAACTTCTTTAGGCACCTTTGAAAGTCCCAGCCTGACATCACTACAAATTAGCTGAACCAGAGCACGGTTTTTCTTGGTAAGTAATATGAGACTCACAAAGCACTTCTGCTTAACAAATGTTTCCTTTTCATTTCAGAACTCTTAGACTTTTTTGAGCTTGATTCTCAACATGGATTTTTCATATGGAACAATAGTTAGCACTCTGACAGTTAACACAGTAATGAATGATTAGGCAGTAATTTGTCTGTTACAGCATATATCTCCAATGAGATGAAACAACTTTTTAAGATTTCTGGCAGGTTTTTTTTTTTTTTGGTCTTTGCCAGTTAATTTTTGCCCACTATATGAATTCCACTAGAGCTTAATGGAGCTCACTAACCATGTCACTGAAAGGTTGATTAGCTATGTGCATATACCAAGGAAGACATGTAGATATTCACAATCAAAATTTAGAAGCCTAAGAAATTTTGGTACCACAGTGTGAATGTCTAATAAAGGTGTTCTGAAAAATGAAAATTTGAGCTTGGACATCTAAAACATCAGTTCTAGTGCTTAGCAGTACTTATCAGAAGATCAAACAACTCTTCAGTCTTACATCTTGTTGGTATCAACAACCCATTTGCACTTACATGCTATTACAAATCTAATCTCCCCTGATTTGCCTCAAGGTCTGGTTTATAGCAATTAACACTGACAATAAGATAAACAATAAAAATTTAGGTTGTTATTAATGATTCAATATATTAACATTATTTCAAGATCTACATCTATTAAAGAAGCATTAACCCTTCTATAATCATAGTCCCAAAAGTCACTTATTTAAACCAAAAAAAAAAAAAAAAATCTTCTGCAAGAACACTTTAATGATGGATATGGCCCTAAGTCATTCACTCACCTGTTTTATTACTTGTCTTTAAGTCTGATGAGTTCAAAGCAGATGTGCATCACTGAATTCTCAATAAAAAGCCACTGCTTGTCCTGCTGAATAATAAGAACTCTAATGACACCAATTAAGAGCTGTAAATGTCATTTACACTTGTTTGTTATTATTCAAGTCAATAAGGCCATGGAAGGCAGAGGAGCCTGAGATCGTTTAGACTGGAGCAGTCTGATGGGACATTTTAATTGAAATATTGCATAGAGTGATAATTAAAAGGAAAAAAAAATATAATGGAGCAATTACATTAGTAATTGGGGCAGTTGCAGAAGGTATTTCAGTCATGTTCTTTTTAAAGAATTATAAGAAATAAAGAAAGTCTAAAGAATACTCCAAAAGTGGGGGCTACAGGAGAAAGGAATAAAAACCAAAACCAAAGTCAAAAAAAAAAAAAAAAAAAAAAAAAAAAAGAAAACACAAACCAAAAACCAACCTGAAAAAGCAAAGCAAACCAAAACATACTCATTGCTCCCTCCACACACCCAAGTCTTGGAAGGCAGACGCAGGGACGGTGAGAATGAAGACCCTGGGCCCACTGTGGGAGAGGATCTGGTTCGAGACCACCTTAGGAACCTGAATGTATACAAGTCCATGGGACCGGATGAAATCCATCCACGGGCCCTGAAGGAGCTGGCAAATGAAGTTGCTAAGCCACTGTCCATCATATTTGAAAAATCATGGCAGTCAGGTGAAGTTCCCGATGACTGGAAAAAGGGAAGTATAAACCCCATTTTTAAGAAGGGGAAAATGGATGATCCAGGGAATTACAGATCAGTCAGTCTCACCTCTGTGCCTGGCAAAATCTTGGAGCGGATTCTCCTGGAAGGCATGCTAAGGCACATGAAAACCAACAAGGTGCTTGGGGACAGCCAGCATGGCTTCACTAAGGGGAAATCCTGCCTGACCAATCTGGTGACCTTCTGTGATGGGGCTACGGAACTGATGGACAGGGGCAGAGCAGTTGATGTAATCTACCTGGACTTGTGTAAAGCCTTAGACACGGTCTCACATGACATCCTTCTCTCTAAGTTGGAGAGTCATCAATTTGATAGGTGGACCACTCGGTGGATAAAGAACTGGCTGGATGGCCAGAGTAATGCTCAGTTGCTCAATGTCCAGCTGGAGACCAGTAATGAGTGGTGTCCCCCAGGGGTCAGTGTTGGGATCGGTCTTGTTCAACATCTTTGTGGGTGACATGGAGAGTGGGATTGAGTGCGCCCTCAGCAAGTTTGCCAGTGACACCAAGCTGTGTGGTTCAGTTGATACGTTGGAGGGAAGGAATGCCATCCAGAGGGACCTTGACATGCTTGTGAGGTGGGCCGATGCCAACCTAATGAAGTTTAACCATGACAAGTGCAAGGTCCTCCACCTGGGTCGGAGCAATGCCAGGCACAGCTACAGGCTGGGCGGGGAGGAGATTGAGAGCAGCCCTGCGGAGAAGGACTTGGGGGTGTGGGTTGATGAAAAAATGAACATGAGCTGGTAGTGTGCGCTTGCAGCCCAGAAGGCCAACCGTATTCTGGGCTGCATCAAAAGAAGCATGACCAGCATGTCGAGGGAGGTGATCCTGCCCCTTTACTCTGCTCTCGTGAGACCTCACTTGGAGTATTGCGTGCAGTTCTGGTGTCCTCAATATAAAAAGGACACAGAACTGTTAGAACAAGTCCAGAGGAGGGCCACGAGGATGATCAGGGGATTGTAGCACCTCCCGTATGAAGATAGGCTGAGAAAATTGGGGCTGTTGAGCCTGGAGAAGAGAAGGCTGCATGGAGACCTCATAGCAGCCTTCCAATGCCTGAAGGGGGCCTCTAGGGATGCTGGGGAGGGACTCTTCATTAGGGACTGTGGTGAGAGGACAAGGGGTAATGGGTTTAAACTTAAACAGGGGAAGTTTAGATTGGATCTGAGGAAGAAGTTCTTTACTGTGAGGGTGGCGAGGCCCTGGAATGGGTTGCCCAGGGAGGTTGCGAATGCTTCATCCCTGGTGGTGTTCAAGGCCGGGTTGGACAGGGCCTTGTATGGCATGGTTTAGTGGGAGGTGTCAGTGCCCATGGCAGGGGGTTGGAACTCGATGATCTTAAGGTCCTTTCCAACCCTAACTATTCTATGATTCTATGATTCTATGATTGCAAAAAGTAAACCTGTTCTATGCTGATTTTCTGCTCTACACTGCATTAGCTCATGGATTATGAAGCATGATATATAACAAGCAGCTGGGTTCTAGACTGGAAAAGAATCTTAGTACACTATCTGGACAACTAGGACTGATGACGGTTCTATAGTTACATTTCTTTAACATTATGTTGTGGAGGACTGGTAACAGGTGTTCTGAGTGAAAATTAGTCATCTGGAATCTGATGTGTTTGTCATGGATCTAATTGCTGATCTCAGTCTTGTAGAAGCTTTAGTCATAGATACTGGGACTCCATATCTGTTTTGCCATCAAAAACTTTATTGGAGTGTGTCTAAGAACACTCTTTTGAAATTGTCCTGCAAGGAAAAGGAAGTAAATGAATAAGGTGATAAAATCTAAAGCTTCATTGCCCAGATGTGCAGGGCCAAAATGGTGAAGATAATCCACCACTTCTCAGCTCATGTAAGTACCTAACCTTCTCATTATGTCGGAATGTATCCAGAACTAATACTCAAGTGGCTCATAGGCCACCTACATTCCCATGATATTTGAATTTCTTCTACTGATCCTGTGCAAGGTCTCAAAAACATGTTTCTCTCTTCACCATGCAACAAGCTGCAAAGTACCGCCTTCAGAGTCATGCCCCTCAAACAAGGAGCTTCACTAGCTCTTAGGGATCTCAGGGCTGTGGTCATGGATCCTGTTCACAGAAAAACTGTAGGACAGGAACTACATCTACATCCTCACATCTATTGAACAGACTAGTTCAATAGAGGATTTTGACTTACTGTATGAGAAAAACTGACTGTAAGAATTTTCTAGTAACAGAAAAACAGACTGTAATCTTTTATCAGCAATTGACTAACCTCTCCAGTGACTCACAGTTAATCTCTCTTTCCCTTTCTCTCCTTGTCTTTTTCTTGTTAAGACATGAGTATGAATCTGATTTGAGAAACACAAATTTGAGGCAATGGAGAGGGAAGCTTTGGACCTCTGCCAAAGAAATCTAAAGACAGTAGGTAGCTAATTGATTTGGGGTAGTATTTGTCTTTATTTTCTCTTGTTTTCAGGAGATTTCAGTGTTTTGTTCTGGCCAATAAATAACATGTGCTTTACAGTATTTCTTCCCATCCCACTCCAGCAAAGCTGTCCACACCTATCTGAACTAAACCTTTGCATTTTAAGGGTTTTATCACTTCCAATTTCAGGACTTTGGTGCCTGAAATTGTGGTGAAGTTACTTCTAAGCATCTAAGAAACTCGGAAGAATCTAACTCTAAGTCTTGTTTATTAGGAACACCTTCTGTATGTTAAAAAAATGTTAAAAATATTACATGTTCGAAAAGCTGTAAAGAATCTAAACTAAGCCATGCAGAAAACCATATGTGCAAAGTAATGAATTACATGGGGAAGGCTAAAAAGGAATTTATTGTTCCCTGTGGGCAATAATAAAAGAATCAGAGGCATTAGCAGAAGCAATCATATCAATTTGTAAACATATAGGAAAAAGAGAAAGAAAAAGAAAAAGAGAAAGAAGAGAAAGAGAAAGAGAAAGAGAAAGAGAAAGAGAAAGAGAAAGAGAAAGAGAAAGAGAAAGAGAAAGAGAAAGAGAAAGAGAAAGAGAAAGAGAAAGAGAAAGAGAAAGAAAAAAGAAAAAAAGAAAAAGAAAAGAAAAAAAGAAAAAGAAAGAAAAAGAAAAAGAAAAGAAAAAGAAAAAGAAAAGAAAAAGAAAAAGAAAAAGAAAAAGAAAAAGAAAAAGAAGAAAAAGAAAAAGAAAAAGAAAAAGAAAAAGAAAAAGAAAAAGAAAAAGAAAAAGAAAAAGAAAAAGAAAAAGAAAAAGAAAAAGAAAAAGAAAAAGATAGAAAGAAAAAAGAAAAAAGTGAAAAAAAAAAAAGAAAAAGAGGATGAGAAAAAAGAGAGGAAAATAAAAAGAAGATAAGAAAAAGGAAAAAAAGGAAAAGAAAAAAAAGGAAGAAAAAAATAGGAAGAAAAAGAAAAAATAAGGAAGAAAAGTAAAAGAAATACAGAAAGAAACATGGCTGCATGATTCCTATGTAAACTGCGGTACTTTAAACTGTGGTACTTTAAACTGTGGCACTGCATCAGGGTACTGTGGATGACAAATATTCAAGAATTCACAAAATCCCTGTATCACAGAATACTGAGTTAGAAGAGCATAGCTGCAATTTTGCCTATATTTGTACTCTTCCCTAGATGCTACTACTGGCTGTTTTCAGGGTCACGGTACTGGTTTAGATTAAGGTCTTGCCCTACTTATAACAGGATTATGTTCCTGAGTCTCTGGCATGCCAAATCTGAAGAGCATGCCCAATCTGAAGAGCATCCCAGTGAAATACTATGATGATGATTTTTGCATTTCTTAAATTTCCCAGTGTTTTTCTTGGGGGAAGGAAGGGTGGGGGAGGGGGGAAGGCCAGAAAAATAACCAGATAAACAAAACATTTCTACCTTTGCAGACTACCATTCCACCTACATCTGTCTTGCTGTACTCTCACCAACTAGCAGTTATTGAGTGCTTTTCAATTGGCATTTATGACTGCCTCTAATGGCTTGCTTGTACATGAGGCTTGCATATCTTAACTAAATATTCAGTGATTTTTCCTTATTCTAATGACCTTAATTAGATTTATGAACTCTTTACTATGTTTTATGTTGATGAGGGACTGAGAATAAAATCCTGAAATGTTCACTTTAATAAAATATCATGGCTAACCAACTTGTGCTTTTGCATATGTTATTCCAGTGAATAATAAGCTTTAAATAATGTTCTGAATATGTTACCAAGGATGGGCTAAAGAAATAGAGACTGGTGAGCTGTCACAATACACTAATAAATATACTGGTATGCATAGCTGGCTGTCCATAAAGAGTAATGGATCTTACTGTATAAACAAGTTAAGGGATGAGGGTTTTGAGTTTTTTTTTGAAAAATCTTATATGTAACTACCCATTTTATAGAGAAGAAATTCATATTTTTCTATTTCTATTCTATTTTGCCTTTTTTCCATTTTTTTGAATCTAAAGTAAATTATTGAGTGAAGCATAAAAAACTATTGTGGTGCAAGATAGCTTTGCCTTACGTCTTCATACTTAAGCCTAATTAGCTTCTTTTCCTAGATTAGATGGTGAATATCTTTAAGCAGCATAAACTATGGTAGCTATCAGGACGTAGCTATCAGGAAGAAGCACTCTAATCAAATTAACATAAAACTCACCAAAAAGCTGGTACCTAGTAATAATTAAAAGAAAACTTATTATACTGATATGTTTGTCCAGGGCATGAAGACTAAGATGAATTTTTCTCACCAGTACCAGATCACTCCAGCTCGAATTTTCTGGGTACTGAGCTTGCTAATGAACTGCGTAAGTAATCATGCCTTCTATTCAGGGAAAAGTGTACAGTTTTCAGAATCATATCCACAGTAATATTTATCAACACAGCCCTACTGACTTCAGTAGATATGGTGTGACTGACAACATCTAAGTTAAATAAGCAGAAGCATATTCTACTGGCTTTTACACTTCTGTACGTCCTTGGCACTATAAGACCAGGAGAGTTATTCTGTTTTGTGATGCCTTTGTGTGAGCAGCTAGTCATTTAATTCCTTAATTTACCAAGGAGAATAATTTTGTGAATGTCTTCCATCATTTCTCCTTCCCTCTTTTATATGACTCTTTCTGGCTTTACCAACAGTCATGAAACACTTAAGTCTTTCTACTGACTCCATTATTCTTTGTGTATCTGTAAAGATGTCTTTTTTCTGCCAGAGACCATTTTTCACTCTTTTCTGAATAACCAGTGGATTCTACTGTTGATTAAGGCATGTTGATGTTCTAAGCATGCTACTGAAACTTCAATGATCTTGTGAAATAAAAATGACATTCCAAGGGTAGCTGGCAAAAAAGCTTCTATGAAATATTTTTCTACCAGAAAAAAAATATATATGCACTTCTCAACCCACACTGAACCATATACACATACACAATGAATCATATACACATACAAAGCAACATGTATCTTCCCAATGCTGTTACTAACTTACAGAAACATATTTTTACATTAACATATATCTCAAGAAAATAGCCATTAAGGCTTGGAAACTTGCATTCATGTGTACGTAAATACCTATGTATCTAAACTCCACAGCAAGACCAATGTTAACCAAGTGGGTAAACCTCAGCCCAAGGATTCAGATGTCTGATATCTAAGTCCTGTTTTGATGTACAAGTGTGATCTTAATTCACTTTTACACAGAAATGTTATGATTAAGTGTGAGACAGTAAGTGAGCAAAAACCACAAATGATAAGCAAGTTTAAAACAGACAGTGTAATTGTTGGCAGAAGAAAATATGTAAGGATTCAAGGGGAAATATTTTAACAGAAAATTTTATAAAACTGTAAGTAAAAAATCAAGTAATTAAAAAATCAAGAGGTGTCAACCTATATCCTGGGTTGACACCCAGCTACTGCTGGGGTACTCATAAAAGCAATGGAAGCTGATTTTTTTAAGACTGATTTTAAAAAAGGCTCACAAAATTTCTCTTTTCTTTAACTATTAATGCCTTGTTTTTTTCACCTTTGTATCTGTGGCACCTGTTAACCAATAAATAGTTACATTTAGAATGATAGAATAGAATAATTGAAAAATCCAGGCTGAATCTCTGGAGATCTGATTCAACATTCTTTCAAATTAAGGCCCTTTGAGCAAAAAAAAAGGATCCTGTCAAATGGAATTTCCAATGAGGCAGATTCCTCCACTTCTCTAGGAAGCCTATTCCAGAATTTGATTGTTTTCACCACACGAAAGTTTTCCACCTCCTCTCATAAATCAGGTTTTGCAATCCTTTAGACATCTTGGTTAGTGGTCGTACCCTGGACTCCTTTTTTTCAGATCAAAAATTAAGGTGGGGAGCAAATCAAAACTGAACACAGCTTTCCAGATGTATCCAAACAAATACTGACCAGAGTGGAATAATCACATCCCTCCATCTGCTATGTTCTTAAACATGGAGCTCAGGAAACGATTTGCCTTCACAACTGCAAGAGCACTCTGATGACTTAAGTTTAGTTTCCCTAAGGACCCTAGGTGCACCTTCTAGCACAGATACAGCTAGGGAGATGCAAGGCTGTACCTATCCTGCTTCTGTCTTAGCAGCAGGATTTATCTCATGTCAAGCCTTATGCAGCTCCTGCTGCTCCTTCCTTGTTTGTACTCTACTTACAAAGTTTCTTTCGTAAAAGTAGATGTTCTCAAAATCCATGCGATCATTGAAGGATTAATGTGTTTACAAATGATAGATATCACAGATAAAACTGACATTTAGCATAGTCTATTTGTCACTTATCCAGCCTGAGACACTTTAAAGGATTCTTAGCAAATTCTAAAGTTTGTCACCTAGGTAAGTAATAAGACACAGTCTGTGCTCTGAGAAAACTCTGTATGTGAATTGGGTTAAAGTTTTTCCTGTATCCACTTTCTATTCAGAACCACAAGCTGGGACCTCCTGGGCCAAATACTGCCTCTTTCACTCTTTGCTACACCCAGCTATTTTAACTTAAACCAGTTCTTTGGTACTTTCTGCTGTATCTATCCTACCTAGTATCTCCCAGTTGAAAGTGATCTCTGCTTTCAATTTGTGTTCTGTTGAGGTGGGAGGTTGATGAGGATGACTGATCTGTCAGCTTTGTAGGGTGATGTGTTAGCCTGAAGAGGACTTTCCTTATCTCTCTGAAATCCCCAGGAAAGAGTTGTGAGAAGAGCAGGGAGTACTAGTTTTCTTCTCAAAGTTCATCCTGGATTACATAGAAATCTATACCTCCCCTTCATAGCTCTATTGGCATGAAAATAAAGCCAAAGAACCGGCCCCAAAGGTGTACAAATGGTCAGCTGGAGCACTCTCCTGTGGAAATAAATTATTTCCAAGTAGAAAATGTGGTTTAGTCAACACTGTCTTAATTCTGACAATTTTTCTCTTGTTTTTCCCAAGTGACATTTCAAACCAAACAAGCACCGCATATTGAGAGCCACATTAAAACATTGCATTTCAAAGTGTTAACTTCAAATGGCATATAAAATGGATGGTTATTTAACAGTAAATTGCAGTTTGGCACATCAGGGTTGGACAAGCTGAAATATAAAAACTGGTTTGTTTGCTGTCTTTTTTTGTTGAAGGTGTCATTCTGAATTGTTTGAAAAAAAAAAAAAAAAAGACACAAGAACCCCAAACCACTGTGTAAGTTTTCTGTGATTTCAACTCTATCCCAATTTGGAGTGAAAGTAAATGTCAAAGTACTGGAACCTCAAAACATTGGGAAATAGATTTAGTTTTGTGATCAGTTCTGTGTGCATAGAATGCTTCCAAGCAACAGTTTGTAATTTTTAAACCCCAAATAACCTGCATGATCTCTTAGAAAAATGAAGAATGCAATCAGACTTTGAGTTTAAGGGTTCTTTCATAATACATTTATGGTTTTTCTTAGACTTTGCTGATATTGCGTGTGGAATGACACCAATGGTTTTGCCAAGGAAACCACAGCTAATTCCTTTTGAAGATTTCATAACTGAGCACAGAGGTATAAACAAGACCTCTGCAATCTGTGCTTCTTATGCAAAGTCTGTCCTGTTCTCAAAGCGCCAACTCTATATTTATATGTATATAATATTAGAGCAATAGTTGTTGAATCAATATTTATAAATGAATGTTAATCTTTTATAGAGGATTCATTAGCAAAATAAAAATTTATTACACTATAAAAGTTAGTCCTGGATACTACATTAGCCAATCTTGAAGTCCCAACTGACTATGTCGCCATGCAGATCTGCCACTGCAGCCTGCATAAATATCCAGAAAATAATGTATTTTCTCTGTTTACTTTTCCTTAGGATAAACAGTGAAACAGTAAAAAGAGGCTAAGACGCAACAGGGGATGCAAAGCAGACAAGCTACAACAGCCTACATGGGAGGATATTACAGAATTACAGTTGTTGTTGCAATGGCTACCAGCTGTGCATCTGGAATGAGCAGGTTTGAAACCCAGGAGTTTCAAATACAAGAAAAAGTTTGCCTCAGATGCTCACTATGTTACATTTTTATTTCAGTCTTTACTTCAAAAGTTTTAAAGAAAAATCATAGAATCATAGAATAGTTAGGGTTGGAAAGGACCTCAAGATCATCATATTCCAACAACCCCAGTTACTTCTGTTCTTGTTAAGTACTCTGTTAATTACTACACCCAGGTAGAATCATACTAAAATTTGTGTTGCTAGTGTTCCAGATCACTGCACTTGGTCACTGAAGGTTATCTGCCTGATTGCTTTGTGCTGCTTTCCCAATGAAAGGGAGAAGAAGTTTTTGGATGCATGAGCTCTGCACTTGTTCCTTTACTGTTATTGATCTTTACACGAACCACACAAATAAGGCATTTAACCAGATTTCACATGCTCTGACTCTAGAAGCTGCAGAAGTTTTCTAGGGTTTTTACTGAGCGGGTGTGTTTATTGAACATGAACACGCACCCCTTTCCTCACCGCATCAAGACCTAGTTAGCTTCCAAAGCACTATCATTTTTTGCAGCAAATGAGACTGCAGTCATTCTGAAAATAAGAATTTTCAATTAGCAAGCATGTTCAAGAGTGTATTTCCATGCATAAAATAACAAGTTACAGCAAACTTGTTTGGCCTAATATCAGTAATTCTGGCATTTTATAATTTCTGATGATTTCAGTTGGCATACCTTTTCATTGCAGGTAATGAAAAAGAGTTCTAAAAAAGTAAAGAGTTAAAAAAAAAAACAAATCCAGAGATATGGATGTGCTGTACTTATGCTCACAGTCTCATGGCTCTCACCGCCTTTTAGCACTTGAAATAAAGGTATAAATTTGGGTCAGATTAGGAAGTCATTGTCTGTATGACACGTACACTGATGCTGTCTGACTTGCAATTCAGTACTAATGCAGACTTTCATGTGGTCAGACTGCACTCATTCTTTGCAGGGAAACTAGGATATTTTTGTAGAAAATCAGAATACGCAGAACTCTTCCTGGTGGCACAGCCAGGACAGACATTCCAATTCAAGAACTTGAAAGCATCTCCAATTTGCCTGAGATAACTGTCCTTGAAAGCCAAGACAACACAAAAATGAGAGGACTTATCTGTTGATTGCTATCAGAAACAAAAGAAGACCTCTAAAATTTTAGGTTCCTCTTGAGTCTCTGCACATGAGCATATTCCAGTGGACAGAAACTTTTGTTGCCATTTTTCCCCTACTTGGACCAGATCTATCCTGTACCTGATATGAGCAAGATTATTAAATCCTAAGATGTTATCATAATAACATATTAAATCTAGTATGTATATTTTTTTTAAGTAGCAAGCAAAAAAGTCATCAACAATTTCCTTAGTAATATTTTATCCATATTCTCCAAATTTCCTCTCTCAGTCAAAGTCTTCCAGGACTATATCTTTTCAGGAGATAAGTCAAGTTACATAGAGTTTGCCAGAATCAGATGATTTTAAAAGCTGTTCTCAGAGGCAAGGCTGGGAAACCACTATCTGACTTCTAACCCAGTCAGACTACGTTAGCTGTGGTCTGCTATCGTTGTACAAGCCACCAATTCTTTGTCCTCCATTTGTGGTTCGTTACAACTTCCAGTATTTTTGCCAGATGCAATCTGTGAAAATAGCCACTCCCTAGCTCTGTTCTTTCCTCTCTTTAAAAACCTGTACAATTCAGATAATCTCCTGACATTCTCCAGTAGCCCTTTCTTTAATGAGAAGATCAGCTGGCAGTATAGCTTTCTTCAGTGTATACTGCCAGCTAATGGCAACTTTATTAGGTATCTGCAGTGAGACGATGAGCCACCTGGGAGTATTAACACCTGGATTTACAGCCACAATGGTGGAGCATATTGAAGTCCTTCACTACACTGAATTACTCAATAATAGCTTTTGGAAACATAAATAATCAAGAAGCATCATTTTTGAAGATAAAAGCCAGGAACATGTCTGGCTAATTGACCATGATGGAGTTATAATAGTGAAATACTGCACACTTTTGGAGTAAAGTTCCCTATCAGGCTGCCTATATCTAAAGCATTCAGGGTTGGCAACTCTACAGAAGTTTATGGATAGTGACTCTTACACACTGCTCCTGCCAATAAGATGCACATCAGATTTTACATTGGTCTAATCTATCGCAGTAAACTGTGGCAACCTAAGAACCTGTGGAACAGGAGAAATTCAAACAAGATTAGCTCATGGAAAATGCCAGGAAGATTGCTAATTCAGTCTGTATAAAAATCCAGGAAAGGTCAGATCTTGTAACATTAGGATGCTTCATCCTGTCACTCCACATTTATTTAAGAAATAATTGAAATGCATTTCTGTATTTTAATTCTTTAAACTTCAGATGATTAAGGAAATACTTAAAGTTGCATAAAGATATTACTCCTTTCTTGCAATTAATAGATTTAAGTGTGAGCTTTACAGCTTTCCTGAGTTGAAAAGCCTATTTAGTCAAGTTACTTCAGAGGACTCAAGGTTCTGTAAAAATGCAAAATAAAAAGCTATAAAATTCTCTAAAAATATATTTAACTTCTAAACTTTATGTACTTGTGCAACAGTTTTCAATGGAAGGTTTTTGTTGCTTGCCTATTGGTTTTGTTTTTTTGTTTGGTCTTGTTTTTTTGTTTGTTTTTTCTTTTTTTGTAGGGTGAGTTAGGATCGTAGAATCATAGAATAGTTAGGGCTGGAAAGGACTTTAAGATCATCTAGCTCCAAGCCCCCTGCCATGGGCACAGACATCTCCCACTAACCATGCCACCCAAGGCTCTGTCCAACCCGGCCTTGAACACAGCCAGGGATAGATCATAGAATCATAGAATAATTAGGGTTGGAAAGGACCTTAAGATCATTTAGTTCCAACCGTCCTCCCATGCGCAGAGACATCTCCCACTAAACCATGCCATCCAAGGCTATGTCCAACCCCTCCTTGAACACCGCCAGGGATGAAGCATTCACAACTTCCCTGGGCAACCCATTCCAGAGCCTCAAAAAGAATTTCTTCCTCATATCATATTTAAACTTCCCCTGTTTAACTTTGAACCCGTTACCCCTTGTCCTCTCACGGCAGTCCCTAATGAAGAGTCCCTCCCCAGCATCCCTATAGGCCCCCTTCAGGTATTGGAAGGCTGCTATGAGGTCTCCACGCAGCCTTCTCTTCTCCAGGCTGAACAGCCCCAATTTTCTCAGCCTATATTCATATGGGAGGTGCTCCAGTCCCCTCATCATCCTTATGGCCCTCCTCTGGACTTGTTCCAACAGTTCCATGTTCTTTTTATGTTGAGGACACCAGAACTGCATACAATACTCCAAAGTGAGATCTAACAAGAGCAGAGTAGAGGGGCAGGATCACCTCCCGTGACCTGCTGCTCATGCTCCTTTTGATGCAGCCCAGGATACGGTTGGCTTTCTGGGCTGTGAGCACGCTGCCGGCTCATGTTCATTTTTTCATCAACCCACACCCCCAAGTCCTTCTCCACAGGGCTGCTCTCAATCTCTTCTTTGCCAAACCTGGAGCTCTGCCTGGGATTCCTCCAACACAGGTGTAGGACATTGCACTTGTCATGGTTAAACTTCATCAGGTTGGCATCAGACCATCTCACAAGTGTGTCAAGGTCCCTCTGGATGGTATTCTTTCCCTCCAACGTATCAACTGAACCACACAGCTTGGTGTCATCGGGAAACATGCTGAGGGCGCACTCAATCCCACTCTCCATGTCACCCACAAAGATGTTGAACAAAACCGGTTCCAACGCCGATCCCTGGGGGACACCACTCGTTACTGGTCTCCAGCTGGACATTGAGCCATTGAGCATTACTCTTTGCGTGTGGCCATCCAGCTAGTTCTTTATCCACCGAGTGGTCCACCTATCAAATTGATGACTCTCCAACTTAGAGAGAAGGATGTCATGTGAGACCGTGTCAAAGGCTTGACACAAGTCCAGGTAGATGACATCAACTGCTCTACCCCTGTCCATCAGTTCCATAGCCCCTTCATAGGAGGCCACAAGATTGGTCAGGCAGGATTTCCCCTTAGTGAAGCCATGCTGGCTGTCACCAAGAACCTCATTGGTTTTTATGTGCCTCAGCATGCCTTCCAGGAGAATCTGCTCCAAGATTTTGCCAGGCACAGAGGTGAGACTGACTGATCTGTAGTTCCCCGGCTCATCCATTTTACCCTTCTTAAAAACGGGTTTTATATTTCCCTTTTTCCAGTCACTGGGAACTTCACCTGACTGCCATGTTTTTTCAAATATAATGGACAGTGGCTTAGCAACTTCATTTGCCAGCTCCTTCAGGACCTGCAAATGGGTTTCGTCAGGTCCCATGATCTTGTAGATGTTCAGGTTCCTAAGACGGTCTTGAACCAGATCCTCTCCTACAGTGGGCCCAGGGTCTTCATTCTCACAGTCCCTGCATCTGTCTTCCCAGACTTGAATGGTATGGTCAGAGCATTTCCTGGTGAAGACTGAGACAAATATTTGACATTGTTTTTCTATACAAAATATTTCTACAGAAAACAGGTCATGAAAATATTAATAAACTATTTACACACCCATATAATTCATAAGCTCATCTTGTTAAACTTGTAAAGTTTTTTTTAAAAAAACAGAATATCACACATATACACACAAAAAATATAAATTGCAAACTAACTCTTTATTTCTTCTTCATTTGTTATTTTTTATTGTCAAAATTAAGAACACCTCTTTATCAGCACCCAAAATTTCTATGTATAATTTTGCTCTACGTATGAACATTTTGGAATTAAAAAGAAAAAATGATCACATCATCAATAGATATTGAAACTTCAGGGTCTGTAACTAGTACATCAACATACTTAAGCAATATTGGAGGACTTTCTTTCAGTGTATGTTTACAAATAGAAACCACAACATTTTGCTCAGCAACTCATGTAATTAGCTAGTAAAGTACAGAGTTACTTCTTCTATCCCTAACTCAAAGAGCATTCAA
The DNA here is from genome assembly GCA_039720435.1 of Amazona ochrocephala. NCBI lineage: Eukaryota > Metazoa > Chordata > Aves > Psittaciformes > Psittacidae > Amazona > Amazona ochrocephala. Next base: position 112,268,456 of record CM077909.1, read on the forward strand.
TTACTCATGCAAAGTGGAACAGTTTCAACAGAACATATACAAAAAAAACACACTTTAGTACCTCATAGCCTGGCAGTTAGCATACAGCCTCAAAAGTTATCCTTCCCTGCACTGCAGAGGCAAAATACTATAGCTCAGCCTGGTGAAGGCTCCAGCTTGTGTGTGGTGTTCCCTGTGCTTCGTGCTGGGGTTCTGGCAGCCCAGCAGACCCCCGTCCCACAGAAGCTCCCCGCCTGTCCTGAACCCTGCTGTAAGACAGAGTCCCGAAGATAAGACAGGGTGTTCTGTTGCTTAACCAGAAAGTCTGACTTTTGTGTATCTTATGTTCCTAGAAGCTCATTTATAATGCAGTGGATTGAGAGCAGCCCTTAGGAGAAGGACTTGGGAGTGTTCATTGACAAGAAGCTGAACGTGAGCTGGCAGTGTGTGTTTCAGCCAAGAAACTAACCATATGCTGGGCTGCACCAAAAAGAATGTGGCTAGCAGGTTGAGGGTGATGATTCTCCCCCTCCACTCCACCCTCGTAAGACCCCAACTGGAGTACTGTGTTCAGCTTTGGGGCTCCCAATATAAGAAGGATGTGGAGCTGTTGGAGACAGTGCAGAGAAAGGCAATGAAGATACTCAGAGGGCTGGAGCACCACTTCTATGGAGATGGGCTGAGAGAGTTGGGGTTGTTCAGCTTGGAGAAGAACACACTTCAAGGAGACCTTATGTCAGCCTTCCAGTATGTAAAGGGGCCTAGAGGAAAGATGGAGAAGCAGTTTATACAAAGACGCGTAGTGATGGGACAAGGGGGAATGGCTTCATACTGACACAGGGATATTTATATTAGATATTGGGAAAAAATTCCTTAACAGGAGAGTGCTGAGGCACTGGCAGAGATTGCCCAGAGAATCTGTGGCTGTCTCATCCCTGGCAGTGCTCAAGGCTAGGTTGGAGAGTCTTGGAGTAACCTAATCTAATGGAAGGTGTTCTTGTCCATGGTAGGGCTTTGGAACTAGATAGGATTTAAAGTCCCTTCAATCCAAACCGTTCTGTGATTCTATGATTCAATAAATTGGTCTTGCATCCTCCACAGTCTTTAAAATGTGGCAGCTCATGCTGCCTGCCTCTTATGGCCCCATAGGGGCTGGGGGTATGCAGGAGTTACAGAGGCTGTCCAGGATGCAGAGTAAGGCACGGCAGTCAGCACCCATCACACCCTCCTGGCCAGAAGAGGGACAGAGAGGGGTAGCTGGGGAGCCTCAGGCACTGGACACCTCTCTGGGGATGGGGACAGGCTGATGCCAGGCCTAGATGTTGACCTGCAGGTGGGCTTAATGTAGTGGGGTCCATTGCTGGGCTGGGGAGTGCTGTGGGTGGGTGGAGACCAATGTCTTACAGCTCCAGTAGGACAGGGGCTGACAGTCCCCCACTGCATTTTGGGCAGGCAGAGTAAGTCCTATGGCTGTCCCAGGGCATCAATCTGCAGCAGAAAGCAAACATTAGGAATTTTTTTATAGGGAAAATGAAATTAACTCTGTAGTTTCAGGCAGGGCTGAACAGTACATAGACCCCATTCCCGAAATATTTGTGTAAATTGACCCTCTCTCTTGCAAGCCCTTGTTGCTATTTTCTCTGCAGCTCCCAGGGTTTTAAACTGCTCCATAGCCCAGGAAGGTCATACTGCCACCAGATGACATACTCCTGGCAGAACGTCTGACATGAGACACCCATGAAACACATGCGCCTTAAAGCCTCAACACATGTGGTATTTAAAATCATATCTCCTGGAGCGCAGTGCAGTATTCTAGACATTTCCATCCTGTCAACAACCCTCACAAATATCCATCTGGTCACAATAACACTCCATATGTATTGGCTGAGGGATAATATCTTATTAAACTAATTAGAACAACTAGGTTAATGGGTGTTCTCTTATGTACATGCAAGTGTAAACCAGGCATGCCACAAGGACTCAGTGTTTGGTTAAATGAAGCACTGATGAATAGGATTTGAGAACGTGGGTATCAGATATAGATAAGGGGAAAAAAACAACCTGAAGTGGGATATTGCAACCAAGCTAGGATGCTAGCTGTAAGCCACGGATAATGTGGAGGTAAGTCAGTGACAGGTATGAGTGCCCTCCAAGGACAACAATTACAGAGACAGTTGTCTGAACAGAGCAGAGCTCATTGGAGTTGTCATGGTAAACACTGTATATTTGTTATGTGAATAAAATAATTATATAGCAAGATTATACTCAATTATTAATTAATCAGGCATGAGAAGTTATTCCTCAAACTGTCAAACTAAGAAAGTGTCTGGATTTCAGTTAACCAGTTAGGACATTCACAGTTTTAATTATGGAAGTGGACATGAGAAAGATAAGTGGTGCAGAAATTGCTGAAAGGAATAATTAATGAACTACGAAACACAGGGCATGAAGCTTTTTAGAGCTGGTGCCATTTTTTTCCTTTCACTGCGAACCAGTCAAATACAAATTTGTTAAGATAAAGGCATCCCCATTTAGACTCAAGGGACCTCGGTGTCTACTGGAATCAAGACAATCTAAAAACAGCTCTGCTCTGCTTTGGAAAGGTAAATGAACCTTCTGTGGAAAGCAAAAGTGTGAAGGTTCAGAAGAAACCCATTACAAGCTTCAGCACACACTTGTGACAAGAATTGTGACTCTGGTTTTGGAGAACACAGTCTCCCCTAGGGATGCCAACTAACCTGCAAAGTTAAAACATTGCATTCACTTAAGCTGTATAACCTCTTCTCTCAGATGGGGGTCTAATTGCTCCCTGTAACATTATTCCTAAAACAAATTAAGATTTTTTTAGCATTCTTGAGAACAGAGTTGTTAAAGTTTGCTGGTCAGAACAAATTTATCAAGTTAACTTGTACCCTATTATGCTGTTTTCTCAAAACATCAGTATAATATACAAGTTCATTGGTTGCAATAGTCTTGTTCAGGTTAAGTTTTGGTTTTCATTCTATCTTTTTTATCTTTTTTTGTTTGTTTGTTTGAAAGGGAGATATGTGTGCCTAAGTTCCCTTGGACATGAATCCAAAACCCAGAATGTTCATTAGAAAAATAGATGCTTCCACTCAACATGGAGAAAGAACAAGTTTCAAAACCCTGAAAGTCGCCTCAAAATGAAAGTGTCATCCTGTTGACAGCTCCAATTCTTTAAATCGTTCCGTCTGACACTTAGTAGAGCTTCAAGAAAATGGACTTCTTTGATCATATCTGAAGAATTGTATGTCAAAATTGTGAAGCTCCTTGTTCATTTTCACTCTCACTTTCTGTCTTGCTAAATAAACCTTCGTAGTTTAGGTCTTGCATGTTACTTGTACGTTAGTGTTACAGAGAATGAATCACAAAAATTAACATTGCAAATAGTCACGGCAAAACAATACTTCAATTGCTACCAGAATTTTATCATATATCCATCCACACAAATTCAAAAAAACATAAGCATGAATGCACAATATCCTGTGTGCTCACTGTATGTTTGCCAGCCATCTTCTGCTCCTATTGTTAACCCACAACACCATTCTGATTAGTTATGGGGCATGCTGATGAAGTACTGCACTTGATAAACTGTATTTGCTACAGATCAGACCCTGGCCTTTTAGTCCTTTAATCTTCATGGCCTTTCTCAGACTTTGGAGAGGGCTCCTGGAAAATTAATTCTAGGAGTTGTTTTTAAGTAAAGGAAACTGTTTGCAAAAGCCAACTACTTGAGAAAAACTAGGCAGTTATAAGAAAGGTAGGAAGGTTATAAATTCTTATATAGAAGTGGGAATTATTCTTATTAAGCAGATTCTATACAAACTATTTTCTTTGAGAAAATACGCTCCTCTGAACACCGTTAAAGGCCCAGGAGTAGAACAGCTAAGGTAAGCCAGTTTTCCAGACCTCACCCCTGAAAGTGTTTAAGGCCAGGTTGGATTGGGTCCCTTCCAACTCTAACTATTCTATGATTCTATGAAGCTGTTCGTATTTTTTCGTAGGTGTCAAAGATTTCCTACATGAGGCAGGACAGAATGGTGCTACTGATTTTTTATATACATAGCATTTAAAGTAAAAGATGACACAATTCAGTCTTTTGATGTAAAAAATGCAAACTCAGATTAAAAAACATGTAGGGAAATAACTACAAACACCGGCATCTAAATGGCTTTATTTGGTTTCATTTTTCCTGATTTGTTCAGTTCTGCATTACAAAGTCTGAAATAAGCTTTAACAACTGGCTAATTTTTGACATGAAGCCCACTTTGTGTTTTTTCTACATCTCCTAGCCTCTGGATTTCTTATTTAGAGTTTGTCTGTTATAGATTCTACTCACTTTGCCTGCAGCACCAGTTAGTGAGCAGTGTCTTTATTCTAGAACAAAGTAAATGAGTCATTATGCAGAAATTGTTTTCTATAAAGGGTACGGGGCCTGGTCAAGAAGGGAATTTGTTTGTTATGTTTCTAATGCTAAATTTCCAAGTACTCTATTAATATACAAACATAAAGTATAAGTAAGTTTTGCATTTGGCTGCTTCTCATTCACATGTAGACTTACTGTAAGTGAACATGCAAATCCTCCAAACATTTATTCCACACGCATTTTAGATTCATAAGGAGTCATTTGCAAGTATGGAGTGGCATATGCACTTTTCAGAGTTTAGTTTTTGCAGCATGCCTGACCTTTCAAAAAATGAAGAGAAGTGCATATGCATCCTAGTGCAAAGCTCAGAATGGAATTCACAAATGCCATGGGAACTAACCCCTAAAAGCAGTTGGGTTTGGGTTTGGTTTCTGGTTGTTTTTTTTTTTTTTTTTTAAGTTTGTTTTCCATGCAATTCAAGGTTAAATGAATCCAAACCTATCAGCAACATACTCACAAGGTTCTAGCACAAGAGTTTTGCCTCTCTCCTCTCTAAAATATTGTAACCAAGCAACTGAACTCTCAGGGAATTTAACCAGTGATATAAAGTCATCCTCTTGTTATATTAGTTATAAACTGATGTCTTTCCCTCCAGCAGAATCCTTTTTCTGCATATACTTTCTCTGAGACAGGATGAGTTTGACTGGTTTCCCTTTCAGAAGGTAGCTGGGACTACAGGATGCAAGATATTCTACATCTTGATGCCAGAAGCATTCAAGTATTATTTATTTTTTACTTAAGAAAAAAATAAAAGAAGTTTCTCACCAGTTCCCATACAGTCACAAACAGCCCATCCTTCTCTCAATGCTCTTATCTTAAATCTATTCAGTTGCAGAATTTTAACAGAGCACTCGAGTTGAAGAGTGTAGCAGCACAGCCAAGGGGGTGATAAAAGAGAAAAAGAGAAAGAGATGTAATAAGACTGGGTTTGAAAATGGAAAAGAAAAAGGAAATGCTTAGTCTAGCAGGCTAAAAAAAGGCTCAGTGAGGAGAACTCCATGCAGTTTGGCACAGATAATATAGCTGACTAGCTCGCCACCACATATGTACCAACTTTCAGTTTGTGAATCTCTTTGGAGCCATAATGCTTAGCACTGCAAATCATCTACTGAAAGAACCTTCAGATCTTTGAAACTTATTGATGCAATTACCTTTGTGCTGCTGAGCTGAATGCAATGCCCATTGTTTGTCTGTAAACTTTGTCTGCAATTGCAAGAAAAAGAAAAGGAAAAAAAAAGTATTAATCTTTGCAGCATGTATCATGTAGGTAGTCGTCCTTTTTGGATCAAGCCAAGCTAAGAAATTAGTTTAACCTTTTAGTGTCAAGTTTGATGGACCCAAGGTGGCCCTGTACTTTTTCACTGTGCAGTACAGTTTATGATTGCAATAAACCTGAAGGAAAAATTGATGTTGACAAAGATTATATATATATATTTCTTCTCCTCCTGGTAAGACAGAAAAGTGACAAGTGTCACTTTTAAAAAGCAGTAGCTTCACGTACAATCTAAGGACAAGGTTAGTCATCAATCATGTCTTTTCATAAGTCTCCACTGATGAGTTTGACTTTGGACCTGAAATCTTTGAACCCTGCTTCAGCTTCTGTCTCAGAATCATGGATTCATTCATTCATTCCTAGATTCATGGATTTTTAAGGCCAAAAAAGAACAATTACAATCATCTTGTATGACCTCTTACATTACACAGGCCAGAGTTTGTGATTTCATTCTCCTTACCCCTACTTATTTCCCAAATGTTTTCACGTGTTCTTCTCTTGCACTCAATTGCTTACTAAACTCATTTTGATGTTTCAGCCTTGTTCAGTACTGCCTCTTCCTCCACTTGCTTCATGTAGGATATATTCCTGCCATGAATCGCTCTCAGAACAATTCTTACATAAAGCTTGAAACTAACCTTGATACTAGAGCTAGAAACTTTTAGTGCCTGTTAAATATAATGCTACCACACTCTCTTAAAAAAAGCACATTATCTACTACTGCTCTTCAGTAGAAATTGTCTTCCCTGACACTAAATGTTCATCAACTAATCTCTTGAAACATATGATGTAACAAGGCTTTTTCTTTAATAAACAACTTAGTAAATATAGTGGAATTAAAGGTACCATTTTAATTTATATACATATCTGACACTTCTCCAAGCCTCTGTCTTCTCCCATTTCCCTTTTTCCCCTTCCCTCTTGTAAGCCTGTCTGAGTCTGTCTCTTTCTTTACCTATCTGCCTCATAAGAGTTCAAATGCAAAGGACTTCTCAGTTCACAGGTAAAATAAATTTTCAATGTGTGTCTAGTAACAGTTCATGGCCTTTTCTTCCCCCCACTGGTCAAACAAAAATTAATAGGATGCACCAATCTGCCATTGTGTCCTTGACATGCAATTTGTTATAAATAATAATACAAATGATTACAGGGAAAAGTACTAATGCTAGGACTGCATCAGTTTGCCAGCATGGGGATAAATAAGACATCTCTCTCTGTGGGTGACTGTGTCATCACATTTTGTACTGGCGCTACCCAGAAGGCTTAACAACATGAGTCCTGTCATGGCTAGTCTCAAAGTTTCTTCACAGAGAAGCTGGAGGGTTAACGCCCTTTTTAAAGAGAAATAGCTAAAAAGAGTTAAAATAAGTGGCTCTCCGATGGGCTGTTGTGTTGAATGTATGTAATTGCCCACAAGTCACATATCTTCCCTTCTTCATATTATTGCAAAACCTGCTGCATTTGTGTGGTACAGCAGTTCCTCAGGTTTTTATCTTCTACAAAGACAAGCTGTAATTTCTTTTACAGGGCAAAGGGAAAAAAGTCTCATAACAGAGAAGGCAATTACAGGAGCAACAGTCAATGCCAAGGATGGGAGAAAGGGTTGCGTTATTATTCACATGCAAACCTGAGAGTCAAAAGTCCTGGAATGTATAGTAGTTCAGCTCCATACCTGTGCGGGTAATTTACTCAGACTTAGCAGTAAACTAGAGATATTTACAGGGAAATTCTTTTTTAATCCATTTCCCAAACTTGAAACTGATTTCACCTTCTTACTGATAGTAATTTGTTGATATGTCCAGATGTTTTATATTTTGGTACCACTTAAATGCAACTATGCAAGCTGCTATACAAATAAATATCATGGAATAATCAGTTACCAGAACAACTTAAGAATTTCAAGTCCTGTGCTGTGCTTTAATTTAACTTATGCTTGAACATAAAACACATTTTTGATGAAAATGTGTATACATTTGCCACAAATTTTTATGAACCACCAGAAGATATATGTTGCAAAATCAGTAGAGCTAAATTTAAAGATCTGAAAAATCACAGAGATCACTATCACATGGAGGGACAGGCAGCTGAAGGTTATGGTTTAGACTGGTCCTGCTGATTTATTTTTCCCTAAAAGAAGCTTGTTTTTTGTGCTTCACAATACACTGGAAAGTATAATTCTGGTTATCCCATGCACTCTCTTGGGTGGATGAATGTCCTGGGTTTAGCAGTAGCAGTCATTTTTCTCCTTCTTAGTAGCTGGTGCAGTGCTGTGTTTTTGACTTTCAGCCTGGGAACAGTGCTGATAACACTGATGTTTTCAGTTGCTGCTCAGTAATGTTTAGTCTGACGAAGGGCTTTCTGAGTCTCATGCTCTGCCAGGGAGGAGGAGAAGCCAGGAGGAAACAGAGAGAAGACACCTGATCTAAACTAGACAAAGAGGTATTCTATACCACAGCACGTCATGCCCAGTGTATAAACTGGGGGCAGTTACCTGGAAGTGCCAGATCACTGCTCAGCTGGGCTGGGTATCGGTTGGAGGGTGGTGAGCGGTTGTATTCTCTTCCCTTGTTGTTTCACTTGTCATTATTGTTATTGGTGGTAGCAGCAGTAGTTTGGGTTATACCTTTGTTACTGGACTGTTCTTATCTCAACCCGTGGGAATTACATTCTTTTGATTTGCTTCCCCACCCTTCTGGGAGGTGGGGGGAGGAAGGTGGGGGAGTGAGAGAGATTCTGCGTGGTTTTCTGAGTTATGTCTGGGCTTAAACCACGACAATGAGCTATACTGTTCATAATGAACTGAGGCTGTGGGTGATGTAATTTTTCAGAAATCACATATTATTTGGTGCCTTATAGAAACATAGTGTGTTGGAGGACTACATGTCATTGGAAAGAATGAGCGCCAGTTACCCAACTGGTTCACACTCCGGTAACTGAAGACAAACAACATGAAACCATGTATTTCAGATTTAATACAAAGAAAACTCAATCAGAAAGTGATTAAACAAACGTTTAATTCTAAATGAATATTTGGGGAAAACTACATTCCATGTAGGTTTGTGTATGTGTGAGTGTGTATATGTGTGTGTGTTTGTGTATGTGTGTGTGTGTGAATGTTTTCACTCTGATTCATAACAGAAATATTAACATTGAGATACTTGTATTTTCCCAGAACATTAAATGTCTTCATGTTATTATTTAATTTTGTATTACTAAAATGTCTCAGAACATCCATTATGAGAGCATTCATGTAAGTGTGGATAATAGCCTGCTTTTGCTACTAGCAGTTTGCAATTGAAATAGGCAGTATTATCAGATTATATTATCAGCCCCAAAAGTTCAAAACCCAAACTCTTTTCCCTTCTAGAAAGTACATAATTGTAATCAATGGCAGGTACTTTCAAGGACAGTTCATCCTCCACTGCTCAAGCAGCTCTCCTATTTCCCACTCATACTCGCAGACATGCACTCAATTATATAGTGAGAACATAATATTCCAGGTCCAGCAATTGTTCTGCAAAAGCAGGAATGTAGGATTTCAATGAGGTTTGCAAGACAGGAGCAATGCCATGAATTACCTTTAACCACCTTGTAACAGAAAACTCCCGTTAGACAAATGAAGGAAATATCTCATAGGGAGTGATAAAGTTGGTAAAGTTAGGGCAACAAATCAACTACATTCATCAGTAGAAGTAGCTAGAGGAATGCATTAAAAAAAAAAAAAAAAAAAAAAAAGAGTTACAACAGAAATGGTGAAATATTTTGGAATACCAAGAGATTGTGTTAGCATCTCTCTTTAATGCTTTAAAAATACAAATTCCACAGTCAGAAACCTAAATCTTTATTAAGCACTAATAGAAGCAGAGACTTTCTGTGGAACTGCTGGGCATTCCCAGTTTGGACTAATACAACCAAGAGTTACAGGTGCTTAGCCATTCAGAAACTTGGTGTTTAATTTAGTTGCTTATGCCATTTTGGTGATGGCCTTTAAATCCTTACATCAGAAAATCTTGATCTACATTTATATGCAACTGTTGTCTATGCTTTTACTTCCAGTTTGATTTGCAGCATAGATAAGAGTTCTAAAATAAAGCTAGCAGGTACTGACAAGCTTTATGACACTGCTTTAAATACTGTGGTGGGAAACAAGACTTTAAGAACAAAAATACCCTAAATCAACCACAACCCAAATCCTAAGCAAATAGACACTAGCTGTCGGTGTTAGAAAATTGTTTCACTGAATGCATTCTACATACAAAATTATCAGGTATCTCTTCAGCATCTAGGGATAATCTAATAATTTATTCTTTTCTACTTCCAAACCTGTTTCCTCTCCATTGATGGGGAATGGCTGCATAAGCTTTAAAATATCAGAAATCTTTTCAAATGGGTTTAAAACCTGACAGCTTTGGATTGCAGGCTCCAGATTGTTGCAAAATTTATTTCTAATAACTGCATGGTCTGGCTGGTAGCCTTATAGGGGAACTGATGTATTGGAAAATATTATGAACAATGCTATAAAGTAAAAATGTTCTGAATTAGCCAAGACTCATCTTTGTGTTGCCATATAAAGGTGGGCTGCTTTGTTCAATCTGCCATCACAGATGTTACAGGTAATAGTGTTGTGGGAGAGAATGCAGCGCACACTGTGCCCTTCATCAAAGGAGTAGCTCCTGCAAATACTGAGGTGGAATGAAAAAACACATTCTTGAAGCACATGTTTGCTTCATAACCTGACATTAGAAACAGTGTCATTTTAACTGTATGATTAATCTTTTCTATTTCTTTTTCCTTATTTTTGCATTCACTGAAATTCATTCCTGTAAGTAAGCAGCACTCCTTTTCTTTCCTGTATTCCCCATATCTTTTTGTCTCATCCTTTGAAGTGAAGTAACCCCCTCCTCCCCCCCAGCTTGGTTTTCTTTAGAAATAAATCAATATGTTTCAAAAGTAGAAGACATGTGCACTCAATGAAAATAGCAAAAAAGCTTGACTGTGGACAAGTCAAATGTTAAAACTTAATAAAAATAGGATGAAAAGATTAGTGTGAGAAACAAGCTGCTAAAGTTCCTAATATGAAAGAAGCAATAATAAAAAGTTCTTCATATCCATCAAAAGCAAGAAACTTGCCAGAGAGTTTATGGGATTTACAAATGACCAAGATGTAAAAGAATCATACAAGGAAGATAATGTCATAACAGAAAAGAAAAATGAAATCTTCATATCCATGTTCACAGTGAGGAAGGGAAATTCTGTTCCTTCTGTGTGTTTGAATGTCAGTCTCAAAATGAAGTGTCAGCAGAGGAGATTTTAGGCATATCAATAAAAAGTAACAATCATCAGAACCAGATGGCATTTGCCTAAGACTCTGAAAGGAATTCAAGTATGTAATCACTGAATTAGCTGTGTTTTATCCCTACTGCTTCAGGATAAGAGATAAGAGGGTAAGTGGGAAGGGAAGAAGGGAAGGGAAGGGAAGGGAAGGGAAGGGAAGGGAAGGGAAGGGAAGGGAAGGGAAGGGAAGGGAAGGGAAGGGAAGGGAAGGGAAGGGAAGGGAAGGGAAGGGAAGGGAAGGGAAGGGAAGGGAAGGGAAGGGAAGGGAAGGGAAGGGAAGGGAAGGGAAGGGAAGGGAAGGGAAGGGAAGGGAAGGGAAGGGAAGGGAAGGGAAGGGAAGGGAAGGGAAGGGAAGATTCATTGCTTGTAAAAACATCTTGTTCCTGAACTGAAATCATAAGCCCAATCAGAATTCTTTCTAACTTCAGTGTCCTTAACTTAATATTGCATAAGATTGCATGCCAAGCTTCTACTAGTATATATTTACTGAGATTTATTTGGAAAAAGAAAAAAAAAAAGAAGAAATGTATTACGAGATTTGGAAGACCACCTTAACAGTTTAACTTGAAGTCACTTCTTTTTAATTATTCTGAACATTTAACACATTTTTGACCTTAAAAGTTTGGATATTTGTATTTTCTTCCATATATTCTACAGTATGGCAGCTAGCACATCAGACTTCTTGCTTTGCTCATTAAGAAATCACAGCAACATTAAAAATAGAAGCTCTTCAAAACTCTGTTTAAATCATGTTCTTTTAAGGAAATGAAAAATTCATTGCTGATGACATGGCAATTTTCCAATCAAACATTTCTTTTGGTTGCAAAGACAGAAAACATGTGAAAACAAAAAGGCATTATGGCAATAAAAACTTTAACAAAGCTCACTACACAGTGGCTGCTGTTTCTGTGAAATATTGGTCTTTCAAGGGTAATATTAATTCAAGTAACATGCAAGTAAGGGTTCCAAAGATCTTAAATGTTGAAAAGAACCACAGATCTTCCAAGTCTCACATACAAACTAAAAGAAGGCCATATGTAATGGAGACCTGAATACAGTAAAAGATTTTGTTTGTGGGGAAGGAAGCTGAAGGGCAGGGAGAAATAGGGAAAGGAATGGAGGGGAAAAAAGAGAGAAGTGAAGAAGTGATATATGAATTTTAAATATCATAATCACAAGATGCGAGTTGTTATCTTTTGCTTATACCTCACAAACACCAATATTGAGGCTTAATGAGTAGCTGAATGTAGTGCCAGCCTGAGAAAACCACTAAGGTAATTACACCAAATCAAAGATAACGTGAGGTTTCTTGATAGGGAAAGGGAGTGAAAGTTTGGATGTTTGGATTCTAATAGAGAGGTATCAAAACGGAATTATGTGTGAGGTGGAAGAAAGTTGGTCATGATTGCTGACGAGAATGCTTGGTCAAAATTGGATTTAGGTGACTAGCTGCAGAGATGTCTAATGACATAAAAAAAAGAACACAAAAAAATTAAAAAAAAACCAACCAACCAAGCAAACAAAGCAACTAAAAAATTGAAAGTCAATGCAGTGAAAGATAGAAGAAAGGCCCCAAGATAAGGAAAGAAACTGAGATGGCAAATTATAAAAACGCATCTTTACAGTGACAGTGTTGGATTAATGGTAGAATTCAATGATTTTAAAGATCTTTACCTACCTAAACAATTCTGATTCTATGATTCCTGACACTTGCCATATTGATGGTTTTTTGGAGGGTGATTTTGCTTAATTGTTCTTTCTCTTCGAGCTGGCTAACTTCAGCACATTTCAAAACAAGGTGGGAAACATGAATTTAAAAGACCTGTGGTTCTGTGGGATGGTTGCATTTTAGTTACTTGTACAGAAAGGAACAATAAGAACAAATGAGGTAGACAGACCTTTCACCAGCTTTCCAGGAAATAAAAATGTTGAAGCATTCTTTCAGGAGGTGAGCTATATTGCTCAAATGTTGTAAATGAGTGAAGTGAACTGAGTGTTCTAGACCCTGAGTTTTTGGGTAAAAGGAAAAGGCAGCTCCAAGAAATTGCTCTTTATGTCCTGAACTCTTCTTCCAAGTACCTGACAACTAGCTTGTTCTTTAGAATCAAACGTAAGATTTAACTTTGAGAAAGAGGAAAAAAAAAAAAGTTGTAGAGAACCTAGCTTTTTCTATCCCATTTTCCTTGTTTATCTTCTGCTTATTTTTACTGTAACTAAGTCAGAAAGTAATTTTTACAAACCTATTTGTAGTAGTTTTATTTTTACAATTCCCTTTGAATTATGTTTCGTCATCAACATATGAAGTTTGAAGAGTATTAAGAAGCCTACTTCAAAGTGGATTTGAGTTATAATTTTCCTGCTTCATAATTAAAAGCAGAGGCTTCAATATGTTTATTCATTTAAACTATAACTAGATGTCCCGGTTTAAGCTGGGATGGAGTTAATTTTCTGTTTAGTAGCTGGTGTGCTGGCTTTAGTCTGAGAATAATGTCACCAACGTTTTAGTTGCTGCTGAGTGCTTGACCAAGGACTTTTCAGTCTCTCATGCTCTGCAAGTTAGGAGGGGCATAAGAAGCCGGGAGAGAGCAGGGACAAGACACCTGGCCTGAACTAGCCAAAGGGTTACTCCATACCACAGCACATCATGCTCAGTATGAAAACTTGGAGGAGTTACCCAGAAGGGACAGCTAGCTGCTTGAGTCAGGCTGCAGGTGATGAACAATTATATTGTACCTCACTGTTTATTTTTTTTTCCTTTCCACGTTTAGTTTTATATTCTTTCCCCTTGTTATTTCACTTATCATTATTATTAATAGTACTAGTATTATATTGTGCTTTATTTTAATTGTCAAACTGTTCTTGTCTCAGTCTGTGGGTTTTTCATTCTTCTGATTTTCCTTTGCATTCAGCTTGGGGAGTAGCAAGGTGGGGACTGAGTGAACAGCTGTGTGGCTCTTAGTTGCTGGCTGGGTTTAAACCACAACACTAGGGTTTTATTTCCTTTAAAATTATGCTGATTTCATTCATTTTAATTTTATTTATTGATAAAAATAGTTGAAGATATTCTTTCCCACAGAAGTCTGAAGACAAGTATATTACTAAGAGCCAGCAATTTCCAAATTAGTGAAATGACTCCTACTGTCCTTAGCAAACATTAATTTGTCCCATTTATATTATTCTTGTTGGGGGTTTTGTTTGTTTGTTTGGGGTTTTGTGAGATTGTTTGCTTTTTTTTTTTAAAAAAAAAAAAAAAGAAAAGATTGTAAATTTCAATGAAAGACACAATGGAATTTAAAGTGTAGAATAGATGAAATAATAATCTTAGAACCCATAATAACAAGGCCATGTTTCATATCATCAAATATAGTTATATTGAGGCAACTACAATTCTGCATTCAATCACAGAGGGGCTTTAAGTCTACATTTGAGGAAATGAGGCCAAGCTGCAAAGCATATTCCTTTGTAAGCCACAACACCATTATTTCAAACCTTTACAAGAGGGATGAGTAAAATGCAGTGCAAGAACTCAACATACATATGAGTGACTGCAAAGAAGCAAGAGACACCTATAGGTTTCTGTATGTGAGGGACTTGGGCTCCAGGAAAGTGAAGTCATAATACCCAGCAATATGAGGCCTTGATCTCAGTTAGGACCTCAGGTTCTGCCTCAGTTCAAATGCTGTAATTAAGACTGTATTTAAGTACACAAATAATCTCAAAAGAACATCATAAATCCTGACAGGCAATGCTTTCACTTGATCCCGTTTACATCTGCGTGGGCTGGGTTGTAATTTTGCTGCTAGGGTCTGTCATAGACAGGAGACATGCTTCCAAGCTCCAAATGATGACTGACAAAACTTGTCCCTCTTTTAGGCAGTGATAGCTGAGATCTCTTGGCTACCAGAATATATCTGGACTGAAAGTTATTGAATTTTTAAAGTGTTGATGACTACATCCATATATTTAGTGAAATTCTGATAAAAGAAAGAGAGATAGACCGATAGAAGACACAGTGTACCTCTATGTTTTCTATTTAAACATCATAAATGCACATAGTGCCATACTGGATCATAACTCAGATTTAATGATTCTCATCTGAATGAAATTTAGTACTGCTCTCTAGAGATCGAGAATTTGGAGACTTAAACTGTAAAAATGTAAGAGAAATTTAATATACTTACAATTACTCCATGGCAAGTGTCTAAAATTTCAGTCACCCTGGAAGGCTGTTTCTGTTAGCATTATTTTAATTTCATACCAGTGTACCTCCATCAAAAGTCCTAATTTATACCAGTGAAACTGATGAAAGATGTCATTATCCATGTCACACAATATCTATAACCTATCTTTAGAAGCACCCACAGATCTTATTCTACCCCTTTCTGCTCCAAATGAATCACACTTCAGAGTACACTCCTGTCAGGTCTGCTGTTAACCTGTTTTGGCAACTTGTTATTCCTGGTAAATTGAAGGTGTCATCTAATACAGGAATTTAAGATAAATTTATTGGAAAAACAGTTCCCTTTAAAATTAGTTGATTAAATATGATAGAAAACAGGTCAACAAAACCCATGAATAATTTAAGATCTTAAGTTGACTTTGAAAAGTTGGTAAGAGATCAAAATATATATATATTTTAACCAAATAAATAAAAGCAATATATCTGAATTTATTTTTGAAACTGGTCATAAGAGATCTGCAAATCATTGCAAGAAGATAAACCTTTGTTAAGATGGATGTTTGAGTCCATAAATTCAGAGACATAGTTCTATACTGGTAGGATTTCCAAACTTAACTCTATTAAATTCTTCTACTCTGGACCTACCTGAAGATGAAAAGATTTTGTTTTTTTGGAGTAGAATCAATAAATAAAGGCAAATAAGAAATTAATCTATTAAGTATATTGTAATACCAATATGAATGCTGTCTTCTGCATGTCATCAGTGAATAATATGTGTATGTGCAATTAATATAGATTGTTTCTTAGTGAATTCTTCACAAAGAGCATTCTGAAAGTATTGTAATTTAGTGAATTACTAGTATTCTAAGCATAGCATTAAAGTGACGGTGAGATTTATTTTTCCTGTTTGCTCCACATCTTGTTTAGTACAGCTATCAAAATGATCATCTAGCACATTTTTGTCATGTATTTGGTGCTGATAGTGACTATTATGATAATTAAAATTATAATAATAGCAATCTTAACAATAATCCTTTTTCTTGCTACTTCTATTGAAACATCTCAGGTAAATCAAAACTGCATGTAAGTAATTTTAATCTTTTATTTTTTAGATATGTAAGGAGAAGCAAGAAATATTACATTGAAATATATTTGTGTTCTTTTTTACTTTTAATTTTACTCTTTGTTGCATGGATGAACTGTATTCTGAAGAGCTATATAAATTATTATCCAAAATAATGCATCTCAGTCATATGGTAGTTTCTCACTAGGTTGCTTAGTGTGTATGTACAAGGTAGAGGTTATTTCAGTGTCCTTGCTGCCTTTCACTTGAGTTTCTATCTCTTAGTTACCAAAGACATATCAATCTCACTTTTCTTATTTCACTCTTACTCTTTCTTTTCCTTTTCTCCCTCTCCCCCCTCTCTCCCCTCCGTCTCCGCTGTTGCTGTAGCATGTTTGTCCACACTGTGAGCTGATTTTAAATTTAGTATGGGATATAATTGCTCTTTTTCTTGACACCTGAAGGGCTCTAGCCCTGTATTTAAAGCCAGCTTCTGAGAAGCACAAGAGGACACTTTAAGTCTCATCTGCAGAATAAAGAAGGAGAATAAACAGGTTTTCCAGTAACTTCTGCCATAGAGAAAAAGGAAAAGGAAAAAAAAAAAAAAAGAGGAAAAGAAAAAGAAAAAAAAAGGAAAAAGAAAAAAGGAAAAGGAAAATTAAAAGAGAAAAAAGGAAAAGGGAAATTAAAAGAGAAAAAGAAAAGGAAAAGGAAAAAGGAAAAGGAAAAGGAAAAGGAAAAGGAAAAGGAAAAGGAAAAGGAAAAGGAAAAGGAAAAGGAAAAGGAAAAGGAAAAGGAAGAGGAAGAGGAAGAGGAAGAGGAAGAGGAAAAGGGAGAGAGAAAAAGAGAAAGAGAAAGAATTAAACAAAAAAGAGAAAAAGGCAGAGAAACACAACAAAAGTCAAAATTAAACAATTATCAGTTGCATACATAACATTCATATAACATGTAAAGATGGCTGTGTAGCTGTGTGGGTTAAGGTAGGGTAGTTCAGCTTCCAGGTCTTGATATAGTGTGGGTGGCAATATTAAGCAACTTATCTCCAGAACAGGGAGAGATTTCAGTGACAAACTTTTCTTTTGTAGCCCGTATTTCCATCTGCCCTAGGTGTCACTAATCTTAAAGTTCTGATATTTGTGAAAAAAACATTGTGGGTGCTCAGTCCAGGGAGGCCACCTTAGACAGAGCCTTGGGCTACATGGTCTGTTGTGAAGTGTCCCTGCCTATGGCATGATCTTAAAGTCCTTTCCAACCCCAATCATTCTATGATTCTATAATTCTGTATCTGTGTCAGCGTTGACATTTCCCCTGCTGTAAGGTCTTTGAAACAGGTAGGTCTGATTCTGAAAAAGGGAATGGGATGGATTTTATCTGAAAAAGATGCCATTGAAATCAGTGAGATTCATTGCTTCATGATACTAATTGTTGCATGGCTTGGCCTTGTATTTGAGAGAGTCAAAAGAAACAGCAGTAGACTGTGTAACTGTTTAGTTTTTCAGATATAAAATTAATTGAAATCCTGTCATAGCTGTAACTCCTCAGTGTGGCTTAATTAGCATAGAATGGAATTTAACAGAACAAAGTATTTCAGTTGAAAAGGTCCTATAGTAATTATGTAGTCCAACTGCCTGACCAGTTCAGGTCCAACCAAAAGCTGAAGCATGTTATTAAGGGCATTGTCCAAATGCCTCTCTCAAACACCGGCAGGTTTGGAGGCATGACCACCTCTCTGTTTCTGACCACTCTCTTGATAAAGACATGCTTCCTGAAGTCCAGTCTAAACCTCCTCAGTTGCAGCTTTGAACCATTCGTACACATCCCATTGCTGGACACCAGGAAGAAGAGGTTGGCACCTTCCTCTCTGCTTCACCTTCTCAGGAATCTGTAGGAAGCAAGAATGCTGTCCCTCAGCCTCCTTTTCTCCAAACTAGACAATCCCAAAGGCCTCAGCTGTTCCTCACAGGACATTCCTTTCATCCCTTTCAACAGCTTTGTTGCCAAACTCTGGACACATTCACAGACCTTCATGTCTTTCTTAATTCACAGGCAGAGCTCCTCCAGAACTGCACACAGTGGGAAAATTACTTCTAAGCCTTCAGACTGTAATGTTTTAAGAACATGTGAAAGGTTAAAAATGAAGAGTTACTCCTGAAAGATATTTGATGACATCGTTTGACTGTATCCTCATCAGAGTTTTGTCAGCACAATCTGCTCCTGCTGTGGGTGCAGAATTGTAATATTTGAATCCCCAAGTGACACCATGTTGTTATGCTGCAGCCCAGTTCCAGATGTCTCTTGCCTGGGCACCTTTTCCACCCAGGGGATCAGCTGCATAGCTGATCATCCCTAGGACATGCATGGTTTTCCCCTAATACAAGAGCACTCACCCATTAGGAACCAGCAATTACAAGGCTTTAGCCAGAGCACATGTGTCTCATTAGAACCATTCATCTCAGCTTCTTTCCTCAGTGGAGTGTCTTGAAAAAATTCAGAGGATGAAGCCCAGGGAGATCAAGCAAGCAATTGACATCTAAAAGCTACAAAATGCACTAAAAAAGGAAGGAAAATAGTCTCCACAGCTAAAAGGGGAGCAAAGCCAACTTATGTCAAACAGCCATTCAACTACCAGCTCTTGCAAAGCTACTAGTTAGTATTCAATTTCCAGACTCTGGCAAACACTCCATCCCATTATGAGAGAATATAATCTTCTTTCTGCTACATCGTTTGTTTTTAATAAATCACATGCAGAGCTTTTATATCATAAGCCTCTAAAATACAACTCATGTTCACACATCTCACATAAATAAATAAAATAATAAACAAACATGCACACACACATGAGCAGAAGCCACATAATTATTGAGTTGCCGGTGTCCCAAATGCTGGATTGTAAATTATAGGTTCATTAGGGAATTTTGTCCTCTTTGACTCAGTTATGATAAATATGCTTTAAAATGTAAATTTTGTGACATACTGTGGGTATGCTTACAGGAAGTCTGGGTTCCTCTGATACATTGTTCTGGCTGCTACAGAAAGGTCAGCATTTTACCTGCTTCTGGAGCAAAGAAAAGCTTGTAGGTCTGGACAATGCCACGAGTTTTCTTTGGCAACTTACTCTGTTTCTATATGTTAAAAGTGGCAGCACTAATTTCATACTTAGCCATAATGAGGACTATAATTTTCTAAACAGACACCGCTACCAACTCCAGATATGCACAATAAAACACATAAAATTATTCAAAATCATGACTTTTATGATAGCAAAAATGTGATTTTTTAGTTTGCCTGTATGGGGGTACTGGTAATGTAAGTTTTTCCAGCTTCTTTCTGTAATGATGAGTATAAATTTATGCAAAGAAAGATACATGGTTTTACTCTCAGAAAATCACACAAATCTGAGAAATACAGACTTAAGAAATTAAATTAATTTTATGAGACATGACAAGCTCCTAGCACTAAGTAGAGGTTGTCTAATATAGAAATAGAAGAAGCTAAACATGATCTTAAAGTCAAATTAGCTCACTTCTGTTCATTACTTACATTTAAGTTTATCGCTACCCCAAGCTGCAACTACATGACATTTCCATGAAGAGCAGCTCTTCTGATGTACCAGTGTGGATATGCTGGTAGTAGATCGTGAAGCTTCAACATTGTGTGCTACTCTACATAAATAAGAGTAGTGTGCTAAAAAGAAATACAATCTTAAATAAAAGGAATGAAAAAATTAAAAATCATCCCAGGAAGACAATGACTTGCAAGTTAATTTGGTTTGTTTTGAGCAAGTTTTCGGTAAAGACTTTATGGCTATTTTGCCTTCCTAGTGTCAGGAATTATATGGAGCACCTTTGTCCCTGTGTACTATAAGATAATGGGTGAGATTTTTTTCTCAGCATGTTTCTGGATGAAATAAATTTGGAGAAAGGGGTAGCGCTATGACTCAGAGGGACCTCCATAGGTTGCAGAAATTATCTTTCATAAACCTCATGAAGTTCAAAAGAAGCAAATACGAAGTCCTAGATCTGGAATGGAATAACAATATGCAATAGTACAGACTGTGAAACAACTGCTAGGGATAAAGCTTTGTTTGTACATTCAATTTCTAACTTCTGATTTTTACTATGTATTTCTATAGGCGGGGAAAGGCAAGAAAATGGATGGAGCTGTGGTGGGTTTTATGTGTCAGTATGAAAGGTTGTTCCGCTAGTGATTTTGCCATGGGTAACTGTACTAGGAAACAATAAAAAGATGTAATAATCAGATAAGTTCACAAGAACAAATGCCAAAATGGGCAATATACCTTTATACTTCTGCATAATTTTTCATCATTTGAAGATCACTCATTTACTTGTTTGTGAGCCCAGGCCACTGATTTCAATGGTATTTAAGAAAAGTTTTCAGTGTCCCTGTGCAGTAACTCAAAGGTTGAAATACAATGGATGTAATCAGAAATACTCTGAGCAGAAGAGAAATAGGAAGGGGAAAGGGAAAGGGAAGGATACTGGGAAGAAGTGAAAGGAAAGAAAGTAAGGGAGGGAAGAGGGGAGGGAAGAAGGAAGGGAACACAAACTTCAGCATAGTTGATAGTGTAAAAGAATTACTGTTCAGCTGTGGTATTTCATAAGGAAGGATTTAAAATCTGAAGTGGCGTAAATTCTTTGCCTCTGCAAAAGTGTGGTAGGCATTTGCTATATATTACAGATGCATTAGACACGTAGATAAGATTGTAAAAGCCATGGAACAATCACTGGATGCAGAGCTGCTTCAGGCACACCAATCTACAGGTGCTAGCATACTACAGCTACAACAACTAGGTTGAATTACAGCTACCCAGCAGAGATGTAATAAAGGTATGAATTATTGACTTGGCATCATCCTGAGACAGCTTTGGTCACAGCTTTGCTATGTTTTGGAGATGATAGAAAAAGATTTGTGTGATGTAAAATTATAATCAAAGACAGCTCAGGATGAAAAATGACCGCCAAGGTTATGAACTTTAGTGGGAGGCTGCATACTCTGATAAAAAAAGAACTGCAAGGGAGAAAGTATTGATCATTTGATAGCAAGTGGCCAACCCAAAATATCAGTCTCCATTCAGAATTTAACTTCAGGATTTATCCACTTGTCCAAACAGCACATATAGCTCAGCGAGTTAATTGTATCAAAGTGGGCAAAGATGGGACAAACATATAAAATGACAGCTTCAAACCCCAGGATCGCCCTGGAGAGAAAAAGTAAAAAGAAAGCAGCTGTGATTCTCAGTCTAAGTGGGCAACACAGACGTAAAGATTAAGACTTACAAAATTACATTGCAATGCAGAAATAAGACCTTTTCCGTATCTTAAGACTTTTGTTTGGTTTATGTTTGTTGGGTTTTATTTGTTTGCTTGTTTGGTTTTTTTTTTTTTTTTTTTAATTTTGGCATTATATGACTGCTATTTTATCAACGATCACTATTAATTCCTCATGGCATTCAAAATGGAGGACTTGAGAGAAGTTAGGGTGAAACTGTGTTGTGCAAAGAAATGTTATAACATCAGCAATAGCAGTAATGTACTGAAAGAAGCTGCTGTTGAAAGCAGTTAAGACAACTACTCACAATTTATTTCTGCCTTTCTTTCCCTTCCTTCCTTCCTTCCTTCCTTCCTTCCTTCCTTCCTTCCTTCCTTCCTTCCTTCCTTCCTTCCTTCCTTCCTTCCTTCCTTCCTTCCTTCCTTCCTTCCTTCCTTCCTTCCTTCCTTCCTTCCTTCCTTCCTTCCTTCCTTCCTTCCTTCCTTCCTTCCTCCCTCCCTCCCTCCCTCCCTCCCTCCCTCCCTCCCTTCCTTCCTTCCTTCCTTCCTTCCTTCCTTCCTTCCTTCCTTCCTCCCTCCCTCCCTCCCTCCCTCCCTTCCTTCCTTCCTTCCTTTCCTCTCTCTCAGCTTCAGTTAGTGCTTCTCATTGGATTCCTGTAGACTGAGTTTCATTGAATTTTAATAATCACACAAACTTCCTCAGAAATCCTGAAAACAACCCATAAGGAATTGCAGAAATTAAAAAAACAAAACAAAACAAAACAAACAAACAAACAAACAAACAAAAACCAATACAAAAAACAAAACAAAACAAAACAAAACAAAAAAAACCACCAGAATCAAAGATGGTGAAATGAATGTAGAGTCTTTGCCAGATCTGAACAGCAAATCTTCATAAGTAATTTGAAGTGTTCTTCCTCCTTTGTTTTTTGTCATTCCCTCCACATTTTAACAATTATAATCAACTCATGCGTTCTCCATTGGCTCCAAAAGTTTTGTCTGGAGCATGGCTTTTAATCAAGTTTCTCACAGATGAATATTTCAGTACTCGTCAAATAACTGATCTTTTTTTTTTTGTTAGCATACATTTTTATTAAACATTTTTAAATGTCAAGATCATACTAAAAAATAATTTGTACTTGAATGTAATAAACCCTAAATATTAAAACACACTGACATTAATCAGAGAGAGACCACCTAACCTATTGCAGTGTGTCATATGTGCTTTAACACACTTGTCTTAATGATCATATGAAAGATCCACTGCAAAATAAAAGCTAAGGCTGAAAATGTTAATTACAAGTTGATGACTGCAAGCATTCCAAAAGGCAATGAATCAATTAATTAAAAAAAAAAAAAAAAAAAAGAAAAGAGGATTTTAGTGAGAGGTTAAAAGGCTTTTGATTTTCAGGTTTCCCAAAGAACAATATTAGCTGATTGAAAAATTCCTGAAGAATTTGGAGCATAAAATAACGGAGGAAAAAAAAGGATGTGGGGGGCTAAGAAGGTGTATTTAACCTGGTATTTATTTTTCCATTTTTATTAACTATGCTGCTAAAAACTTATAGTGCAAAATAAAACAAAGAATAAAGAGGAGGAAACAAAAGTGAAGAAATAAACTGGAAATATTAATATTTACAAGTTATGGAGAAAATTATATATTTATCAAACAGCAAAAGCACAAAAATATTGATGTTTTAAATTTATTTTCAGTTTTATTAAAGAATATATTTTCCACAAAAATACTTTAATTTGCAAAATTTCACTTACAACATAGACATTTTTGTAGTTCATCTATATCTCCATCTGGTACTTTAATAGCTTACCTAGTTATTTCTCCTTTCTGTATCTTTCCCTTGTTATTTGTTTTCCATATTTGTGCAGAGGGAGATGAAATAAAAGTCAGTTTCTCCTTTGGAAATAACACTTCCTTTTAAGGGGTCATTAAACGTCTGTCTGTCACTTGATTATTCTCTCCTTATCAAAGTCCTTTATTCTTTACTACTAAATGACCATTTTTATGGACTAGATTTCTTTATTTTATTTTATATATTTTATTTTATTTTATTTTATTTTATTTTATTTTATTTATTTTATTTTATTATATTATTTTATTTTATATTTTATTTTATTTTATTTTTTATTTTATTTCATTTTATTTCATTTTATTATTTTCCTTATCTTAAATCCTACTTATGCTCAGAGGAATAGAGCTTAATAGCTGTAGTCAACTATCTCACATCAGTGACATCAGAGATATTACCATGCTGCATTGTCTGTTTAGTCAGTTTAGTTCATAGCCAAGCTTTTCCAGATGCTTGAGACATTTGGGCCAAAGTCTTCTTTTCAGCCATACTTGTTCATACACGTTTAATTGAAAATAATGAAAGTTTAATTCACAGATTTAAGTATTTAAGTTGTGCTATAGGAAAGACTGATTTACATATTTAAATAATTTCAAGGTATGTATAAAAAATACAGTAACTCATATTAATGCATTTCCAGAACATGATCACATTCACTGTATTTCCAACTACTGAAGAACAGTTTTATAGCATCAATAACAAATGCAATAAAATCATATTTCTTTGTTAGGTCTTTTCTAAAAAAAAAAAAATCCTCAAAACAATCACCAAAACTGAGACTTCTTTTCTTCAAAGTTACTTTCTTTTAAAAAATGACTTAATTGTTCTTATATTACACAATAAAAGAACAGACGGAATTGACAAAATTAATTCTAGAAAAGCTGGTTGTTGCTGTTTTTTATCTTCCCATAAATCATAATGCTTGACTGAAATTGGAAAAATGGACCAATAAAAAGAAATTACTCACAAAAATGTGAGAATTGGTAAAATAAATGTTTTATTTTTTTGCCATTAAGTAGCTGATTTGAAGAACTATAAATTACTGTGAATATTTTTATCTTATTTTGATTTGGAATAACCTTATTTGTATTATTCTAATTGAAAAATAGAAAGTATTCTAGAGTGAGGTTTTTTTAATGTATATATGATACATATTGCTTTACACCAGGCATTTCTCATTTTTCCTCTCCACTTGTTGCATGAAGTCTTTTATCTTCAAAATTTTTTTCTTCTCTGCTTATACATAGGCTCGGAGAGAAGGAAAACTTACTTAGGAAGGAGATAAATTATTCTGTAGAACTTGTTTTATGAGGTCTGAGAGTTTTTCACTGACCTTTGACTGATTGAAGAAGTTGATGTTTGTGTGGATCACAGACATCGATAATTCTGTGATTCTTTTGTCTTAGGTCTTTGAAATTATACTCAGTCTGGTCCTAGAACTTGTGTGGGTCAGTACATCACCTAACAAGGAGACTGTGGAAACAGATCAACGTAACAGGCTGCCTGGCTCTTCTGTCATGTGTGAAGTTTGGGGAAATGGTTGGGGGGGGAGCACCTCTTACTTTTGAACACTTTAATTTCTTAATCTCAAACAGGCGCAGAGACCATAGAGAGTCATTAATATTTCTTATGTGTTTCTGAAATTTTTTGCTTAGCTGTATTTTCAAAATCATTCCTGGAAGAACTGTGACCAGTCGTATAAAGTCAAGTGCAGCTGTTGGTCTTTTTGAGACCATACACTTCTTATTTCTCTGTACTTACTCTTAAAATAGGATTGCGCTTAGTAGATGTTTATAAATATACTAAAGAATCACGCATACAAAGCAAACAGATGGTATAGTTTATTCCTTCTCTTTGCCACATATTACCTTTCTAATACTATCATGAAATATTGTGAGACTTTGTAAAAATATATCAGACAATTGGTTAAAATTTGGATATTATCCTCATGATGTCTAATATCAGAAAAACACAGTTTTAATTGGATGTTTGATTATCTCTTCAGTGTAAGTATTAAAGAGAAATGATTTATGGTTCCATGATGTACTTCCATGCCAGGAAATTTCTCAAGTGGATGCCTGTAACCCCTTCAGAATAAGGAAATTATTTCCAAGTTCTTACCCTATTCTTGCCAACATTTTCCATTGAAAATAAAGATCTCCTCAGTGACTGAAGAGATTGCATACGCAAACTTCCTGTAGTTGACAACTTCCATGTTATCCATACATTTAGTTCATAGAATGCTGGGATCTCCACACTGAAGTCTGAAAACTTCTTGTGTAGGGATAATATATTAATATTTAAATGATGTTTACCATTGAGGATTGCTGTAATACTTGTACCAAAAAGAATTTTAAACCCCCTGACATTAGTAAAAAATCCAAAGAATTCAGTATGTTCTTATTAAGCTCAGGATGAGTTGTAACAGGAGCATTTGTGAAAACTAGCTCTTCAGAGATGAAAGCATGAGTAGGCCTCAGAAGTCAGGGACATGCATTCATACTTCTTTCACATATTTTCACTGATGTTTCAGTGTACATGAGTGTCTGAGTATATGAGACAGGCAAATTCAGTTTAGACCACTGGAACTCCAATACCAGATGTACATTTCCATCGAAAAAAAAAAAAAAAAAAAGCTGTATGGAAAGCACTATTTCTGCATAAGCGATTTTTACCTTGAACCATAAGCCTCTCTTACCTTCATCGTAGTGATTTATTTTATTCCCTGCTGTTGTTATTCTAAATAATATTCAACAAAACATTTTAGAGCTATTCTACTTCATCCAATCTCTTTGCCAGAAAACACAACCAGAGCTATCTTTGTAGACTGCTTTTTTGATTTTATTTTAAAGCCAGCAGGACATCAGATTAATTAAACAAGCAAAAAAAGTCTTTCTACTGAATTCATTGAGAATAAAGCTTTTTGATTTTACACCTTGTTCAGTTTAAGAAATGTATATCTTTCAATAAATCAACTTCACATCATATTTATGTTACAGAAATTGAAAAATCCCATCCTTTGTGGAGGAGAATGTTGTGTAACGTTAGAATAATTTTACTATGTTCATATACCTTCTATTTCTGTGACATCTTATTTTCAAACATATTAAGGCACGTTATCCTAGTGTTATAATTTTCAGTGTCCCAGAAAAAGGAATGTTCCATCCATTGTCCCACTAAAACCTGCCCATTGGTGAGGCTTTTTTTCCCAAGTCTCCAAACAGGAAAATTTGAGAAAAGAGTTTTGATCTGCAGTCTGTATTTACATAATGATAGCGGTGATTACCTACACAGGTACAGAACACTTTGTCAGACTGGGAGAAAGTGTCATCAGAGACTGTCTTCAAAAACATTTTTCTGCAAGGGTTGTATGTTATTTCCTATCAGAGTTCAACATAAGGCACCAATTGCTATAATAATGTTCAGGTGTGAAAATTATGTTGGGTTTTTTTTCACCTTGTATCTTAGAGTAGACATGTGAAAATACATTTAACAACTTGGATCTCCTTTCTTACAACATTTGTCCCAAAAAATGTATTAAGATGCTTTCAAGAATGAACTGAGATGACTGATCAATGGAAGATATAACCCTGTAGCAGCTTCTTAGAACCAGAGTAGCTCATGTTTTTAGCTCTGAAAGACAGCTCTTCAGTCCCTGGTAGTTTGGCCATTGATATTTGTTGTTAAAATTCTGGTTTTGTTCTACCATTTCTTAATAGTTTTTCAAGTCTGCCTCTATAAATAAGCATATTTTGTGCATTGAAAACTAAGTACTTGTGAAAGCATTGTATGATGGTTCTCATATCCAGTTCCTACAGTTATGTAGTTTTGAAATATGAATGATTAAAAGGCCTTGGAAATAGAAAAGCTCAAATATTGAAAACAGCCAAATGCAATATTTAATGTACTGGTTTATAAAGTGCAGCTTTTCGATATTTTAACTTGCAGTAATTGTTCTTTTTTTACTATTTGGGCATTTCTTCATCATCTGTTTTATTCAACTGTCATTTTATGCCACATTAATCCTACAAAATAGCATTTAAATATTAAACTAATTGCTCAGGGCTTTTTCCTGCAGGGAATTTCACACTGATATCTTTTATTCTTCACCATTTACAGTTAAAAAACCCCACTGTGTTATATTTCATCTCCTGGTAGACTTGTTTCCATAGATGCCACCAATGGTACCTGTCTTTAAAGTATTAAAATACCTGCGAGGCATCAGAACCTAGTGGAATAATGACTACTTTAGATTGAACTTGGGTATGGTTGAAGTGAAGTGTGTCTGAAGGAAAACGTTTATGGAGAATAGATATATTGCTTTTCCTTATTCCTCAAAGAGTACACAGAATCAGAAATTTAGTTTAGTATACTTTAGTTTAATTTGTTTGGTGGATGTATGACTGAGACTAATTGACCAGGGAGAATTAGCAAATCCGATTGTCTCAGTCTCCAGAGGAAGTAGGATGGGATTCATGTGACTAAATCCTACATCTGAGTTGGCCAGGACACCTTTGCAGTCAACATGAAAATTCAAACATGTAAATGAGAAATAAACATTTATCAAACAACTGATTATTTGTGCCTTATGTATATATCACCAGAGTTGCAAACAGCTATGCACTATGGAGGTCCCAGATTAGATGCATCGTGCCCAGGGTCTCTCCATGTTTCAGATGAGGTCATGGGCCTGAATGCGCAAAAAGATGATCAGCTTCCTAGTATGCGCACTGTTGGGAAGCTGACGTGAGAAGCACACCACATGCTTTTCTCAGAAGAGTTGTGTGGAGT
>CM077909.1:112299175-112409175 GCA_039720435.1 Amazona ochrocephala
CAGGAGCAAAATAAAAGTAACAACATTATATTTTTTTTAAAGGACCATCTTACAATCCACAGCCAGTAACTTCAATTAATAATGTAATTTACATCAAGATTTACCCCAAATTGTTTGTATTTCATAATCAGAAATGTGTATACCTATTAGATTATAGATGTAGAGAAGAGCTGATCTCAACACATGAGGAATTACTGTGTGTGAAATAATATTTATTTATAGGTTCATTTCTAATTTCTTGGAGAAAATGGAAGTAATAATGAGGCTTTGTATGTGTCATGGGTTCAGCAGTAAAAGTCATTTTTCTTCTTCTTGGTAGCTGGTGCAGCACTGTGTTTTTGACTTTCAGCCTGGGAACAGTGCTGATAGCACTGATGTTCTCTGTTACTGCTTAGAATGTGTCGTGGTTTAAGCTTCCCAACCATGCAGTTTTGATCACTTACTCACTTCCTCCTCTTTCTTCTCTCCGCCCCTGAAGGTATGGGAAGGAGAATCGAAAGACTGCAACTCCCACAGGTTGAGATAAGAACAGTTTAGTAACTAAGGTATAGTACAGATCAATACTGCTACCACCAATAATAATAATGACAAGAGAAAATAGAAGGGAAGAGTCTTTCTTCCCCCCCACTCTAAGGCGGGGGGGGGGGGGGGGGGGGGAATGGGGAGAAGACTAGAAAGAATGTAACTCCCACGGGTCGAGACAAGAACAGTCCAGTAACCAAGGTACAACACAAACCACCACTGCCACCACCACCACCAACAATAACAAGAGAAATACAAGGGAAGAGGACACAACTGCTCACCACCCGAAGACCGAGCTGTGAACTAAAAAAAACTCGTCTGGGTTCCAGCCCCCAGGTTTTTTTTTACACCTTGGACATGACGTGCTGTGGCATGGAATAACCTCTTTGGTCAGTCTGGGTCAGGTATCCTGTTTCTGCTTCCTCTCAGCTTCCCCTCCTCCCTGGCAGAGCATGAGACTCAGAAAGCCCTTGGTCAGACCAAAACATTCTAAGCCGTAACTATAAACACCGATCTTATCAGTGCTGTTCCCAGGCAGAAAGTCAAAAAC
This sequence comes from Amazona ochrocephala, assembly GCA_039720435.1. NCBI lineage: Eukaryota > Metazoa > Chordata > Aves > Psittaciformes > Psittacidae > Amazona > Amazona ochrocephala. Next base: position 112,300,248 of record CM077909.1, read on the forward strand.
ACAGCAGGGCACCAGCTACTATGAAGGAGGAAAAATGACTGCTGCTGCTGAGCCCATGACAGAATGTTTGACCTGACCCAGGACTTTCTGAGCCTCCTGCTCTGCCAGGGAGGAAGGGAAGCCTGGAGGAAGCAGAAACAGGACATCTGACCCAAACGACCAAAGAGTTATTCCATGCCACAGAACGTCATGCCCGGGATGTAAAAACTGAGGGCAGTTACCCAAAGGAGTTAGTTCACAGCTCGGTTGTCGAGTGGTGAGCAGTTGTATTCTCTTTCTTTGTATTTCGTTTGTCATTATTATTACTGGTGGTCACAGCACTGGTTTGTGTTATACCTTAGTTATGGGACTGTTCTTACCTCAACCGTGAGAGTTACATTCTTTCGATTCTTCTCCCCATTCCCCGCCCCCCCCCCCCCCCCCCGCAAAGTGGAGGGGAAGAAAGAGGGCAGAGTGAGTGAGCAGACTACGTGAGTTACTGCTTAAACCACGACAGTATGTATTTAACTTTAAAATATAGATCTTCAGGTGTTTGAGAAAAAGTACAAAGAAGCCAAAATTCCATTTCCCCTACCTAGAATTCAGAAAAAGGCCCCTTCAGATACTGGAAGGCTGCTATGAGGTCTCCACACAGCCTGCTCTTCTCCAGGCTGAACAGTCCCAGTTTTCTCAGCCTTTCTTTATACAGGAGGTTCTCCAGCCTCTGATTGTCACTGTGGCTCCCTCTGGACTTGTTCCAGCAGTTCCATGTCCTTTTTATGTTGAGGACACCAAAACTGTACACAATACTCCAAGCATTTGATGTCACAAGAGCAGAGTAGAGGGACAGGATCACCTCCTTCAACCTGCTGGTCACGCTGCTTTTGATTCTGCCCAGCACTTGGTTGGTTTCTGGCCTGTGAGTGCGCACTGTCAGCTCATGTTAAGTTTCTTATCGACCAACACCCCCAAGTCCTTCTCTGCAGGGCTGCTCTGAATCTCTTCTCTGCCCCGCCTGTAGCTGTGCCTGGGATTGCTCCGAGCATGCCAAAGCTGATTTCTGTGCTGGTGGCAGAAGAAATGGTAACTCTGCTGTGGCTTACTATTTAATCACAAATCCTTTGTTAGTTATCTGCCATAACTAATATGGCTATGATGCAAGAAGGCTAATATTCTCAAGATTCACACAAGATATAATCCTGGAATTACCTGTACTCAAGCGGTCTAAACAGAAGTTAAAAATAAGCCAAAGTAACACACACACTGAACATGAGGCACCGGGATCATGCTCATATGTTGTTTTGAAGAGTTTCTTGGCTATAATTCTTCCTCCAAAACAGGTTCATACCAGCACTTTTTAACCTATTCAAGCATGGCTTTTGCTTTCACAAAATTATTGTTTCATGGCACTTTCTCTCCCTCTGCCATGGGCTTCCACATCACAGTTTGCTCAGCTAGGTTTCCTAATTCAGTGCAGAATTTAGGAGTAATATTTGAAAAAGTCATTGAAATTCACTCTTCCCCTCCTAAAACTGGAAAAGTATTGAAACACAGTTTTGAAATTGGCATATTATTCAGCCTATTTAGTATACATAAAGGGCAAAAAGTAGGTAAGATCATAAAATTAGATCACAGAATCATAGAATCATAGAACAGTTAAGGTTGGAAAGGACCTTAAGGTCATCTAGTTCCAACCCCCCTGCCATGGGCAGGGACATCTCCCACTAAACCATACAATCCAAGGCTATGTCCAACCCAGCCTTGAACACCGATAATGATAAATAATTAAAAAATCAAACAGAATATCTCCATATATGGCAAATATTTATACACTATGACACTAATGAAGCACTTTTTTAAACAGGGAATCATAATGATTCAGGAGCTTAGATTGTAAGTGGTAAATGAGAGCTGTTATAATTGTATGTCTATACTTAAGGTCTTGTTTTTGTCAATCAGTTAACCAGTTATAGCCTGATTCCAGTTTTGCCAACTGTAGAACAAAAATACAGTCAGTACATAAATACCATATTCTCCTGTTCTCTTCTAGCACCTTCAAAGTTGTTGAAATTCATGCTTTTGGCTCAGTAACTGTGGTTTATACGCCAAACTGGAGCACAATGTGCTAGAACACAGTGAATACACATATGTGTGTATATGCATGTATGTATTTCCATTCGAAGACACTGTGACCTGAAAGAAAATCATCATATGGGAAAAAAGATGTCGCGCATTCTGTACTAGAATACATATAGAAACAGACTCTGCTTTTTTCACAAAATTGGTCTGAAAACTGTAAAAACACATTATAAAAGTAAGAGGCTTTGGAAAATGTTTGAATAACATTAACAAAGTTGTGCTTTCATTAAAATGTAAGCTACAAACCAAATTAGATTTGAAATACACAATTCAATTTTCCAGTCTTTAATGTTGAAAGTCACAATTGGTTCTAAACAAAATTTTATCAAAACAGATATTACTTCAAGTAGGAAGTTTTACCAGAAACTTTTTTCCGAACTGACACTTTCATGATGGAGAAGCTTTTATGGGTTTTCTGGTTTATTTTGTTATATTTTCATGAACAGCTATGGATGATAGAGATATTAACTCCTTTACTTCTGGATTCTTCCTGTCACTTTCTGACAATATGTGATATTTTCATAGACATTGTGGATTGCTTCAGAGCAGGGGAATTCTTCAGAAAATGCATGCTATTTTCCCCTGAAAATGGCCTGAATCACATCACTTTCCCTCACTCATGTCATTTTCCATGATGTTCCATGACACACATTGAAAACACAGAGAGAACAAGCTACCTTAACTGTTTCTTTTTTCCTTTTAAGCTGTAGCCACCTGCCAAAATGTATTATCCTTAAGAGCACTGACAGAACAGGTTCCTTTAAAACATGATTAAAAGAGTAACAAAATGTCAATGAGTAATAGAAAGGAGGGTAATGAAAGACACAGATTGCTAATTACTCATTTACATCCTAAGTATTAGATGTAAGAGTTGATTAACTTTTCTTCAGCTATACTTGACCATTGGTACAATGGTTACAATTACAACAATGTAACCTAATCTCAATATATGTTTTCAAGAAACCGATAGGTGACTATATGCACACGTCTGATAAAAATAAAATACAATAGCTTACGTATATCCTCTGTGCTGTGACACTAACAACTATTTACTTTGTGCATTTAAACATTTTTTTGTCTATGACATACAAACATAATTATTTCTTCATCTTCTACAGAAAAAAATAAGGGGAAAAATCTTTATTGCCTCTGGAGAGTCTTTCGTAGCATTTTGAAATAGCTGCATCATGTAAAATCACATTGGAACAAGACAGAGATGGTTCTTACCTCATTTTGATGAGTCATGGTCACTGTTAAACTCCCTTCTTAGGGTTGACTTTGAATGCCTACTTCAAGGTTAGAACAACAATGTCCCAACTTTACACAGTGTGACATCCACTGAGATAGTTGCCCACTGTAAAAAGCTAATCTTTTTTCACTGAAAGCCTACTTTGGACAAATTTTGCATAAAAGTTATAGAATCATAGAATCATAGAATAATAAGGGTTGAAAAGGACCTCAAGATCATAGAGTTCCAGCCCCCTGCCATGGGCAGGGACACCTCCCACTAAACCATGCCATCCAAGGCTACGTCCAACCCCACCTTGAACGCCGCCAGGGATGAAGCATTCACAACCTCCCTGGGCAACCCATTCCAGGGCCCCACCACCCTCACAGTAAAGAATTTCTTCCTTATATCCAATCTAAACCTCCCCTGTTTAAGTTTAAACCCATTACCCCTTGTCCTCTCACCACAGTCCCTAATGAAGAGTCCCTCCCCAGCATCCCTAGAGGCCCCCTTCAGCTATTGGAAGGCTGCTATGAGGTCTCCAAGCAGCCTTCTCTTCTCCAGGCTCAACAGCCCCAATTTTCTCAGCCTATCTTCATACGAGAGGTGCTCCAGTCCCCTGATCATCCTCGTGGCCCTCCTCTGCACTTGTTCTAACAGTTCCATGTCCTTTTTATGTTGAGGACACCAGAACTGCACACAATACTCCAAGTGAGGTCTCACGAGAGCAGAGTAAAGAGGCAGGAGCACCTCCCTCGACATGCTGGTCACACTCCTTTTGATGCAGCCCAGGATACGGTTGGCCTTCTGGGCTGCAAGCGCACACTGCAGGCTCATGTTCATTTTTTCATCAACCCACACCCCCAAGTCCTTCTCCGCAGGGCTGCTCTCAATCTCCTCCCCGCCCAACCTGTAGCTGTGCCTGGCATTGCTCCGACCCAGGTGGAGGACTTTGCACTTGGCATGGTTAAACTTCATAGGTTGGCATCAGCCCACCTCACAAGCATGTCAAGGTCCCTCTGGATGGCATTCCTTTCCTCCGACTTATCAACCGAACCACACAGCTTGGTGTCATCAGCAAACTTGCTGAGGGCGCACTCAATCCCACTCTCCATGTCACCCACAAAGGTGTTGAACAAGACCGGTCCCAACACCGATCCCTGGGGGACACCACTCGTTACTGGTCTCCAGCTGGACACTGAGCCACTGAGCACTACTCTTTGCGTGCGGCCATCCAGACAGTTCTTTATCCACCGAGTGGTCCACCTATCAAATTGGTGTCTCTCCAACTTAGAGAGAAGGATGTCATGGGAGACAGTGTCAAAGGGTTTACACAAGTTCAGGTGGATGACATCAACTCTTCTGCCCCTGTCCACCAGTTCCATAGCCCCTTCATAGAAGGTCACCAGATTGGTCAGGCAGGATTTCCCCTTAGTGAAGCCATGCTGGCTGTCCCCAAGCACCTTGTTGGTTTTCATGTGCCTTAGCATGCCTTCCAGGAGAATCCGCTCCAAGATTTTGCCAGGCACAGAGGTAAGACTGACTGGTCTGTAATTCCCCGGCTCATCCATTTTACCCTTCTTAATAATGCGGGTTATATTTCCCTTTTTCCAGTCATCGGGAACTTCACCTGACTGCCAGGATTTTTCAACTATGATGGACAGTGGCTTAGCAACTTCATTTGCCAGCTCCTTAAAGACCCGTGGATGTATTTCATCAGGTCCCATGGACTTATATACATTCAGGTTCCTAAGATGGTCTTGAAACATATCCTCTCCTACAGTGGGCCCAGGGTCTTCATTCTCACTGTCCTTGCGTCTGCCTTCCAAGATTTGGGTGGTGTGGTCAGAGCATTTGCCAGTGAAGACTGAGGCAAAGAAGTCATTAAGAACCTCAGCCTTCTCCAAATCCAGGGTAGCCAGTTCTCCCGATAGCTTCTGGAGAGGGCCCATGGTATCCCTAACCTGTCTTTTATTGGCAATGTACCTATAAAATCCCTTCCTGTTATCCTTAACATCCCTAGCCAAGTTTAATTCTAAGTGGGCCTTAGCTTTCCTAACCTGGTCCCTAGCTTCCCGGACAACATCCCTTTATTCTTCCCAGGTCGCCTGACCTTGCTTCCACCTTTTATAAGCCTCTTGTTTCCTTCGAATTTTGCTCAGCAGCTCCTTATCCATCCAAGGAGGTCTCCTGGCCCTCCTGCTGCTCTTCCTTCTAGTTGGGATGCACCGCTCCTGAGCTTGCAGCAGGTGAGCCTTGAATATCAACCAACAGCCTTGGGCCCCCCTTCCCTCTAGGGCTGTATCCCATGGAACCTTACTGAGCAGGTTCCTGAAGAGGCCAAAGTCTGCTCTCTTGAAGTCCAGGGCACTGAGCTTGCTGCACGCTCTTCTCACTGTCCTGAGGATCTCGAATTCAACCATCTCATGATCGCTGCAATCAAGGCTGCCCTGGAGGGTCACACACCCAACCAGCCCTTCCCTGTTGGTGAGGACGAGGTCAAGCATGGCACCTCTCCTTGTCGGCTCCTCTATTACTTGTAGAAGGAAGTTGTCTTCCACGCAATTGAGGAACCTTCTGGATTGCTTGTGCCGGGCCGTACCATCCCTCCAACAGATATCAGGGTGGTTGAAGTCTCCCATGAGAACAAGGGCCTGCGAGCGTGAGGCTGCTCCTATCTGCCTATGGAGCGCTTCGTCCAGCAAGCCCCCTTGGTCAGGCGGTCTGTAACAGATCCCCACAGTAATATCACCCATCGTTGTTCTCCCTTTAACCCTGACCCACAAACTCTCTGTCGACTGCTCACCTGTCCCCAGACAGAGTTCCATACTCTCCAGCCTATCCCTAACATAAATAGCAACTCCCCCTCCCCGTCTGCCGGGCCTGTCTTTCCTAAAGAGCCGGTAACCTTCCATTCCAACACACCAGTCATAGGTGCCATCCCACCATGTTTCTGTGATGCCTATGATATCATACCCCCGTAGATGTGCACACATCTCTAATTCCTCTTGTTTGTTCCCCATACTACGGGCATTTGTGTAGAGGCATTTGAGCCGAGATCCATTTGAAGCCGGCTCATTGGCTGGAGAAGCTGGAATATCCCTACATTGCTCCGAACGTTTACTATAGGTGCTACCAACCGACTGGGTGTGTTGGGATGGAATGCTGCCCCCCTCCCCCAACACATCTAGTTTAAAGCATCCTTGACCAGTCTGGCAAGCCTCCTACCAAATCCACTCTTCCCCTTATTTGTCAGACCAGCTCCACCAGCCCCCAGTAGACCTGGCCTACTAAATTGAGTCCCATTTTCAAGGTACCCAAACCTCTGACTATAGCACCACCCTTCTAACCATTTATTAACCTGCCCAATCCTCCTAGCCTTTTCAAGGTCCTGCCCTGTATTCTGGAGAATTGATGAAAAGACAATCTGCTCTCCAGAGCCCCTAACCACCTCTCCCAGAGCTCTGTAGTCCTTCTTTATTGTCTCCGAGCTACTGCTATCTATATCAGTAGCACCCACATGTATTACCAGGAGTGGGTAATAGTCAGTGGGACCGACTAGAGCAGGCAGCTTCTCGGCCACATCCCTGATCCGAGCCCCTGGTAGGCAACACACCTCCCTTGAGCCTGGGTCAGGCCGGCAGATATGTGCCTCTGTGCCTTTCAGATTAGAGTCCCCGAATATTATGGTCCGCCGCTTTTTCCTGGCAGCACCAGTAGTGACCTTCTTTACCAGTGCACTAGCTGGTTGCGCCTGGTGGGAGCGCTGTTGCTCATCAGCCCCCTGCAGGATAGCAGAGCGCTGCTGCTCATCAGCCCCCTGCAGGACAACAAAGCGGTTCTGGGTGGGGACAACAGACGTAGGAGGAAGCCCCTTGCTTTTAATTACCCTCTTCCTCCTTTTTTTGTTGTTTTTTTTCTGTTACCTTTTCCCAGCTTCCTGGGTTAACAGCCTCCTTTCCTGGGTTAGCACCCTCCTTTCCTGCATGGGCAACAGTAGACACTCGAGGCCCCGGAACAGTTTGGTCCCGGAGCAAGCAGTGCTGCTCCCCCTCAGTTTCCCTGGCACCTCTCAGCCGGGTAACAGCTTCCTGCAGTTCAGCCACCTGCTGCAGGAGGACCTCCACCAGGGAGCGCAGAGTGCAGCCCTGCCCATTGCTCGCCCTTCCCTTAGGATACCCCGAGCTCTGCACTGCAGCCTCCCTTCCCATCGGCTCCGTTTGGGTGCCTACACTGGCCACCACCGGCGCAGCCAGAGCAGAGATCCCAGGCCGAGCCTTGCCCGTACGGCGAGTGTTCACCATCCCGCTCACCACCCCGCTCGCCTGCCCGCGCGAACTGCCTCGAGCCCGCCCTGTTTGCCCGCCCTGTTCGCCGCGCTCCGGGTCGCTCGCGTTCTCTGGGGCAGGTTTTTAACCAGTCAGTTCTGCCGCCGGTCCTCCTGGCGCCGCCCCCTCTGAGTCAGCCGCTCGCCTCCGCGGAGCTGCAGGCTCCTGGGCAGGCCTTGTCGAGGACTTGAAGCTCCCTTGGGGCAAGTTGCTGCTCCGAGGTGAAGCTCGTAGACGCCGAGCCACCCCCCCCCCCGAACCCCCCCCCCCCCGATCAGGCGCTGCAGGCCTCCCCTCGCGAGACAGTCACCTCAGCAATGGGCCGGAAATGGCTGATGATGCCCGGGTTGAATCTGCCGCCGGTCTGTTAAGGATCTGTATTCTGTCTACAGGCAGTAGACAGAAATTGGTTTCTCCCTGGAGGAATTTTATCTTATCCTGAAGTGAGATGTCTCACAGATATCTTTAGATATTTAATATCAGATGGTATGAATCCTGCATTTTATTAATTTTGGAGTAAATAGATAACACACCAAGGAAGTAACTTTGCCTCTGTTATTTACCTAAACAACCTAGTATTTTAAATCCTCTTATACTTAACAAATACCAAAGCTATAGATGAAACTTGAGGGATTAAGTCTGATTTAGCAATGAAATCTCAGATGCTTGGAAAAGACTCAGTAGCCAAACTTTTTTGGCAAATGAAAAAGCCACAAGAATTGGAGATCAATGGATAGAACATTTTTAGTGTTTTATATAACAAGAACTGGGAATTGCCTTCTCTCACTTTTTGTTATTTAGTGATTAAATCACAGAAATTAGACTTACTTGTTTAATACAAACAGAATTAGTATTTTTAGAGTCAGATGGAACAGTCCTGAAGGCCATGCAAATTTCAAAAATTGAAGTGTCTCTATTTCTATTCATAATGTCAGACTTGAGGTCTAAAAAGACATGTAAAGCAATATTACCTAAGTCAAAATTACCTAGTCAAAAACGTGTTTTGTCAAAATATTGTGTAGGAGAAAAATACAGAATGTTATTACATTAATTGCTACAGCTATATGATTCATCCAGAACAAACAGACTCTTGTGGGGTCCCCTGCATGAAGGTTTGCTGGAGGTTGTTCAACTGGTGCATACAAAAGACACACCAGCATTCATAAAACAACAGCTGAGTGAGCAGACAATAAAAGCCTAAATGCAAGACGCAGTTAAATGACAAAGAGATGGAGCAGCACTGAACTTGCTTAGGTAAGAACTTTCTTCCCACTGCCACTCCATCATGATTAATGTGTGCACATGCTAACTTTATGAAAAACATAATGAATTGATTGTGTTCCTAAACGATGCCATTTTAGACCTGTTTGGATTCCTGCCTTCCCCGGGGAGCAGATGACCACAGTCTGTTAGCGTAAACAAATGAACGTTTAATGATCGCCTTTCTGCCAGCCAAGTGGAAAAGGGGAAACATTTATCAAGAGAAAGGAGGAAAAAACTGATGAAGCTGGCTATTCATCTGGGATGTAGGTGCTGCAAAGTGGCTATTCAGAAGGGAAAACTGCAGCAGTTACCATGCCAAACTCACTTCAGGCATTGTTCATAATGTGGAGGTCACAGAATCCACAATTATGGAGAATTTCACATCCTTTTTTTCTCAGAATACAAAAGCCAAGAAAGGTCAGTTTAATTACTTAACCACAAGAAAATGCAAGCACAGGAAGATTTTGCAGTTGATGTGGTTGTTCTGCAGAACTTTTATTTTTTGCATTTAATGTTCCGTTCTAGACTGGGAAAACTCACCAAAGCCTTTGGCTTTGTGAAAGGTTTTGCTTTCCTTTGTTTTGTTTCAGTTTGGGTTTTTGCATGTGTTTTGTTTTACACACTAAACCACACTAAAATTGACCTTCTCCAGTCGAATGCTTTTGTACTTAATGGCTGGATTCCTCAAGCAAAACAGATAATCTAAAAACTCAGTGCCTATCCATATATTGGCTTTATTTCAGTTGTTTTCAGATGTCCATTTTGACTGAGAAAATCTAGCCCAGTGACTAGTGAAAACTGAACGCTTCGGTTAGCATGATTGAACTGATATAAACTTATTGTCCAAAAACATGTCTTCATCTTTCCTATTGGTAAATCATAATCCATGGGGTTTTTTTTGCTAATACGGTGATCTGACAATAAAGAAAAAAAAATAAAAAAGATGAAATAATTCTATGATCTGGTAACTATGGATTGACCATGTTGGGGCAGAAATTACCAACATTTATGACAATAATATTTCAGTGCTCACTACAAAAATGCAACATTAAGAATGTTATTCTACAGGCTAGGTGTCAACTCAGTAGTAAAGACCTTTACCAAAAAAAAAAGATATCTTGGTGGATAAGTTGAATATATCAGCAGTGTGCCCCTTCAGAGAAAGTTTACTGCATATGGACCTGTGTATTCAGTATATCAGAAGACTTGAGGATTTGGTCATTTTCCTCTATTCTGCACTCATTAAATTGTATTTGAAGGACTGTGTCCACTCTGTCCCCAGTACAAGAAAGAGCTTGGTAGATTAGAGCAAGTCAAGCTGAGGGCCACCAAGGTGCTTGGAGAGCTGGAACATGTCATATATGAAAAGACACTGAGATACAGGATTGTTCAGAATGGAAAAGATTGAAGAGTAGAAAGACTAACAGATATTTGCAAGCTGCGAAAGAAAAAATTCCAACTGGGTATTAGGATTTCTTTCTTCTTTATTTATTCCCCCCCCCCCCTTTGCAAATGATCAAATAATGAAATAGAAGCTCAGAGAAGCTGTAGACTACCCACAATTTGAAACATTAAAAATCTGACTGGACTAAGCCCTAAACTACTTGAGCTAACCTTGAATTTATCCCTAAATTTGAAATTGGAGCAGTCAACTTGCAGATGTGCCTTCCAGGCTAAATTATTCTATGACTGCATGATTCTGTGGTCCTATAGCAATGATATACAAGCACTCATTTACACCTAAAGGTAATATTGAGGCAGGGAAAGACTGTTAAAGAAATATACATGAGTGAATTACAGCGCACATACTAGCACTTACATTTTTACTGTGGCACCTTATTGACTATATATGAAAAATAGATAAATTTTTTTATATAGGCTTTGTTTTTAATGAGCTGTTATGTAATGAAAGCAACAAATCATATCTTCTCAACCTATTAAATTCAAGGACTTACTGCTTTAAAAAACTAAATTCAACTCAATCTCTGTCCCTGAATAATGGTTTATTTTTTATGAGATCTTTATCTCCAGACACAATGACAGAAACAACTATCCTGACTGTGCAGAAGGAATCTTCTTTCCAGCCTCAATCAGTTGTGTGTAGTTGGTCATCTCAAGCTTGTTGCTCTCCCATTTTGAAAACTTGCTTTTTCTGAAGGTAGTAAATCTATGTACCACAACAAGAAAAATTTGTCATGCAAATAGTAAATTTCATTCCATGTGTTGCAAGCATGGTTTAGAAATATTAGGTATTCATACACAGAGTGCCAGTCAATGCTGAATGGAGGCTGGCAAGCACAAAGAGTAATTGGTAGACAGCACCCTAATTTCAAATGACTCAGGCAATTACCTGGGCTTTTTATTCAGCAAAGGAAATCAGGTGTTCAATTTCATTTTTCATCCAAAAAATGCTGATTCCCATAGCAAAACACTGTGCTAATATAGTATTGAGAAAATACTGAAAGCCTGAAAGATGCTTTAAAGCAAAGAGTATTGCATATTGAAGAAGTCACTCACTTCTATTAATGGTCTTGATTTTCAAAAAAAGTGCTGAACTAGTCTTTTTTGAAATAAATGTAGTCCCTTTTGCAAGACTTTTGATGAATGTTGGATGTCCATTCAAAACCATTTATGGCTTCACTTGCAGGAAATTTGAATCATTGAGGTGAACTCCATTTTTTTAACATCTCCAGAGCTAACTGTAAGTGATCTCTGAAATGTTAATTAAGACTGTTTTTGAAGCTGACTCATAGTTTCCCACTAAATGAGTGGGATTTTAAATACGAGTAGTCATGAACTTGAGGCTGAGCTGTATGCTTTAAGCTGATCTCTGTCAGAGACATTCTGTCAACAAATGTTCTCAAGAAGATCTCTATTAAATAATGAGGTTTTGGTCTTCTGTGAGGTTCCTTTTTTCGGATTACCTGAAGAAATACAACTCCACTTAGTGGTGTAAACCAGATGTTTAGCTTATTCATTCTGCTAACTACATTTTCTCTTTGTAAATTATAGACATGCTAACTTGTTTAAAACATAACTGAGGTGGCTGGTGGACCAAAGCGCCTGCCAGCTCCTCAAATAAAAAGGATCCACTTACTCATCTGCTCTGCCTCCATCTGCCTGCTAAATTTGGATTGACTGCTCACTGTCCGAACTGATAGTGTAATGATTTGTTTGAGGACAAGAATTCCTCTAGACACATTTTTTTCTCCTTTCCCCTGACATTACCTTCTCCTTTGGTAAAACTCTTTTGTTGCTCTACATTAATGCGATGTGATGCAAAATGAACTGTCGCCACACATCAGAAATCAGAAAGAAAATATTTTTCTGTCCAGAATTCGTTATGTGATTTTTATTTCCTTTATCTTTTAGCAGATTGAGTATTGAATTGTTCAGCTACAGTCTGTGGATAATTTAGTACCCTGAACATTCCTCCTAGTGTGAATTACAGACACATTTGACTTGTTTGACAAAGCCCTGAACATATTGTTTCAGGCCTTATCTATTTCACGAGAATCTTGTAAATATCGATTGATGAAATCCCAGAGCAATCTTTTTAACAAACCTAATGTTTTAAAAAAATACTAGGGGGGGGGGGAAAAAAAGAAAGAGATGAGACATCATCCTTTCCATCCACTGCTATATACAGACACTGGAAGATTGTCAGGTGATGCAAATCAGCATAGAGCCACTGCCTTCAATGCAGCAATGTTAATTTTCACTATCAGATAATCTTACTCCTCTCAAAAATTGTTTTACATCTGGAAAATTTTGAGAGAGGCTGCAAGCTTCTGAGAATAACCTGAACTATGTTTTCCTTTCAGTTTTATCAACATGTATCTGCAGTAAACATCAGCCAATTCAAAGATATTACTTCAGTGAAAATTATGTGAAGCTTATGAGAATCACTGTATTTACAAATAAATTTTCTTCAGGTAATTATATTAATTTTTTCATATTAATTTTACCTAACTTTAGCCATCTACAGGGAAGGGCAATTAATCTCAATAATAATCCCAAATGTCTGTCTACATGCAGATAAATTGTGCTTTGCAAGTTCTTTCTCTTTCTATAGACTACCAAGCCAGTCTATGCTCCAAACATAGATTAGATATGTAGTGTTACACGTCTAACATTACGTGAGATGAATCCAACCTTGGGATGACTATTAAAACAAGCAAAGAGAAAAAAAAAAATACGATTCACTGTTATTAGGTGAAAATGCAATTATGAGGTATTTTGCACTTTTCTTTGCATAAGGCATTTTTCTTTTAAGAAAAAGTGTAAGATAACTCACTGGTATAACTGTTATGTTAAGAAATTGGGGACAATAATTTGAAGGACTTAAGCAGAAGGTAGAAACAATAACTCTGTACAGTTCATATATATATATTAAAGTTTTTTTTGTATATTTATACATAAAGCATAGAACATAAACTATTCACCATTCAGTAAAGCTGCTCTTTCAGGCTTGTTTGTTCCACAAAGTATATTCTGAATGCAACTGGTCAAATGGAAGTTTCTGATATCAGTTTCAAATGGTGTAGCATTTTTCCTGAAGTGCCATATGGAGAAATATATACCTTAACAAAATGCACAATGAAGGGGGTGTTGGTGGAATCTGATTTTCGGTATAATATGGGCATCAGGAGCTTTGAATGATGTCCTGGGTTCAGCAGCAGCAGGCATTTTTCTCCTTCTTAGTAGCTGGTGCAGTGCTGCGTTTTTGACTTTCGGCCTGGGAGCAGTGCTGATAACACCAGTGTTTTCAGTTACTGCTTAGAATGTTTTGGTCTGACCAAAGACATTCTGAGTCTCATGCTCTGCCAGGGAGGAGGAGAAGCCAGGAGGAAGCAGAGACAGGATACCTGACCCAAACTGACCAAAGACGTAATCCATAACACAGCACATCATGCCCAGGATGTAAAATGGAGAGCAGAGACCCGGAAGGGGTTGGGGTTCACTGCTGAGTTGGGCTTGGTATCAGGTGGTGAGCAGTTGTATTCTCTTTCCTTGTATTTCGCTTGTCATTGTTATTATTGGTGGCAGCAGTAGTGATTTGTGTTATACCTTAGTTATTAAACTGGTCGTATCTCAACCTGTGGGAGTTGCATTCTTTTGATTCTCCTCCCCCCCCCCCCCGAAGGGGGGGGGAAGAAAGAGGGGGGAGTGAGTGAACAAACGCATGAGGGGCTTAAACCACAACAAATAATATGACTAAAATCTAGCATTTACTTTGAGCAACTTGAGTAGTTCCCAACACCTCCTTGATTATACCAATTCCTTCTTCATTAAATACTGTGCAAGCCAGTGAAATATTTTCATACAGCTAATTAAATCATATCCAGGGATGGAATTACTCTGACCAAAAGTGGTACTTTCTTTTTTTCCACAGCTTCAAATAGATCCAAATAGGTGAGAAAAATTTTGCCTTTGGAGTGCCTACTTTTCTTTGCTGGCTGTAAAGGAAATCTAAGCTGCATGGCTCAGAAATACCTTCTCAATGCATGTACTTAAAATGAAGTGGAATAAATCACATTCTAAATTTCTTTGGAAACTCAGCTTTGTATCCTGCCAAAGGTTTAAGCAGTCAAAGCTAAATCATTTAGAAAAGAAAAGAAGGATGTGAACAACAGAAAACTTATGGAAGATCCTTTAAGGATGAGAGAGGCAGAAAATGACACTTGGGGTAAGAAACATTTTGTATCCCAAGAAAAAAATATTTCCTTGGAAGGTCATGGATTCTGTGGTGCAATTCTGAAGGTCTTTCATTTATATTATTTATGTGTATATTTATTTAACCACTGTAGCAAACCAAGAATGTGAATTGAAAATGGATCTTAAGAGGTCTTTCCTCATACATTTTCAGTTTTGAAAGTAAGAATCCAAAAGCACACAAACATTTAAAAAAAAATACAGTTTTTTTCCAAGCCACTGGGGTAAAGGAAAAAATGGAAAACTAAAAAAAAAAAAATGCCCAAAAAGTGTAAATTTAATGATTTATGTGTTTATTATAACTGTGTTTGATGGAAATTACATTTTCCTTATTTTTCTTTCTCCCTTTTAATATTTTTTTTTGTTTGTTTTTTTTGCATTTTAAGGCTAGTCAAGTTAAAATAAGAAAGCAATTGGTTCTGAAAAAACTGTGAACATGTCATTTCTGTTGCAATTACAGATTTTCAAGTTTGATTAATAAACATCCATAAGCAAGTAAACAGAATGGCAGGATTAAAACCTTAAGAAGAAATTGAGCTTTGCAATTGTGGCTGAAGCATCTTGAAAATTAGCAACACTTGTTATATACAAAAACTGCTGTAAAACTTAAGTGAGAGCAAATATCAGTGATGCATTTGTATCTCCTAAAAGAGAAGCCACAGCAGGATAGGCTGAGTTTCTACTGTGAATTTGAAAAGGCAAAAATCAGTGTAATACTCGGGTTCATATTTTTTACTCATGAAAATATTGCGTATGAAGAAATAGAAGAAGACTATGTGGAAGGACAAAAATGTGAGGAATAAGTGAAAAATCTAAACAAGCTCCTACAATCAAATGCTAGAAAAGTTAGTTAGAAAAAAGAATGTGGGTCTTATTGTTTGTTTATTTGTTTGTTTTTCTCTTAGAAGGGGGATGTAAGCACTGTAGAAATGTGAAAATAACCATCTAAAAATTGTAGAAGCAACTACACCCCCAAATATAAATTCTAAAAATAACCAACATTGGAGTGAATTTACACTTTAGTAGCAAATGAAACATGCACCTGTCCACTGCAGAACTGTTACAATAATTAATTTTAAAAATAAGGTGGTTGTTTTTCATAGTCTCAGGCCACTTGGCATAGTTTTAACTACATGCATTTAGAAGTGATCTCCTGAAAAAATGTGACATTTCTAGACAGCTTAAAGAAGAAAAGACCTTCTACCTCAATCTGTAAACTGTTAGAGATAGGTAACAAGAGCAAGTTATAGGTCTCTATGATAGAGAATACACCAAGATCCAGACTAAAAGTATTTCCAATGTGCCTTTTCTTTTGTTAGCTTTTTTTTTATTTTTTTTTTCCCCATGTTTATTTTATGACTTTAATAGAAAATGTAGGTATTATGCAGAAATGTGTCACTTTCACACAAAAGAATTTGCAGGAGTTAAAATGTGTACAGAATGAAGGCTCAGAAATGTAAACTATTCAGTTAGTCTATCTGTCACATGGCTTAAGATTAAACTATATGAATGTCATTTATAACAAATATGTTGTCGAAGCCTTCTAGTTCTGGCTTCTCCACAACTTTTCCACCCAATCTATTCCACGTTGCTTCAAAATGTGGAAGTTCCAGTAAGATGTTCCTTGAATTAAACCATACTCTTCATGTAGATTAAATCCATTAATTTTTCCTGAGATTTATGGACTTGGAAAATAATTTTTTTCTTTTGATTTTTTTTTTAGTTGTCATTTTTGTATTTCAAGGATATTCTCAGTTACTTTAGCAGTCTTTAATACTTCAGGAAAATGACTCCAATTATTTCGATCGTTCCTCAGAGCTTGTTTCTGGACCTCTGACCACTGTTGCTTTTCTGTATGGTTTTTCCATTTCTATCTCTGAAGTGCAGCAGTCAGAATTGGATGCCATGCTTTAGCTAAGGCCTTATCATGAAAAGCAGAGTATTCATTCATGTATCTCAGAGGCTACATTTATGTTTATATATCCCAGTTTGGTGTTTACCATTTCATCTTTTTTTCTTTTCTTTCAATTGAATGCCAAAATACATCATTTAAATAACGAAAAAAACCAGTTTAGTATTATTTTTAAAATATATCTAGCTTTTTTTTTTTTTTTTTTCTGCCTCCAGTAGTGCTCTGATAGTTGTCCTGGAGCTAGTTACTTTATTTTTCTTTCTCTCATATTTTAAAGTGGGAATACCGACAGGACCGTCTTTGCAGTTCTTTTTGAATTTTAGGATTAACTGTTACAATATGCAAAGTAAAGATTAGCGTTTTTAAATTATAGACAACATTTTAGCATAATGGTTTACTGTTATTGATTGACTATGTGAATTGTGTGAAATCACTAAACTGTTTATATGTTTTAGGGAAGTAGGCTTTGTGGCAATTTATGTCCTAACTGCCCTGATATTTGAAATAATTTTTGACACATTCAACCAGAGAAATGCAATGATTAAAAAATCTGAGACTGGGATAAACGTGTATGAAGGCCTCTTAGGCACCAGTATGGACCCAAGACTGTTGGGATTCAACAGTAGAATGCATTAAACAGAGAAACATCATTTTAGTGGCAATAAAAACATAGTTACAAGTCCATTAGACACTGTATTCAGTTGGAAAAGAATTTACTAAATTTTTATTTCACCATTGTTACTTGCCACCAAGAGGAAAAATATAAGGTTACACACAAGTATTTTAGGCTCCTTTTTGAAAATTGTAGCAGATAATTGGAGTGTGAGTATGCATTTGGAAAGTTATGCCTAGGAAGCATAACTGCAAGGACATGCCTGAAGGCAGTGCTTCTTTCTTAACAGCAGTGTTCTGCTTCTGAAAAAAAAAAAAAAGCAAACAAAAAAAAACCCCAAACTTTTCTGAAAACAAAACAAAAGTGGAATTTAGTATTGCAAATTATAACCAAGTGAACTTAAGACAGGAAGTAATAATAGATCAGTACTGGTAATGTGTAAAGATATCGTACTTTAGATCATGTCTTTTCTTGTCTGCTGGTTCTGCCAGCCGCCCTAAAAGCATTATGGCAAAATCTTTTGCTACCTGTTTCTGGTCAAATTCTTCTTTCAACCAATGACCATGCCTACTGGTGCACAGCTAACTGTGCTCATTATCCTGAGTTCAGATACGTCCAAGATACTTGTCTGGCTGTTGTCAGAAATACAGAACTAAAGGATGCCACATCATGCTTCTCCCAATTTGATCACATTATTTGTTTTTCATTGCCAGATCTCATAACTAAGCTAATTTTTCTGATTTCTGATATCAGCTGATAAGCTGATATTTTGATGACTTCAGAAAGCTGCCTGTAAGCCTTGCTCATATTTTAAACGAGTATTTATTCACGAGGTTTCTGCTCATCAGTGAAATATTCAAAAGCAAACTAACGATGAATGACAGCAAATGAAACTGACAGCATATAAAATACTAAGCTTGTATTCCAGTCATCATGACAGCCATTCCTCTACTTTATCCCAGCTTCCCTATGCAGCTTTTGCAGGAGATGAACACAGGAGGAACATCTCCTTTCTTCTTTACTGGCTAGTGTAGCTCCTTTCTGTCACATGCTGGAAACCCTTGCCCACCCCTCTACTTTCAAAAATACTGCAGACTAACACATTTGTTGATAAAAGCCTGTCTTCTTAGGGTATTCTCTTATGTTGACAAGGCACATCTTCTTCCCAAGGGTTTCTCTAACCCCTTCTTGCTGCAGCTCAAAGCTGTTCTTTTCCCATTTCAACAAGTGTTTAATAGCAAGCTCCCAGCTCTGCAGAGCTTCAGGCCACGCTATACATATCTGTTTGAACTGCTAACAAGTATTTTTCCTATACATTAGCATGGAAGCAAGCTCACTATTTATGCACCATGATCTTAAGCACCAGCTGAGCAAAATTGTGCACAGATTGAGCAAAAGGCTCTAGCTATCATTTTAAGTGTCCAGAGATGTTGATAAAATCTCGCTAGGAGGAAACTGCCTGTAATCACTGATCGCCAAACCTCTTACTCTGATTTTAAGAGTGGGAGAGAGAAGATAATTTCAGTTTTAGCTGTTCTGATGATTCAGGAGGCATACTAGATAATGCTTCAGGAATGGTGTGCTGAGCACTGATCTTCAGTACAACAGTTTCTGATCCTGGGACTTCAAGATTGTGAAATGATTCTACTGTTTATATAAAATGCCACAAGCCAGAATACTGTCCAAAGCAAGCAATTACTCGAGATGGTGAAGCAAATTTTCCAGGCCAAAGAAAGAGGTAACATTTCATCTGAAACTATGGGCCTTATATCAAAAAAATATTAAGAAAAGAATAGTCCCTTGAGATGTCATTTTTATAGGAAGAATGTGATCTCCTGTGGTTTGTAAGACCCACTGATCTGGAAAAGTCATGAAGTTTTAAAAGACTTTTACAAAAACTCCTAGTTTGGCCCATAAGTAAGGATCTTAGATAAGTTGTGATAAATGAAGACACTGGACAGTGTTAAAGAAATTCACGTGTAAGGGTTTATTCTTTGAATAAAATTTCTTGATAGATCCAATACAAATAGAGGCTGTGTAATTTACAGGTGTTCTCTTATAATACTGAAATCTGAGTAAAGTCAATGTCTGAAACCATTTCTTCATTATCAGTTAATGTGAGGAGACTGGATACTTTTGTTTTATTTTTATGATATATACATTATCTAGTAATAAATTTTATTATATACCTTAATTTCAATCATGCAATTTCAAGAATTGCTTTTTCCTTCCCTTCCCTTCCCTTCCCTTCCCTTCCCTTCCCTTCCCTTCCCTTCCCTTCCCTTCCCTTCCCTTCCCTTCCCTTCCCTTCCCTTCCCTTCCCTTCCCTTCCCTTCCCTTCCCTTCCCTTCCCTTCCCTTCCCTTCCCTTCCCTTCCCTTCCCTTCCCTTCCCTTCCCTTCCCTTCCCTTCCCTTCCCTTCCCTTCCCTTCCCTTCCCTTCCCTTCCCTTCCCTTCCCTTCCCTTCCCTTCCCTTCCCTTCCCTCCCTCCCCTCCCCTCCCCTCCCCCACCCCTCCCCTCCCCTCCCCTCCCCTCCCCTCCCCTCCCCTCCCCTCCCCTCCCCTCCCCTCCCCTCCCCTCTCCTTTTCAGTTAGAAACTAGGAAATGAGATTTTAGTCACAATTTTCTGTTTTCCCCATAAGTGCAAGGAATCAGTGGATAAATGTTTTGAACTTAAAGACACTGAATTCACCTCTTTTGCACCATCTAACTAAAAGTTCTGTTACACAGGTAGTTATTCATGATATTTCAGCAACACAAAAACAGTTTGAAAGGAAATATCAGCCATTGTTGCAAGATGTCCAGTGACGTGCTTTTCATACTACATTATATCTTTCTGTATGTATACACATATGTACTTGCATACAGCAATAAAGCACATTGACTTTTGCTGGCACAGGCACAATTTGTGCGTGCTGCTGTTTCGGTTTGCCCCTCTAAAAAGAAATTTTTTGAAGTATATCTTCATAAAGTGAGCAGTCTAAGCCTGCATCGTTGTGTGGGAAATGATGCAGGCAATTCAACCTCAGTCTCTGTCTTCACACTTCACCAAGATTTATTAATTAATAAGGATGTATTTTTCCACTGAGGGGTCAAGAGGACTCTAGCTCTCCATTAGCAGTAGCTTGTAGAGGCTCGTGTTCCCTGTTACATTACAAAGGTGATGCTGTACACTTGCTTTGTCCTCTCATCAGTCTGTAGCTGTGTCCAATCCTGACTGCTATTTCTGCTGTAATTGCAAACAGTGTGATTTCTCAAACAATCTCAGCTCTACCTATGCTCCCCTGGTCCTCTTATAGAAAAATAATTTGGTTTTCTTTCTCTGCCTGCAATTTCTGTAAACATCAGATCACATTTTGAAGTGTCCCATCCACCCCCCAGCCACTATTTATGGAACCTGTGGTGACTGATAGGATCATGAAGTGTGCATTATTGGCAGGATATTTTAATAGGCAGGGAGTCTTAAGGCTTAGATGCAAACTCCCTGAGCAACCTCATCCCATTCACTTAGTCTTCCCTGTGCCCCTGTTGAATAAAAGAGTAATCTTATCTTCCTTTAAAATGTTATGAGCTGTTTTCCTAGGTCTGCGCTATTGAAGCACCTATGTGACCTTTGGGTGGATTTGTATTTTCCTCATTGTCTACTTGTTTTATTTATGTTTTTCAATAAATATCTGAGAAATCCTTTTAGATTCGTAGGTTCTGGTTCCAATATAGATCCATATATAGCATGGTTTTAATATTAAGGGTTATGCATATATAATGCATATCATATATATCCATATATAATATAGATTTCATAATACATAATACATATAGTATAATAGTAGAGTATACTATATTAATATATATTTCATAATACATAATGCATTTATATTATATGCATATTGAATATATATTTCCATATACTGCCAAAGAAGTGTCTAAAAAATGATGTTTATATAAGCTTAGCAACTTAATTTTTATACTGTTGATAATGTTTATGTTGTACCTTTTTAATTAAAACGAAGGAGGGGGTAGTAGGAAAGATGTCCTTTACTTATAGGAAATGCTTATTTTAGCATATGTTTTCCTGTCAGCTTTTTGCAAGAGTTGTCTTTCATGCTGAATGCCAAAACATCTTGTTTTTAGTATAAATTATTAAGATAGAGCATTGCATATATTTTGCATCAGATAAATTATGCACCCATTTTAAGCTGGATGAGAAATAAGGAATTCCTATTCCACTGCACATCTGAATTTTGTATGGAATTTTGCACATACTGTGAAGTTGGGCCCAATATTTTATGCATCAACATATCTCATGTTTTCTTTATAAACTGCAGAGAATCCACACACTGAGTTATGTGTTTTATAAATGGGAAAAAAAGAATCCAAAATTAAAATAATTTAATCAAGCAAGGGGGGGGGTGGGTGTTGTTTGGTTGGTTTTTTTTTTTCCCATTTCTTTCTTCTTCTCCTTGTACCTTTTCCTGTTGTATTCATATCATTTCAAATCTCTTCAGCCACATGCAATCTCACAAATTAATTTCACAGTAAGAAAGATGTTGAAGAAAAAAAAACCAGCCTGCCAATCTGATAATCTAAATGCTGCTCTGCTCTCCAAACACAAACTTCTATTCATTTGAAGTGAACTCAAGCTAACTTTTTTTTTTTTTTCCAATGTGTTGAATAATGTGGCTGCCTTATTAATTTTCACCATGTTTTTAGTCCTGCCAAGATTGCCTTTAGCAAGGGATATTGATAGGGAAAGATGAGAAACATAAAAGGTTAACACAGAAGGGCAGATAAACAAATAGGGTTTGATCCAAAACCTGTTTGAGTCAATGAGAGATTTTTCCATTGACTTCAGGAAACTTTGCGTATGATCCTTTGGGCTTTTGCGTATCAGTACGGTGAAATGCTGAGCAGCTCCTATGAAGTGTCAGTTGTCTTCAGCTCCCATCTGCTGATTAAATAATGCTAATTAAATAATCTCATCAAACCAGCAATTTTTTTTAATAATAAATGAAAAAAGATTGAATATGACTGCATTAGTATTTAAAGGAATAGCAATAAGAACATAGTTACAAATACTAAAATTTAACTGAATAAATTATTTTGCTATGCTACCAGATTTCCTAGCAACACCCTGATACATACCGCATGTGATATTTTTACCTTTTATGCAGAAGCTTTGTTGATGCTGATTCAGAGAAAACTCGAGGAACAAACTTGCCAACGAAGTTTCAAGTTAACAAGCAGGTATTCCTTATTGTAGTGTCGGGAGACACTGGACATAGCTCCTCCTAACGTGTGTCCCTGTATTGTTACACAAGCCATTCTTATATAGTCACTGTGCATACATACATATTCATGAGGCTACGTATGGATTACATCATTTTCCAGAAAGTTCCTGTATTCATACAAAAATGTGGTAGTGATCTCTGAGGATCGTTTACTTCTTCCAACAGTCTTCATCACTTCTGGCAGCCTTCAAAGCACGTGCAGTAGATGCTTATACCAGCTTAATTGGTTTGTTTACACCATAGACATAATAATCATCCTGTCCTTCTTGTCAGTTAGTTCAAATGCAGTCCATCTTGGGCCCCTGCCATTCCAGATACTCCTTATCCTTATGTCCAGTTCTTCTAGCCTGTTTTTCTTACACTCATTTTGTACTAAGGTCATAAAGGCCTAAAACTACGTGTATCTTATACAAGAAATCTCAGTACGTTCTCCAGCTGTACTCCATTTTTTTTTTCTGTGACTCATGCACCTCAGTAATTTTCCATTGCTACTGTTACAAAGCCATCAAACTTAACATTACTTAAAATTTATTCTTAAGGTTTACATATTTCATTTTGTGATTTTGTGCCCCTCCTTGTTTTAATGCTTGAAATAGTGCTGGTTTTGCGTTCTTTGAGGTTAAGAGTCACTCTTTTCCCCTGGGCCAAGATAAGGTCTGTGTTTGTTATGCTTCACGGAAGAAGAATACTATCAACACTTTGAAATTTACCTTAAATTGTGCATTTTTTTTTTAATATTATATTGCCAATGTCAAAGGAGAAAGTCGAAACACGAGAAATAAAAGAGACAGTGTTGTGCTGATATATCTTTGGGGAACTGAGAAAGGAAATTAATCCCCAAAATCTGATATGAATGACATTTCCAGCCTTAAAGATAGAAAAGAATATGAAAATCATTTCACGACATTTTTCTGAATTTTTCAAGTCTTTTTGAAAAGGGATTTATCAAAATAATGAAGAAAAAATTAGAAAAAGAAATTTCTCATTCTGATTCCAAAATATTATACTGAAAAAGGACATAAAATACAGTTCACTGAGACTTCAGAGATGACATCATTCATTGTAAATGTTTGAAGATCAAGTTGATTTTTCAGAATGTTTTATTTTACAAAATATGTTTCAGTACAAGTGATGTTTCTTACAAAATTCATATTAAGTATTAAGATATTAACATATTTAACTATTAACTGTTTAGATAATTTTCACAAGCAGCCATGCCTGATACCATCTGATGATCAATGAGTGTAATGGTAAGTCACTAGAAGGGGTTTACTTCAACTGATTTCATAATCTGACTACTTTAAAGTAGTTATGGATATTCTCTTCATAGCTATTGATGATAGAAGCACCTGAAAAAGACAATTCAGTGACAAATGAAATAAGTTTTACTCTGAACTTACCTTTCTTCTTTCTCTCTTTCTGTCTTTCTCTTGCCCTTTTCCTTTCTTTCTCAAGATCTTTCTCCTCATCTTCTTCGTCTCTCTACTCCTGTTTCTCTTTACCTCTTTTCACTACAAAGGGAATACACATGACTACTTAGATTATTTGTCTAGCATTCAAACTAATAAAGGTCTGGTAAAGACCTCTTGAGCACTTCTTAAGTATTATCATAAGGCAAACTATAAAAATACCAATCTTTTGACTCTGATATGAAGTAAACTGGAAATATTCTCAAAGATTTGATGATAATCTCATATATATCTCTCTGTGTAAATATATAAAATCTAATGAAAACTCAATATTGGGGATCATAAGACACAAGTAATTTTATTACTAACTAATGGAATTTGTTTTCCATTAAAACAAACCATACTGAAAGTTAATTATTCCAACTACTTGGTAAATTATTATATTAAAGACACATTCAACATAAATTCAAGGCCTAAAACTTCTAGCAAAATACATTGCCAATAAGCTCAGTGGAGTATACCAATAAGCTGATTTCAGTGAGATTTGGGTTTATATTTAGCAGAGAAATTGTTTTAGAAGATATGGATGAGTTACTCACTTGTAGCATGTTGAGATATAAGACCAAAGGGTGTGCTTGTGCTGTTTTTACCCAGGATATTCCTTAAAACTTACATTTGCTCCTCCTTGGATGGAAAAAGGCATCCATTGACAGAAGCATGTCCTCACACTTGTGCTTCTGGCTGTGTAGAAACACAACTCAAATAAGTGTTGGTCTGTTATTGTACTTACTGCTTCCTGTGCATTCCCTTTATGTGTTATCTGTGTTGTCTAAGGAGGTCTGATACAGAGGTCATTATGACATCTCTGCTGGAGAGACATTAAGGAATCCATTTTAAGTCAGTAAAGAACCTTTGTTATCATTGTTCTGCAGTATGATTAATATTTTTGAGGTTTTTTCTCCTCCCTTACTCCTTCCCATACATTATGCTAGTACGGTACTTTGACCTTGCGGTGAAAGATAATAACACAACATATCTGCAGTATCCATGTGATTAATACAGCAGTCTGGGAGTCACAAGGAGACTTACAGAATATAACTAAGTTGGTGAATACATCAATGATCTCTTTGCGTTGTTCACCTTCTTGCTAAATAAATTATCTGCTTAATGATAATGACATTCAAATATCATAATTGCAGCCAACTCTTTAAAAAACATCAATTTAAAAGCTGAAAAAATAGCAGTTCTTTCCTTCTCCCTCCCTCTGCACTTTCCACCGTTAGCTATTAATGCCAAAATATGATCTTTATTCATCCTGCTGACATAATATAAAACCAATGTAGATTTCTCATTTTTCATAAAATTTCCATCCGCGCTGTTAGTTTCACTGATCGCAGGCTGGGAAATGTTGTTAGGCTACAAGATGGACGACACTGCAAAACCTCAGCATGTTAAGAAGCCATAAAATTTTATTCAGTTCATTTACTGCTGCAGTCCAGTAACCCTGAAGTAAGTGTGCTATTTTTATTGTGTATTTATTTAAAGGTTGAATATTCCCTCTACTGGACCATCTAACCAAATTATTCTGGTTTGCTAATGAATTCGATTGTAGAAAGCCAAGGGTGTGCATCTGACCCATGGGTCCTCTCTTTCAGATATTCTTGGGAGAGTAGAGTGTTATTTCATAACAGATGAGTTAAAAAGAAAAAAAAAAAAAAAAAGACTAAAAGCAAAAACAAAAAGCTATGAATGAAAAGTTTGTCTTGAAGAAGAATTTAGGGATAGGACCACCGGCTCTGTACAAAAATAACTGGGACTTTTAGTGAGAACTGTAGAGGCACTATTCTCACAGATAAAGTATTCTGAACCCATTTTATCAAGTGTGAAGACTCTATTCATCTCTCTAGAACATAGAATAATAGAATCATATAATGGTTTGGGTTGGAAAGAACATTAACATCATCAAGTTCCCTGGACTTCAAGAGAGCAGATTTTGGCCTCTTCAGGAACCTGCTCAGTAAGGTTCCATGGGATACAGACCTAAAGGGCAGGATGGCCCAAGACAGTTGGGTGATATTCAAGGATCACCTGCTGCAAGCTCAGGAACAATGCATCCCAACTAGAAGGAAGTTCAGCAGGAGGGCCAGGAGACCTCCTTGGATGGATAAGGAGCTGCTGAGCAAAATTCAAAGGAAAAAATAGGTTTATAAAAGGTGGAAGCAAGGTCAGGCAGCCTGGGAAGAATACAGGGATGCTGTCTGGGAAGCCAGGGACCAGGTTAGGAAAGCTAAGGCCCACTTAGAATTAAACTTGGCTAGGGATGTCGAGGATAAGAGGAAGGGATTTTACAGGTACACTGCAAATGTAAGACAGGTTAGGGACAACGTGGGCCCGCTACAGAAGCTATTGGGACAACTGGCTACCCTGGATTTAGAGAAGGCTGAGGTTCTCAATGAATTCTTTACCTCAGTCTTCACCAGCAAATGCTCTGACCACACCACCCAAGTCTTGGAAGGCAGACGCAAGGACAGTGAGAATGAAGACCCTGGCGACTGTAATAGAGGATCTGGTTCGAGACCAGCTTAGGAACCTGAACGTATACAAGTCCATGGGACCTGATGAAATCCATCTGAGCATCCTGAAGGAGCTGGCAAATGAAGTTGCTAAGCCACTATCCATCATAGTTGAAAAATCCTGGCAGTCAGGTGAAGTTCCCGATGACTGGAAAAAGGGAACTATAATCCCCATTTTTAAGTAAGGGAAAATGGATGAGCCGGGGAATTACAGATCAGTCAGTCTCACCTCTGTGCCTGGCAAAATCTTGGAGCAGATTCTCCTGGAAGGCATGCTGAGGCCCATGAAAACCAACCAGGAGCTTAGCAACAGCCAGCATGGCTTCACTAAGGGGAAATCCTGCCTGACCAATCTGGTGACCTTCTATGATGGAGCTACGGAACTGATGGACAGGAGTAGAGCAGTTGATGTCATCTACCTGGACTTATGTAAAGCCTTTGACACTGTCTCACATGACATCCTTGTATGTAACTTGGAGAGATATCAATTTGATAGGTGGACCACTCGGTGGATAAAGAACTGTCTGGATGGCCACATGCAAAGAGTTATGCTCAATGGCTCAATGTCCAGCTGGAGACCAGTACCGAGAGGTATCCCCCAGGGATGGGTGTTGGGACCGGTCTTGGTCAACATCTTTGTGGGTGACATGGAGAGTGGGATTGAGTGTGCCCTCAGCAAGTTTGCCGATGACACCAAGCTGTGTGGTTTGGTTGATACATTGGCGGGAAGTGATGTCATCCAGAGGGACCTTGACATGCTTGTGAGGTGGGCTGGTGCCAACTTGATGAAATTTAACCATGACAAGTGCAAGGTCGTACACCTGGGTCGGACCAATTCCAAGCACAGCTCCAGGTTGGGCAGCGAAGAGATTCAGACCAGCCCTGTGGAGAAGGACTTGGGGGTGTTGGTCGATGAAAAAATGAACATGAGCCTGCAGTGTGGGCTTGCAGCCCAGAAAGCCAACCGCATCCTGGGCTGCATCAAAAGGAGCATTATCAGCGGGTCAAGGTAGGTGACCCTGCTCCTCTACTCTGCTCTCGTGAGACCTCACTTGGAGTATTGTGCCCAGTTCTGGTGTCCTCAACATAAAAAGAACATGGAACTGTTGGAAAAGTCCAAAAGAGGGCCATGAGGACGAAGAGGGGACTGGAGCACCTCCCGTATGAAGATAGGCTGAGAAAATTGGGGCTGTTCAGCCTGGAGAAGAGAAGGCTGCGTGGAGACCTTATAGCAGCCCTCTAATATCTGAAGGGGTCCTATAGGGATGCTGGGGAGGGACTATTCCTTAGGGACTGCAGTGATAGGACAGGAGGTAACGGGTTCAAACTTAAACAGGGGAAGTTTAGATTGGATCTGAGGAAGAAATTCTTTTCTGTAAGGGTGGTGAGGCACTGGAATGGGTTGCCCAGGGAAGTTGTGAATGCTTCATCCCTGGTGGCGTTCAAGGCGGGGTTGGACATAGCCCTGGATGACATGGTTTAGTGAGAGGTGTCCCTGCCCATGGCAGGGGGTTTGGAACTATATGACCTTAAGGTCCTTTCCGACCCTAACTATTCTATGATTCTATAAGTTCTAGCCCCCAGACATGAACAAGCACATCTCACACTAGCTCCATGTCACCTAAGGCTCTGTCTAACCTGGCCTTGAACACTGTCAAGGATGGAGCATTTGCCTCGTCTTTTGGGCATCCTGTTCCAGTGCCTCATAACCCTCAGAGTGAAGAACTTCTTCCTTATATCTAACTTGAATTTCTCCTGTTTCAGTTTAAATACATTTCGCCTCGTCCTATCACTACAGTCTCTAAGGAAGAGTCCCTCCCCAGCATGCCTATAGGCCCCCTTCAGATACTGGAAGGCTGCTCTGAGGTCTCCACGCAGCCTTCTCTTCTCCAGGCTGAACAGTCCCAGTTTTCTCAGCCTATCTTCATACGAGAGGTGCTCCAGCTCCCTTGTCATCCTCATGGCCTTGTCTGGACTTGTTCCAACAGTTCCATGTCCTTTTTATGCTGAGTACCCAGGAACTGTCCACAATACTCCAAGTGAGGTCTCACAAGAGCAGAGCAGAGGGGCAGGATCACTTCCTTCAACTTTCTGGTCACGCTCCTTTTGATGCACCCCATGATGCAGTTTGCTTTCTGGGCTGCAAGCGCACACTGCAGGCCCATGCTAAGTTTCTCATCGACCAGCACCCCTAGGTCCTTCTCCGCAGGGCTGCTCTGAATCTCTTCTCTGCCCAACCTGTAGCTGTGCCTGTGATTGCCCTGACCCAGGTGTAGCACCTTGCTCTTGACATGGTTAAATTTCATAAGGTTGGCATCAGCTCACCTCACAAGCATGTCAAGGTCCCTCTGGAGGACATCCCTTCCCTCCAGTGTATCAACCAAACCACCCAGCTTGGTGTCGTAGATGCAGGTTTTTTTCATACAAACAAATAAATTCAAATCCTGTAATTTTGAGTAACTACTGAAAACTAAGTATTAATTACAAAATTAGTTTATATTGGGTAGCTTAGAAAAATGGTCCAAATAAAAAAAAAAAAAAAAAAAGGAAAAAAGAAAAAAGAAAGCCCTAAATCCTGTTATTTTCAAACTAGCCTGTGCTCAAATCACTCAATTTTGTTTGGCTGGTTTTTTTTCTCTTTTAATATATTATTTATTTTTTAGTTTGTTTTCATTTGGTTTTCTATAAAGCCTCTTCTCAATAAATAATATTGAATAACTTTTGAATATTCGGGTATGGATTAGAGAGTCTACGAATTAAAAAAAAAAAAAAAAAAGTAGACTCCAGCTCTTTAAATCTCACAAAATATATATTAATTAATTTTACGTGGCAGACAAGAGGTAAATGTGGTAAACAGCTGGGAGGAGCACAAGGCAAAGGTGCAATGATTAGAACCAGCATTGTGAACAGTGGTTACAAGATGAAAGATACTAGAGCTAACAATTTTCTTGTAACGATTATAGCGGACAGAAGCTTCAGAGATTTCCCTAGTACAATAACAAAGGCCAAAAACAACATGCAATTTTGCACAAAAGGTCTCTCATCTGTGTCAGACAGTCCTGTACTATGGGATACTTGTGGTGCCAGTTGACTAAACAAGCCAAAGTTCATCCCCCAAAAAATTGTTCCTCAATCACCCACGATATTAAATTGTCAGGTGAGGTTAAGCCCAATTTACCAATTGCTCTGCCAGACTTCATTCCGTCATAGTCTCGGGTAAATATTGTTTTGGGCTGGTAGGTAGACTGGATGCAGCTGGTTTGTTTTGGGAGAAAATTAATGTCTATGAATGCAGTTTAGGCTGGACCAGAATGTGTTTCACTTCTTATTTCATTTCCTTGTGCTGCAGTAGTGACTATTTGCTAATGTGTTAAAAAGAAGGCCCTGCTGACTTGAGTCACTAATGTCATGTTACTGAAGTTACGAAAGCACAACAGAAGCTTCTCTTGTCATGAAGGTGGGATTCTTCTTGAAGATTTCCTAGTGAAAACAAGATAACTGGATTATATTGTTTGTCTGGGCTTCTTGCTCAGCCAAAAAGAGACATATCTAGAGAGAAATTGATTCCAACAATCAGCCATTTATCTTGCAACAGGCTAAACTGTCCTCTGGAATTGCCTCATGTCTCCTTCTGCTTGTTGCAGAGCTGCTCGCTGCTGGGAACAAGGCAAACTACCACCAGATCTCCATGATGCAATCATTACCACCGTGTGCAAGAAAAAAGGAGCAAAGTCAGACTGCTCAAATTACCAAGGTATAACTCTGATCTCCATTGCTGGAAAAATTATTGCAAGAATATTACTGAACAGATTAGTACCTGCTATTGCAGAAGAATTTCTACCTGAAAGTCAATATGGTTTCAGAGCAAACAGAAGTACCACAGACATGGTATTTGTTCTCAGACAATTGCAAGAGAAGTGCAGAGAATAGAACAAGAAACTTTATGCAACTTTTGTTGATCTTACCAAAGCTTTTGACATTGTAAGTAGAAAAGCCTTGTGGCAGATCTTGGAAAGTTTAGGATATCCCCCCAAGTTTCTCAAAATGATTATTCTCTTACATGAGAGTCAGATATGGCGACGCACTCTCTGAGCCCTTCCCAATAACCAGTGGTGTGAAACAAGGTTGTGTTCTCGCACGAACTTTATTCACAGTTTTTGTCAGCATGATGCTCCAAAAGGCTATGGCAGACTTCAATGAACAAAACGACATCTATAGCCAATATCTTACCAATGGGAGCCAATTCAACCTAAGGTGACTGAAGGCCCACACCAAGACCCTAAATCACCTTGTTCAGGAGCTGCTTTTTGCTGATGCCCACACAGAAGCAGCTCTGCAACGATTAACAACTTGCCTTGCAGAGGCGGACAACATTTTTGGCCTGGAAGTTAGCTTGAAGAAGACAGTAGTTCTTTACCAACCTGCACCACAAGAAGACTGCCATCATCCTCACATCACTATTGGCGAGTCAGAGATTAAGCCAGTCCAGCAGTTCAGCTACCTGGGAAGCATCATTTCCTCGGATGCCACGATTGATAAAGAGGTGGAAAACAGAATAACAAAGGCATACAGAGCCCTTGGAAAACTCCATAAAAGTCAGGTGTAATAAACACCTGAAGAAAAGTACAAAGATTAGTGTCTATAGAGGCACTGTACTGTCTACTCTTCTGTATGGGTCTGAATCATAGAATCATAGAATAGTAAGGGTTGGAAAGGACCTCAAGATCATCGAGTTCCAACCCCCCCGCCATGGGCAGGGACACCTCCCACTAAACCATGCCATCCAAGGCTATGTCCAACCCCACCTTGAACGCCACCAGGGATGAAGCATTCACGACTTCCCTGGGCAACCCATTCCAGGGCCCCACCACACTCACAGTAAAGAATTTCTTCCTCAGATCCAATCTAAACCTCCCCTGTTTAAGTTTAAACCCATTACCCCTTGTCCTCTCACCACAGTCCCTAATGAAGAGTCCCTCCCCAGCATCCCTATAGGCCCCCTTCAGGTATTGGAAGGCTGCTATGAGGTCTCAACGCAGCCTTCTCTTCTCCACGCTGAACAGCCCCAACTTTCTCAGCCTATCTTCATACGAGAGGTGCTCCAGTCTCCTGATCATCCTCGTGGCCCTCCTCTGCACTTGTTCTAACACTTCCATGTCCTTTTTATGTTGAGGACACCAGAACTGCACACAATACTCCAAGTGAGGTCTCACGAGAGCAGAGTAAAGAGGCAGAAGCACCTCCGTCGACCTGCTGGTCACACTCCTTTTGATGCAGCCCAGGATACGGTTGGCCTTCTGGGCTGCAAGCGCACACTGCTGGCTCATGTTCATTTTTTCATCAACCCACACCCCCAAGTCCTTCTCCGCAGGGCTGCTCTCAATCTCCTCCCCGCCCAATCTGTAGCTGTGCCTGGCATTGCTCCGACCCAGGTGGAGGACTTTGCATTTAGCATGGTTAAACTTCATAGATTGGCATCAGCCCACCTCACAAGCGTGTCAAGGTCCCTCTGGATGGCATTCCTTCCCTCCAATGTATCAACCGAACCACACAGCTTGGTGTCATCGGCAAACTTGCTGAGGGCGCACTCAATCCCACTGTCCATGTCACCCACAAAGATGTTGACCAAGACCGGTCCCAACACCGATCCCTGGGGGACACCACTCGTTACTGGTCTCCAGCTGGACACTGAGCCACTGAGCACTACTCTTCGCGTGCGGCCATCCAGACAGTTCTTTATCCACCGAGTAGTCCACCTATCAAATTGATGTCTCTCCAACTTAGAGAGAAGGATGTCATGGGAGACAGTGTCAAAGGCTTGACACAAGTCCAGGTAGATGACATCAACCGCTCTGCCCCTGTCCATCAGTTCCGTAGCTCCACCATAGAAGGCCACTAGATTGGTCAGGCAGGATTTCCCCTTAGTGAAACCATGCTGGCTGTCCCCAAGCACCTTGTTGGTTTTCATGTGCCTTAGCATGCCTTCCAGGAGAATCCGCTCCAAGATTTTGCCAGGCACAGAGGTGAGACTGACTGGTCTGTAATTCCCTGGATCATCCATTTTTCCCTTCTTAAAAATGGGGTTATATTTCCCTTTTTCCAGTCATCGGGAACTTCACCTGACTGCCATGATTTTTCAAATATATCATGGGTCATTTGTCGCAATCACCTGCGAGTCCTTGCACGCTTTCATCAGCGCTGCCCCCATGTAATCCTAAACATCCACTGGACTGACTACATGCCTAATGTTACTGTCCTTGAACAGGCAGAGGCCACCAGTATTGAGGCCATGTTGCTGAAAACACAACTGCACTGGGCAGGGGACGTCTCCAGGATGGAGGATGACCGCCTCCCTAAGTTTGTATTCTACAGTGAACTCGCCACTGGCTGCCACAAGGGAAGTGCCTCAAAGAGGAGATATAAGGACTCCCTGAAAGAATATCTTAGCCTTGGCCATATTGACTACCATCAATTGTCCACCCTGGCCTCCAGTCGGGAGATTTGGAGGCACATCATGCATAACACTGCATAACATCATAACATTTGAGAACACATGCAGAATCAGGTTCAAGGAGAAAAGACAATGCAGAAAGAACTATGCCTTGCCTATGCCACCTAAAGGGACCTTCCGCTGTGCTTTTTTTAACTGGACTTGTCTATCCTCCATTGGTCTTTTTAGCCATCAGGGCATTTGTAGTAAACGTGTGTAAAGCCCTCCTCAAATCATTGCTCGCAAAGTCAAGCCATGATGATGATGACTTAGGTATAGTTGGCAACTTCTAGTCATGCATTATGATCAGCTCAGCAAATATAGTCATCTGGAAGTGAGGCATCCAGCTTCAAATCATCATCTAGATTCTTTCCGCTGTAAGCTGGCACTGAAGAGAGTTCAAAAGTGTTCAGACCATCAGTTCAGGATGGAGACTTTATCTGTGAGAAGCATTTGGCCATCTTCACTGAGTAGAGGACTTTGAACTTGGTATGTGTGTCCATGCACTGCTTTCAGAGCCTCACAGAATCCTCTGTGGTCACCCAAATGTGTGCATAGTTGAGTCTTTTCTGCTAGGTTAAGCCACCACTTGTTCTGGATATCATGAAGTTTCTGTTGGAGTTTACTGCATGCAAGACTAAAGGCTGCTTTTCTTACATGACAGGATGGCTGACCAAAGTGTGCTTGGTGAGCAGATCTATTTTTTGTCAACAATTCCTGGACTACCTGATTATTTTCATTAAACCAGTCTTTGCTTTTCTTTGAGGAGAACCCTAAGAATACTTTGGAGGACTGCAGGATGCTATTTTCAATATGTTGCCAAAGCGCTTCAGGAGAAGAGTCTGTGGGATGGTCTTCAAGCCTAGTTTGAAGGTTTGCCTGGAAGCTATCTCTCACTGCAGCTGTTTGGAGATAGATAACTTTGAGCCTTCTCCTTGGAATGCCACCCCTCTTAGGTTTGGGCTTAAAGTGGAGATTAAGTTTGCAAAGCACAAGGAGATGGCCTGTTTGACACTCTGCACTAGGCATCACTCGGGTGTGACGGACATCATGAACATTTCTCTGGTGCACTAAGAGGTAGTCAATGAGGTGCTAGTGTTCAGATCAAGGATGCATCCAGGTTGTCTTCAGGCCATCTTTCTGCTGGAAAACAGTGTTGGTGATGGTAAGCTGCTGCTCTGCACAAAACTCTAACAAGAGGTGACCATTGTCATTGCAGCTTCCAACACTGTGCTTTCCTAGTACTCCTTTCCAAACTTCAAAGTTCTTACCTACTAAGGTGTTGAAGTAACTAAGGATTATGATCTTATCATCTGCAGGAATCTTTTCAGTGGGGCAGCTCAGATTGCGGTAAAAATTGTCTTTTTCTGCAGTGTCAACTTGCAAAGTTGGGGCATGTATGCTGAACAGAACAATATATTGCTCGTTGTGCAGTGGGGGGCATAAGGAGATAATGTGACTGGAATGACCTCTCGGCAAATTTTCAAGTTTAGAGGCAACAGAGTTTTCAATCATGAAGCCAGCTCCAGAGACATGAATTTCGGCTTTGGACTTGCCTGACCAATAAAGTATATAGGCGGCTCCATGTACTTTAAGGCTTCCTTCCTCATGCAGATGAACTTCACTGAGAGCAGTAATGTTGACGTTAAGTCATGACAGTTCATGGGCAATTAGAACCATGGAATCATAGAATCATAGAATACTTAGGGTTGGAAAGGACCTTAAGATCCTCTAGTTCTAACCCCCCTGCCATGGGCAGGGACACCTCTCACTAAACCATGTCATTCAAGCCTATGTCCAACCCCGCCTTGAATACCGCCAGGGATAAAGCTTTCACAACTTCACTGGGCAACCCATTCCAGGGCTCCACCACCCTTACAGAAAAGAATTTCTTCCTTATATCCAATCTAAACTTCCCCTGTTTAAGTTTGAACCCATTACCTCCTGTCCTATCACTGCAGTCCCTAAGGAATAGTCCCTCCCCAGCATCCCTATAGGACCCCTTCAGATATTGGAAGGCTGCTATAAGGTCTCCACGCAGCCTTCTCTTCTCCACGTTGAACAGCCCCAACTTTCTCAGCCTATCTTCATACGGGAGGTGCTCCACTCCCCTCATCATCCTCATGGCCCTCTTTTGGACTTGCTCTAAAAGTTCCATGTCCTTTTTATGTTGAGGACACCAGAACTGTGCACAATACTCCAAGTGAGGTCTCACGAGAGCAGAGTAAAGGGGCACGATTACCTCCCTTGACCCGCTGATCATGCTCCTTTTGATGCAGCCCAGGATACGGTTGGCTTTCTGGGCCGCAAGCCCACACTGCAGGCTCATGTTCATTTTTTCATCAACCAACACCCCCAAGTCCTTCTCCGCAGGGCTGCTCTCAATCTCTTCGCTGCCCAACCTGGAGCTGTGCCTGGCATTGCTCCGACCCAGGTGTACGACCTTGCACTTGTCATGGTTAAATTTCATCAAGTTGGCACCAGCCCACCTCACAAGCGTGTCAAGGTCCCTCTGGATGACATCACTTCCCGCCAATGTATCAACCAAACCACACAGCTTGGTGTCATTAGCAAACTTGCTGAGGGCACACTCAATCCCACTCTCCATGTCACCCATAAGGATGTTGACCAAGACCAGTCCCAACACTGATCCCTGAAGGACACCTCTCGGTACTGGTCTCCAGCTGGACATTGAGCCATTGAGCACAACTTTTTGCATGTGGCCATCCAGACAGTTCTTTATCCACCAAGTGGTCCACCTATCAAATTGATATCTCTCCAAGTTACATACAAGGATGTCATGTGAGACAGTGTCAAAGGCTTTACATAAGTCCAGGTAGATGACATCAACTGCTCTACTCCTGTCCATCAGTTCCGTAGCTCCATCATAGAAGGTCACCAGATTGGTCAGGCAGGATTTCCCCTTAGTGAAGCCATGCTGGCTGTTGCTAAGCTCCTGGTTGGTTTTCATGGGCCTCAGCATGCCTTCCAGGAGAATCTGCTCCAAGATTTTGCCAGGCACAGAGGTGAGGCTGACTGATCTGTAATTCCCCGGCTCATCCATTTTCCCTTACTTAAAAATGGGGATTATAGTTCCCTTTTTCCAGTCGTCAGTAACTTCACCTGACTGCCATGATTTTTCAACTATGATGGATAGTGGCTTAGCAACTTCATTTGCCAGCTCCTTCAGGACGCTCAGATGGATTTCATCAGGTCCCATGGACTTGTATACGTTCAGGTTCCTAAGCTGGTCTCGAACCAGATCCTCTATTACAGTGGGCCAGGGTCTTCATTCTCACTGTCCTTGCGTCTGCCTTCCAAGACTTGGGTGATATGGTCAGAGCATTTGCCGGTGAAGACTGAGGCAAAGAAGTCATAAAGAACCTCAGCCTTCTCTAAATCCAGAGCAGAATGCTGTTCAGGATGCCCACTAGCCACTGTATCAAGCATGGTTCTGGTGTTCCAACACGCGAGTGTCAGTCTCAACACACCTTTGAAGGCAGGTGTATATCTTTGTTGCTTTGT
This sequence comes from Amazona ochrocephala, assembly GCA_039720435.1. NCBI lineage: Eukaryota > Metazoa > Chordata > Aves > Psittaciformes > Psittacidae > Amazona > Amazona ochrocephala. The sequence continues at coordinate 112,336,710 of CM077909.1, forward strand.
CTCTGGTCAGCCGCAACAGAAGGTTTCTTTTGGCTGCCGCTAGCCAACCAGGTGCAGGGGGAGATGAGTTTTGGTTAGACCACCTTTTCTAGGCCTCTCTCCATATGGAGCAAGCAGTGCTCTCCTTGAAAAAGGTTGCTTGGTGATTCAGGATGCTGCCGAACAAGACTGTCATCTCCTGGGTCAGTCTCGAGCGGCCAATGTCCTGAACTGCTTGCATGCAGAGTTGGATTTGTGGCTTCCAGTGTACCTTTTCACCTGCCATTTCATCCCCTGCCTGTTGCTACAGGGCTTTGCAAATATGAGTAAACCCTCTGGGCCTGCTCAGTGGATTTTTTAGGTGAGGCGCAGTGTTCGCAGAACTAACCCCACCCTTTACACCTAAGGTTTATCTGACAGGGTCTCGTGAGCTTGGACAGTGACAGTAAAGTCCTCACTAGGTAGATTTCCTTAGAGTATCCTTCTCTTAGATAGATGGCCTTACAGGGCTTAACGAGCTCCATCCTGCCTGTGATTGAAATTAGAGTTGTCCTTCTCCTAGGATGGTTGCCCGAAGGCTAGTGAGCCCATCCTACCCACGGACACACTTTGTCTGACCCTTCAGTTGAGATCTGTCTGGCTTCGGAGATTCTACCAGAGGCATATGCCATCACCAGCAGAGCTCTCAACCTCACAAAGGCATGCAAGCTCTTTCCCCACTAGAAGTGTGTGTCTGTGAAAGAGTACATACCTAAGTAATGAGGAAGAATCTGTTTAACATAGAATAAAGTATATGCTTATAAATTAATTATGAGAGCCTCATAAGGACCAGGCACAGCTGTGCCTACCAAGGCAAATTCTTAGATAAAGGTGGCAAGAAATCTTTTAAAAACACCTGCCCATATGAGCAAGCAAGACCCAACCTAAGATCTTATTAATAACATGCTGTGTACAATCTGTGGTTCAGGAGGTCCCAATACCACTGACTACAGGAAAACAAAAAATGCATCTGAAGACACATGACTTCATGCTTCTAATATAACTCAAACTCTTTCCATACATACCTGCAACCTAGGTCAGAAGCTGGATGAAGGGTTAGATTGGGTGAAATGGACAGTGGGATTGAGTGCGCCCTCAGCAAGTTTGCCGATGACACCAAGCTGTGTGGTTCGGTTGATACATTGGAGGGAAGGAATGCCATCCAGAGGGACCTTGACATGCTTGTGAGGTGGGCTGATGCCAACCTGATGAAGTTTAACCATGCTAAATGCAAAGTCCTCCACCTGGGTCGGAGCAATGCCAGGCACAGCTACAGATTGGGTGGGGAGGAGATTGAGAGCAGCCCTGTGGAGAAGGACTTGGGGGTGTGGGTTGATGAAAAAATGAACATGAGCCTGCAGTGTGGGCTTGCGGCCCAGAAGGCCAACCGTATCCTGGGCTGCATCAAAAGGAGTGTGACCAGCAGGTCGACGGAGGTGCTCCTGCCCCTTTACGCTGCTCTCGTGAGACCTCACTTGGAGTATTGCGTGCAGTTCTGGTGTCCTCAACATAAAAAGGACATGGAACTGTTAGAACAAGTGCAGAGGAGGGCCACGAGGATGATCAGGGGACTGGAGCACCTCTCGTATGAAGATAGGCTGAGAAAGTTGGGGCTGTTCAGCCTGCAGAAGAGAAGGCTGCGTGGAGACCTCATAGCAGCCTTCCAATACCTGAAGGGGGCCTATAGGGATGCTGGGGAGGGACTCTTCATTAGGGACTGTGGTGAGAGGACAAGGGGTAATGGGTTTTAACTTAAACAGGGGAAGTTTAGATTGGATCTGAGGAAGAAATTCTTTACTGTGAGGGTGGTGAGGCCCTGGAATGGGTTGCCCAGGGAGGTTGTGGATGCTTCATCGCTGGAGGCGTTCAAGGTGGGGTTGCACATAGCCTTGGATGGCATGGTTTAGTGGGAGGTGTCCCTGCCCATGGCAGGGGGGTTGGAACTCGATGATCTTGAGGTCCTTTCCAACCCTTACTATTCTATGATTCAATGTTTCTATGATGTCTATAGACATTCTTACACACACACACCAGTATGCTAAAGAACCCCATAAACCAACAATCTCTAAAAGAATTTTTTCATAGTTCTCAGGCTGAAGAATTTTCTCTTCTATGTTGCACAAACCATAATTCTTCCCATGGACTGTTTTTATAAAGAGATCTAATTTTGTTAGAACAATTTCCAGCAACAGTGAATCTACCACCTTTCCTTGTAAACTCTTCCTTTTGAGTTGTTCAGAAAATAACATGTATTTTACAGGAAGCTGTGGCATTTCAACATAGATTTTGACTTCAAATCAAGACACGAAGAGGAAAGAGAAACTGAAATTTGAAATTTTGTCTCTGAACACTATCAATTATTTTTAAGAAATAAAAATGTTGAGGTTTCATGCTTGTTAACTGCTTGAATTTTACACTGAAGCATCATAATACATAATAAAAAAAAAGTTAAAAATGTTAAAGTGGGTGTATATAATAGTGATTTTAGCATGGTATAACTGCCATTTTAATTAACACTAACAATTTAAAAGTTTAAATGAAAGTACTTTATGTAAAAAGGAATATTTTTACTTTTTTTTTAAAATGAGGTAGCTTAAGATTAGGAAAACAAAGCAAATTCAAGATGATGCAATGAGGGATTTTTCTCCCTGTCAAAAATTTTTGGAATGACACATTCCTGAAAAATATTTCAGTCTGAGTGTTTCAACATTTTCTCACGTAGAACTATCATGTACTTTTTTCTCAGTGCTGCTGATTTTTCTGAGTTTAAATAGTGTTACGAACATTTTTAATGGCATACTGTACACTGAAAACCCTCTCAACACTTTCTAATCAGTATGAGATTTGGAGGTGAGCATAAATTTCTTTTGGGAATAAAGAGATAAGGTTGTACAAAGAAGGGGAAAACAAAATACAGAAGAAAATAATAACAATAGTAATAATAAAAAATATGAACCCAACAGCAACATTTAATTATCTTAAACCTTAATTGTATTAAAATCAAAATCTGGAGACTCACTTCTGCAATGTGGAAGATGATGATTACAACTGGAATTACAAAGATGTTACTTTCTACTAGAAATTGAATAAATCAGACTGATAAAAGCATACAGAACTTGTTTCCCTCTTCCCCCAGACCAAAATAGAAAGGGAGCAAGATGTGTCCATTTACACTACACTAAAAGGTTTTGAATGTATTTATTCCAAAGATCTGTGTTAAAGACTAAGAGGTCATGAGGAATATGCAGACATTTCCCAAGGGACAGGCAACATATATTACAATGGAAAGAGAAACATGTACAAATTAATCAAACAGTGACTATGGGTGTTTTCAGCATCTTTAACACTGGTTGGGGGACATTTAGGAATCAATATGTGCACTAAAAAATAGCTTCTGATAGCAAAATGTCACACACACTTCCCAAAATGGCTAATATTAAGATCTAGACTACTCTACTGACCAAAGAAAAAGAAAGCAAATTCAGATAAATAAACCTCACCGTGTGATTAACTGTGATTGAATGCAGCATCTTTGAAAGGTATAATTTCCCCAATCAAGAAGCAGAGCCCTGCTTTTCACATAAAAGGAATACCAGACACCTTTCAGTGCAGCCCTTTCAGACACAAAGGACTTCATGGGACCGTGAGGAATGAATATGTTGTTTGTGAAGACTGAAATGTTATACTACAGTGAAACAGCAGTACCAGGGTGAAATGAGAAAACCTCAGATTTCCCTTTTGACTGGTAATTTAAGAGATAAATAAGGAAAACAAGGATTAGAATGCAGACCTCCTTTCTCTCAGTGGAGTATCAGAGGCATTAGGCTTCCAAATTATGTTTTCTTTTTCATGCTCTCTCCCTATGAATATTGATGAGCCAGTGTGCAGCCAGGAATACCTCAACAGAAGTCATGAATTTACATATATTTGGGGGATAGGACCTGTCCCTGGGTAACAGAAGATGCAGAATTAAACCCATTCAGGCTCAGGAAGGTTAATTCTTAAGTAAGTGCTTTAAGAACCAGGTTATAGGAAAAGAAACATGAAAACTAGGAATAAATCAAAAACATTGCAGAAAATTTTGCCTCTTGTCTCTTTACAAAATTCCCAGACTTACATGGTATTCATCTTTCTAAGTGCTGGTTTAAACAATGAAATGTGGCATGTAATGTCCCAGTAAAAATCCTTTATGCATGAAAGCTGAATGCACCATTATATTCAATACTTCTTCTCACTAAATATCTAGGAAAACAGGTGGCAAATGTTTACTCTGATCTTGCATCAATTTAAGAATAGTAAAACACAGAATGGAAATACGCATATATCAAAGCCACTGTAATAGAAAAAAACATGATGGGGATACTGAAAAAAAAATGCAGGAAAAAGAAGAAAAACCACACACAAAAAAGCTGTGTTCTGTAAATTTATGACACAATAAGGGAAAAAAAAATCAGAAAACTATAAAGAAAAGAGGATGAGTGCAAACCTCAGAAGAGCTTTTTAGGAATCAACATATCCAAGTACATTTTAGGGAAAAATAAAATAAAAAAAAGCAGTAAGACTATTAGTCAAAAAGAAGACTCTCTGCCCCAAGGCTGTAGCTGAGGCTGGGGCTCATCAACCCTTACTCCCTGCTGACTTGAAGAATTTCAACTAAGAGAGTCTGAAGAACAAAAGATGTGAATCTCAAAGCAACTAATGAAAGGAAGAGAAAGATCCACCTCCCACCCTGAGCTAGCTCAAGAAATAGCAAAAAACATATGGGCACAGAAGAGCTTATTTTTTGTTTTTACAAACTCTTGAGAAAAAAAAAAAGAAACACAATGTTCCTGGACAGAAATTTCCAATATGTAAAGTCAAAAATAATGCTTCAATAGGTACAGAAAGCCTCCTTGCATATATCCATGCATGTATGTGTTCAAGCTCTCCTATTTTCTGGAAAAAATGAAACAATCAAACAAACAAACGAACAAAAAAAAAAAAAAAGAAAAGAAAAGGAAAAAAAAAACACCCAAACACCTAAAAAACCCACAAAAACAGAACAAAAAAGAAACTTTAAGAAACATAACTCATGCTTCTGCTTCTGTACCTCTTGCTTTCAGCAAATGTTCCTTATACAAATGTAATACCTAATTTTTCTAGTGTCCTGCTGAACTCTGAATTCTTTTTAGTTTAGATGTGATTCCCATAGCTCTTCTTCAGTATCAAGCTACTTGGATTTTTTTTTTTCGACTTTAAAGTTTCACTTTAAGAAATATTGCTTTCATGAATGGTCTTTTATCTGAGTTTGCCAAGAATGTACAGTGCAGCATTCAGTGAGATGATGAATTGCAGTGTGGAATGATGAGGGAAATCAAATGTTTTCAGACACTGTCAAAGCTGCTTTTGATCCAAGTGAGCATTAACAACAGTGTTTCATGAAAAAAATCTATTCTAGAAAATGATACTGGGGAAAACCAGCAAATTTTTAACTTTGAGAAGCAGGAGAGCATTAAGTCATGATACACCAGAAATGTGACAAACACATTTTGTTCTTTATTTGAGAAGTTTATTTTTAAATGCACTTTTTAGTTATTTAGATTTAAAACCATTATATTTCCAGCATATGATTTCTTTAATTAGTGCCAAAATGAAAATAAAACTTCAGAGCTAGCACTTGGGCAAGTGAAATCTAGTGCTGTCATGAAAGGTTGCTGAAGTGCAACACTCACACCACACCTGGTGATATAATGGATTTATAACAGCTCAGACACTAATAATGCACAAACAGAACCATTGTTAAATCTGATCTGACTTTAAATCAGCTGAGAAGCTGTCAGGAAGATATTTGACAAAGGGTTTTAGTACTTTATATCTTGATGATGTGCTTGGATGCAGGATGCTCACCTGCCTTTCCTACACCACTCCATCCCCTAAATGCTCTCCTCTCCCTTGAATGAAAAGTTGCCTCCACAACCAGAAAGATGTAAAATATATTTTAATTTCTAATAAGAGGATGAAGACTTCAGATAATATTTGCCTTATAACACAGAGTCAGGGAGCAACATATTCAGTCAGCTAAAACTTTGATGTCTCCAGGAAACAGTTACAGCTTTTTCTTCACTTTATGATGGGGTCCTCTCTTCCACAAGGACTCAAGCCTGTTTTTTCACTCCAAACCTTCATCTGTTTAAGAGAATCGCGACAGGTAGGCCTTACGCAATATCAAAACTGGAAGAAAAGTTATTTTTGCCTTGCATCAGGTTAGCACTTCACAAAGCATTCTTGACAAGTCGTGTTAAACATGAAGTGAAAGCAGAACAAAAACCTGTGACACAAATGGAAGGCCAAAATTTTATCACTATGGAATTACCACATGTGCTTCTGGCCTGTACTTTGTCTCTTAAAAAATCCAGAAACTAACTCAGTGTTTGTTGAAAAAAACATTACAGGATTATTTCTCTTGCTCTTCTTTATTACTTAGTTTCTGTCCCAGAGCAGACTGCATTTGCAGAGTACCATGTGCTCATTTATCTATGCCTAATCAATGATTCTTAGAGCTCTAAGTGTTCAGATTCTATGGCCATTCTGTTCATGCCATTATCAAGGTAATTTTTGTCTTAAAGAAAGCAAACCCAACAAATATTGACTTGAAATGCTTCACTAACCAAATCACAGAGAAAACTGCTCATAAAACTTTAAAAAGAATAAGGATCAAATCAGCCTTTTTCAGTATTGTGCTTGCTTTTGTCAAAAAAATTAAACTCAACAATATGGTAACCCTGTCACTTTTATTCAGAAGAAGAACACGGAAAGTGAAAAAAGCAATTCTGAATTCCCTGTAGCTAATATTTGATCGAAGAAGTACAGATAAAAACCTGAAAAAATGTTTTAATATACAATAAAAGTTGTCTGTATATCACCTATCATGAAAGCTAGTGCTAAGAAGATGACGGCAATCTTCTTCAATGTGACGTAAGTTTTCTGAAACTACAAAGAATTTCTTATGTTTCTTACCTTTTTAAGAGAAGGTTAGGTATATTTTTGTTTTGTTTTATTAAATTTTGTTGTCAGCAGAAGTATCACAGGTAATCTGTGAATGCATGACAAAACCTGAGATGTATTCAATGATTCAAGCAATAAAACATTTACTTCTAGGGAACAAATTATTATTTTTTTTTTCAATCCCGATTTTGCTGAGTATAGTTATAGGCAGCATAGTGTTATCTATACCTTTCCTATATAATATGCAGTAACTTGACTATGTAACTTACTTTCACATCACTTTTGTCGATGATCATAAAAAATCCTTTCTTCCTCATGACTTTCGGCATGGCTGCTGGGAAATGAAAGTTGAAAATGCTCGAATAAATGGAATATAGAAGACATATTCAACAACTGAATTATTTAAATCTACATAAGGAATGAGACCTGTAAGGCAAAGCTTCTGTTTGCAGTTCTCCAGGCTTTTTGGAACTTATTTGATATATAATTTCCTTAACTGTTGTGGTGTTTGAATCTTATTATTTATTTTTCTTGAAATTACTACAGTAAGTTGACTACTGGAGAAAAATCTACTCTGAGACAGGTTTTGCTGATCAATTAAAGCCCCATTTTCTCTCAGCTTCATAAGTATAAATCAGGAATAACTATTGACTGCAGCAGTTGCAGTGAAGTTACTCTAGATTTACTGACATAAGTGGAAGCAAAATTAAGTCCCTGAGGTTCTTTTTGTTCTGGTGGTAATATTACATCTATTGAAGTGCCAAATGGATATTCGCCAGTGCTCAAATTCTGTTGTTTCATTTCATACTTCACAGTAATTTTAAGATTTGTGAATGTTGTTCTCCCTGAAAGGTCAAAAGAGATGGTAAAAAAACCTCTTAAATAGAAATTCATTGACTTGTTCTATGCCTCTGTTATTCCTCCTTAATTTGTTGCATGACACTATATCCACATGTGGAAGATGCAAGAAGAAAGCAGAAATCATGAGACAGATGACTTGAAGTTAGAGGGCTTGTGACTGTGGTTTAGCTTTGGCTGTGACTCACCATGCTTCGCCTAATTTCACTTCGTTTACCTCTGCCTTTGTTTCTTCATCTTCAAAACAGATATAATAATAACAGTAATGCTAAAAGAGCAAAAAATTTCTGGAATTTACATTAATGATTTTTTAAGGCTGCACTGTGCAGACAGTGGCTGTGCAAGTTGCTCGAAATATAGAGCCTTCAGGGAAGAATATTTTCTGTACCTTTTCAGAGGACTATATGAGTTACAATGAGTTGGGTTGTTATTGCTTTTCATTTAAGAGGAAACAATGGCTTAATATTTGTTATGACTCCAATAATAAGCCAGTCTGCAAATAGCTATGATTCAGGAGAAGATAGCTTGATCTGGGATTTATATCATAGTAATTTCATAGTAATTTACTTTTGAGACAGACAATCTGGCTGTTCCTTATAGCAGGATGATCATTCTCCTTATAATTAAAGAATTTGTCAGTACTCTTGGATTCTGTTGATGAATTTTACTGAACCTACAGTTTTTTCTTTTTTCTTTTTTTTTTTTTAATTTTTGTTTGGTTTTGGTTTTGACATTTGAAACAATAATACAGTAACACTCATATATTAAACTAGATAATTCTGAAGGAAGGTATTCAGAAAATAGCTGCATGGGTGGTAGGAGAGATACCTTGGAAGAAGACCCTTGTATAGCTGTGTGATAAATCTGAATGCCTAGGTTAATATTAGCATATAATTATTTGTAATGTAATGGGCAGACAAAATGCCACAGCATTGCATTTAATGTTACCATTTAGCTACACACACAATGTAAATTCAGGTAAAACTACTAGAGAAGATGGAGAACATTACAAAGACTTAAAGCAAGATACTTGATGGCCGATCGTAGTTAGTTTGCATAGAATAGGCTTGCTCAGTTTGTTTTGTACCATGCCTCACAAGAATGTTAATGAAGACAAGAGGTCTCATTAGAGTAATATACAATTGCTTTATATTTGTTTTCTTTTTTTCAGAACTGATGAAGTTTTCTGTAGCTTGAATAGCATTCTGAATGTGGTAACTAGTTTGGAAAATTGATCCCAGTCAGCGCTTATAGTGAAAGCTAACCTACATCAAATTCATTCAGAAGTATTTGCGTAATTTCTGGGACAATTGATCATTGTTACATTTTGCTGGGGCTTTTTTTGTTGTTTTGTTGGTTTTTTTGTTGCTTTTTTTTTTTTTTTTTTTTTTTAGTGGAGGAAGGTAAATTTCAGGAAGCAATGAAGTTAATTCCTTCTGTAATTCCTTCTGTATTACTTCAATCTTGATTGATAACTAAGAATGTCAACCAGCTTTTGAGAGAAATCTGAAAATATACCTACTTGTCTTCTTGTCTTTGTACACCAATTTTCATGTACTTTTAATTTTAAGTAAAAAACATTGACGAGAATCTAAATGGTAGGTAACCTTTTAGACCATGGCTCCAGGGTCTGCCATGACTGACACAAATTAGCCATTTATGATCCATCCTCACCAAATAAAACATGCAAACAGAGACCCTAAATTCAGTGTAGGAGAAAATACATGCTGCTGTGATTCATCCTGCCTAGTATAGAGCTCTGCAGATTGAGCTAGACAGAAATTTCAGAGATATCCATGCACATTTATCAAAACTAGGCTTGTGTGTGTGAAAACAATTATTTTGAAAAAAATATAATGACATTTCCCGAAGTTCAGGATTAAATTGTGGTCTCAGAGAGTCATGCTGACCTAGGTATTATCTCAGATGTCAGGATATGCAGAGGGAAGACAGAAAAACGGCTATTGGTAGTTGAACTCAATGGGGTTTTTTTCCCACCTAGATACTTAGAAATCAAACAGATTAAATTTTGCTTCCGGAAAAACCTAACAAAACCTAATTTGGAAACAATCTTCTTTTGCATAAAATAAAAAAGTTGTTTTCCAGAGAGCTCTAATGCACTGTTAAAATAATAACAAATTGTATGATTATGAGATTTCCTGCACAGCATTGTACCATAAAGGAATTTATATCAGATTCAAAGAAACATCCTGAGTTTGGACATATATACAAATGATCTGACTTGATGCTTACTTCAGTTAAGTTTCTCAAAATCTGCATGACACAAATGAAGGAAGGGTAAAAGAGGGGTTTTTCCATGCTCATCTATCCAGAGCAGTCGTAGAATAAATGACCTATTTCAGTATACTCTCTGACATAAGGATTGCAGTAGAATTTGTCAGGACAGATGGATATCCATAATAGGGATGTATCTAATGCATGTAACTCATAGATAACAGTTGACCCCAAAAATGAGTTTACATATCCATAGCTGTTTCCTAAAAATAAACACATTCAGGATTGTGTTAAGTGAAATGGAAACTGATATGTTTTCTTCTTAGGAATATGTTCTGCCCAACTACCTCTTCACCTGCACTTTTCAACAAACTGTTTAGTGGTGTTGCTTTCATTGCATTTATGGCCTAATGTGAGAAGATTCAGATAATTTTTCTAAACACATAACAATTTTCTAACACTGAAAACAGCAAATCTTTCAAAAGTGAAGAAGACAGAAACTTTATAATGAATGATCTGACTAGTACAAGGAGGAATAAATTATTTCGGTGGAATAACAATGACAACAAGAAGGAACAGAGAAAAGAATCCGGGTTGAATGAAACAAATAGCAAAAAAAAGGAGCAAAAAAAAAAAAAAAAAAAAAACACCACCAACAAACAAACCCACCTTGAAAATATACATAAATAGGGAAAAATAATTTGTGACAGACTTGAATGCTCAAAAGTCTTAAAAAAGTTTTAATTCTTTTTTTTACCATCAGTTGCAAAAAAACTCAGATAAAAAAACTTTTGTAATTAAGTTCCTGAAGTAGCATTCAGGAAACTACAGTTTATTTATTGCCTCTCTCAGATTTTCTATGCAATTAGAGAACATCCCTTAAAAACTGGGGTTTAAAGGCCCTCATGGCAAAGCAAAGAGAGCAATATTTCTCCACACCTTATTTCTAATCCTGTTCCTTAAGATTATGTTCATTAAGTACATAAAGCAAGTTTGATAAGATGATTCACAGTAGCTCCATGATCTAACATGGAATATGGGCAAGAAAGTTCCATCTCCTCTACTAATTAATATTATTTATACAAAGGGAAACATTCTTACTAAAGAAAATAAAAACTATATAACATGTGAGAACTGCCATGCTTATCTTAAAATATGACAAATACCCAGAGCTTGCCAGCCTACTTGTGTTCCTTGGTGCAGCCTAGTAGATATGATTTCTGCTGTGCCTCTGAAGATCGAGTAACAAACGTTAATCTTTCAATAATAACTTAATGAATAACTTTATCTAATAATTAAGGTGGTTTAAGTTTGGCAGGAATTAACGAAGAAAAGGCAAGGGAAAAAATACTAGAAAGCTTGTAAAAACATCCCCAAGAAACCCCAAAATTAAGAGAATTGTAATCAAAGTCATTGTTACATTCCTCTGGGTTAGGAACTTGATTGTCTAGTAATGTCTTGAACTCCTGTTATTCAGGAAAACTAAACTGGTTGATTTTACAAGAATATCCATGTGTAAACTGAGAAGAGCTAGAAACTGTAGTTTTTGTGTGTCAGTCGTGACTGCATTATTGAATAGAAATTTTACTATTAATCTCATTTCAATAACGGTAACTGTTGTATTTTGATAAGACTGGGCTTGATTTAAACTAACAATAGCTAATAATAGCACAATAACTAACAATAATTAATAGCTAAACATCCTAGGTGTGTTCCATTTTGGCCATAACAAGATTTGAATACAGCACTAGGAAGACTGGGAATCAAAATTTCTTTGAGCCTTCAGGTTTGGAAAGGATAAGAATGTGAAATGGATAGCATGGACTTACCATTGGAAAACTGTGCCTAATGAACTAGATTAGCTTTTTGACTGGCTTAGTGGATAGTGGAAGGCAGTAGAAATTTTTTACCTTATTTTAAGCATGTCTCCTGGGATGGTTCCTTGCATTGTCCTTGCAGTAACATTAGAAAGAAAAATATGACCTGATACTCAAAACATGCCTGAGCTCTAACTTTGAAGTTGACTTTCTCACACGTCTCTGAGTAGTATCACAACAGATGATGACCTCTGAGGCCATTTTAGGTTGAAATTATTGCACAATTTTATGAGTATACCATTCTCAGTACATTCAGCATAATGATTACTTAAGCACTCCTTGAAGAAATTAAAGACTCAAGTCTCAAGTGCCTGTGAGTCTAACAAAAAATTGGAGACCATTCCGATGAACAAATTGATTTTCATGGCAAGAAATTAATTTCCAATTTGGCTTTACAGCACAATCATAACTCCACATTCATGAATAATTATACAAAGCTTATTTCCCTTCTCTCTTCAGGAAATGAATGTGTGGCTCCTAATTGTCTAACAAGGAAAGCAGTTTCTATGTGAACTAGTATTCCTATTTGTGCGAGAACTCAGAAACACCTCCAATGAGCCCAGTTGTCTCAAATTCAAGAACAGAGATCTATTTTGTCTTGTTTTCCTGGACACAGTAAAATACAAATTTAGCAGAAATAATAAGATCCAATTGTTCATAAGTAAATGGCAGCTTAAACTAAGGCAGTTGGGCTATAATTGTTTCTGTGTTTTCATCTGTTTCCATTTCAGTCTTTGTCATTGACTTTATTGGTACATGTTCTGTGTTGGCTAAGATTTTGGATAGACATGACAAGAAAAATAATTCAGAATTTTTCATTCTAAGCAGTTCACAGCACTCTGCTACCTGCACCATTTTTTAAGTAGTTTCTATGTCCTTATTCACTGAACAGGGAACCTGAATTCTGCACTCATGCTGAATATTGCCTTCCGGAACAGTAGAAAGAAAGGCTTTTTAATATGGATATTGACTAAAAGATGAGAAGACCAAGAGCACCCAAAAGAAGTGAGGAACTTGTAAGGCAAAATCTATTCCTGGCACTAGGATTTGACCAGAAAATGCTGTATCTACAACTTTGTAAGAGCTGAGAACTCTGCAATAATGTAATGAATTGAAAAGTCCTAGTGAGCTCAGAAGGCCAGGTCCTTGATGTAGATGAGTTCGGTGGGAAGAATGCCACACAAAGGCCAGTCTAGTCACCAACAAATCCTTATCTGCAGCTGAACATAATCTTTCTGAATGATGAGGGAATATAATGGATAGTAACAAGGGGTGGGACTCACCTCTACTTTTAGCTGTCTTGAAGTTAAGTGTCTAATTTAAGCTATTCCCTTGGACTCGCCATAATTAATGGAGAGATTTAGCTAAGATTAATCACTTTCTGTAGATCTCCGTCTTAAATACCCATCATAAAATGGAATGAATTGCCCTCCAGAGGCACTAATTTCCCACAGCTGGCTATAGAGGGAGCTTGGCTGTCTAGCTCAGCCTAACACCTAATCTGTCCAGAGATGCTATGCTATTGTGCCTTTCTGTGAGACAATTGGCTATCAAATCAAAAGAAACCACCATTATTTTCAGATAAAAGCACTTCAGGTGTGAAAAACAAATGCCAGGACTATTCTGTAATTTAGGCCTGACTTGGTTTGTTGGAGTTTTTCTCTTTGTTCCATTTTTGCTTTCAATGATGAAAAGGTTTTAAGGAAATTAAAATGTAGTGTGAATATCCACTGAGAGCAATCCCATGAGAGCTCCAAAGTCAGGTTTTTGAGCACTTTGAAGTTGCCCTTTCCTTCTTCTGTATTGTTGCATTACTTACCTTGTATCGGGTCCATGCTGCTCTGCACAAATCAAAAAAACATCTTCAACAGTCAGCCAGGAAACCTGTTTCTCCTATCAATCTGCCTGATTTCTTGCCTTGCCAAAAAAGAGAATGTAAATTATTCTGTGCATAAAGATGCAAAACCACTGTGGTTTAGAACTGTTCTGAGGGTTATATTTCTCATCAATTTAATAGGCAGCTGAAACTCCTTTCCAAATTCGATAACATTAAGAAATCTTCCATTAAAATCTTCCTTAAAATCAATTATCTTTCAAAGTAATCAAGGAAACAGGAGGAGAAATGCTGCTTAAATTCACTTGTGGTGCTAGGGTTAAGAGCCCAGGCTCCCTCCACTGAGGGAAAAGACAGAACATGCTGAAGCTGACTTACAGAAATGCTATGCTTGACATCCTAATTTAAGATGTTATACAGATTTGGCACAAATTTCTATTTAGAAAGGATCTTTAAAAAACTACTAATACTGCTTTATCATTCTCTTATGAATTTTACAATCAGATGAGCAAAATACAATGGATCTTAATTCTGACTGCCATATTTTCTAGAGCTTCAGATGACAATATTTATTAAACTGGAGTGATCCAGGCTTATTTTAGAGAGATTAAATTGATTTTCATTCTTGAAATTAGAGAGGATACCCCTACCCATATCTTCAAAGTGTGTCAAAAGAGACTAAGAAGTTGGCTAAGAATGACTTACTGAGGTTGTGTGGACTTCCCCCAGAGAGTTTCGGTAATGTAAATGACAGCCAAAACTGCTACTAGATCTGAATTCTTTTGAAGTCTAGCAACATCATGTCCAACTTAATGATCACACTTTCTTCACTTTCCCTAACCTTTCTGGAATGCTGTCATTGCTAATTTTGTGAAATAAATATAAATTCTGACATTTCTGAGAAATTCATACTCCACTTGTTTGTGGATAACATTAACAGCTCATATTAAATTATACAGTCTTAGTAATGAAGGAAGGTTGTTGAAGGAAATGCTACATCCTACCTTTAGCACATGAAAAGGCTTCAGATGCTGTAAAGACCTGACAGCACAGTATCTGAGACCTCATCCAGCCTTGTACTGACCTAAGATAGTCTTATCTTGCTTTACCTCTGATAGTATCTGTCTTTTGGTCAAGTGGCTCTTACCCAGATAGTTTTAGCTTAGATTTGTGAGTGTCCTATACAGAAAAAGTCTAACAAATCTCTATGGTCACTGCGTAACAACTGATAAATCCTTGTGATAATGGATTGAGGGAGATTAATTGGGTAATATTTGAATGTTGTAATGCTAAAATTGAAAGAAAGCAGACTGTGCATGAGAAAATTGGTACAAATATGTTTGTGTCAAATGAATTCAAACAGGTTAAAGACCAGAGTGGAAGAAACACTCACTGTTAGCAGTATGTTTGCTCCAGTGGAAGAATCAGGACACGGAGGACACATTGTAAGCTCTCTCCTTCTTCCCTGCTATTCTTCTTAGGGAAAACTAAGATATTGTTGGCTTCAGGAAGCAGAGGAACATTAAAAGACCAGAGAGAAAGGCTAGGCAAAGGACAGTCGCAAACTTCAATTAATTGAAAAAAAAAAAAGAGTTGTTAAAAAATTCCCTGCAAACTGCTAAAAAACTTCCAAGGGCTTTTGAGGAAATCCACTTGAAAAATCTGGGGAGCTTGCTTTTGTTTGTTGGTCTTGTTGAGTCTTTTTTTTTTCTTTTATTGTATTTTGTTTTGTTGTTTGTTTGTTTTGATTTGATTTTTTAGTGTTTTGGTTTTGGTTTTTGGGTTTGGGTGCTTTTTTTTTTTTTTTTTTTAATTTGGGAAATACAGAGACGTAATTCACAGGCTTTATACTTCCATGCAGTGTCACAAAGTGGTCACATCCGTAATTCCTTTTCTCCTTCATCATACATCAGATGGATGTATTCCATACTACTTTCATATTATCACAAAACGAGAAAGGTTAGATAGCTATAATGGGAAAAAGACATAGTCAAAAAGCCTAAAGGAAAAACTGAGTCTCTAGGTATACAAATTCGTGTGAGGAACTACAGATATATATTCATAAATTTTAATAGTAGTATCTAAAATGGAAAACTCTATTTCCTTTAGGGATTTCTTCTATCCACCATATCCTATAAGTTTACTGTATCCACTAGCACCCTGCCACACCCAGTTTTACAGAAACGATGGGATTTCTTCTGTTCTGTTTCCTCTTGCAGAATCTTTCATAATCTGACAGATCTCCCCATAATTTAATATTTTCTGAGGTTGAGTCTACAAATTTCATTTCTTAATTTCCTCCCATTAACTGTGAATCAGTCTCTTGGAACAATATAAATAAGGTTGTCCTTTTCTGTTGTTTACTTCCTTGAATAAATCACAAGCAATGATCATGCTGTCTGAAACCTGTCATTTGGTCAATATATATTTAGTTTTTAGGCTACACAGAGGAAGCCCTTGTGAATACGGGGTTGATCATCTGAGGGTTATCCTCTATTTGTTCTTTTTAGTGAGTAGCAGTGCAGAAATACATTCCAGATTTGATCAAAGGTATCTACTATCTTAGTCTGTTCAAAGGCTGCTCATTCATATTTTACAGTTTCAAGAACAGCATTGACCACCAATCAATATGAGATGTTAAGATTAATTTTTTTTTTCTGTTTTTACTTATAGTTGCTTGAAGGGAACATTTATGTTTATAAGCTGTCACTACAGATTATTCTATTTTTTTAATAATTAGATCATCAGTGGCCATGATTCAAAGCTAAAGAAAAATTTTTTTAAAGTTAGTAAATACTGTAGACTGTGGAAGATTACTTTGGATACAAATGAGACATGTAAAGAATAGCAATAAAAGACAAAAGCACTTGCAGAACCTAAGTCCTGGAAAAAATAAATCCAGATGTAAAAAAACCACTCAGCTACAAATTTCAGGAGCATATTCAGCACTATTCAATGTATTCCCTGGCATTTAAACTTCTGAACTATTTCTCGTCATATTCATCTGAGCTCTGTTGAAAACCAGAGGAACAGTAGGGGTTTTTTTACACCTAGGAAATTCTGTATCTCACAGAATCGCAATAGTCTGTCACGTAAGTAAATACTAACACAGAGTATTTTAAATAGAAAAGCAGAATATAATCTATCCATCAAAACAGTGAATGTTTCTTTTTGTTCATTTTAAGCTTTACTTTTTCCTGGGAGACATGAAATTTTTTGCTCTAAAGGTCTACTATTCTATTTTTTGTGATGAGTGTAAAAGACAGAGATCTTACAGGCACAACACCCTGAATACCTCAGAATATTTTTAGGGAATAAAGAGAGTATAAATCTGAGATTCTAATTTTATGCTGCAGCAAGTTAGTTGTATCATGTGGGGTGTTTCACTTTGTTTCTCACCTTTATCTAAGGTGCGTGATATGTTTCCTGCATTCAACCTCAATGTATAAGTAATGAAATATTTACTGGGCCAGACTGAAAATGCAATTGAATTTTTATAGCCCTAGAGCTAAAGCACTCAATGGAGGGGAAGAAGATGCTGTTTGCTGAAGCAGGTAGAGGAACTTGAAATCAAATTTCTTGCTTACAGGAAGAGAAGGATCACTGGGGGCTGGACTTCAGTTTTATGACTCACTTCTGAGTCTTTTTGGGAGCACACCTCTCTTCTTGTCTCCCACACCTTAAAAAATAATGACTCAGATATAACTTCATCAAGTTTGCCAAATAGACAATTTTAGTATTTCTAATACTTTTAAAATACTAAACTGAAATATGCATGTTTGACTCAAAGCAGTGTTTATTTGTGTGGTCCAAAATAGCCACATTTTATGAAGAACAAATGAATCCTTGAGACATGCCTTGCTCCTTCCTCCTTCCAGAACCTGTACTCTACTGATATCTTCGTAAAGAGTCATAATGTTGATGAAAATATTTTAGCCATGAGACACCTTTGAGGAAAAATCTACCTGCATGTACAGCTAGATAGCTAATGCTAAGAAATATTTGCTAGCATATAAAAATAAAGTAACATTGATCAGTAAGGGATATTTTTTGGTTCAGTTTTTCTTTTTTTTTTTTTTTTTTTTTTTTAACAAAATTGCTGTATACATGTGAATCATGTCACTATTAAAGCTGGGGATGAGGTTTTAACGTCTGACTAGGTGCTCAGGTGTTACACATACAATAGTGATGGTATGTGAAAAGAGTAGCTTTATTTTACAGACGGCTCTTGGAGTCCAGCTTTTCAGAGTGTATCTGTACTGCTGCCATCTACTGAAGAAAGCAGGTCATTCCTGTTCAGAAGCGCCAGTAATCCAGCAAGCAAATGACCAATGCCTGTGTATTTGGTTGTTAGAATTACAAATCTCATCTCAGAGCATGTGTGAAGTTAACCAAGTGTGCACTGGTAGCCACTCACTTCTCATAAAGCAAGCTCAGCTAATACATTCTTGGAGATACTGTTAATGCTGTCACGAAGTGAAGCTCAACAGGTGATTGCCTCAGCATCTGCCTCTGGGAGAATCTGAAATTACAGAAGTTTATTGCATTTCATTTATCATGTTGTGCTTGTTAACATGCTGTTTTATAGGCACATTGCTCCACAGTGTAGCCATTTTAGTGTGCAAACTCCATGTTTTTAGTGTAATTTGCAACAGATATAATATAAACGAGATGGTGTTTCTTACTCACCAACTGGAATTGTCCCCAGCAGTTTCCTCACCATCAATCACAGCAGGGATGGAAGACCTTCTGTAACACACATTAAGAACTCTTTATTTGCAAAGACAAAAATGAAATAAAGAAAAATCACTATGTACAATCTCACTCATCTCTATGTATTATGGATTACATCTATGCACAGAATTCATATCCCAGAAAATTACTGTGGAGACAAAAAAAATTTGGTGAAGAATACATCTGTATTATCTCTTTAAAGTGCACACACCTCTCTTAGAAGTGCACAGGATGTTTGGAATCACAATTTATTTATATGATTTGGCCAAAATCTGGATTAATTTCAGCTAAATTTTGACACTTAGATGAGATGCTTAGACATTTTCCTTCTCTCAGGAGAAAGATAGGATCTCTGCTAGCACTATCTAATAACAGAAACATGATTTGGAGCTTTAAGTAGACAACTATGTAGGCACCTACACACTTCTTTCAGGCACTTCACTGAGATACCTAAAACTGCAAGAAATTAAAGCTCCTATGAGACCAACAGGTCACAAAGAAGAAGATAGTTGGGAAACTTGATGGGAACTAGGAGAGCTGCATCCATAGTTGTGTCATGCTTCTCTTTGCCAGTGAGTCACTTTTCACCTTTACATGAAAAGTGATGTTTTCTTGGACTGCCAGTCATAGAATCATAGAATCAAGGAATGGACCTTTAAAGTTCATCTAGTCCATCCCCCTTGCAATGAGCAGTGACATCTTCAACTGGATCAGGTTCCTCGGTGTCCATTCCAACCTTATCTTGAATATTTCGAGGGATTGGGCAGCTTAATACCTTCCAGGGCAACTTGTTTCTGTTTTGCCGGCTTTATGATAAAAAGTTTCTTCCGTATCTCTGATCTGAATCTACCCTCTTTTTAGCTTTAAACCATAATTTTTTGTCCTACCAAAGCAGTTTTTAATAAAAAGTTTGTCCTCATCTTTCTTATAAGCCCTCTCTAAATACTGAAAGGCTGCAATAAGGTCTTCCCAGAGCCTTCTCTTCTTCAGGCTGAACAACCCCACCTCTTTCAGCCTTTCCTTGTAGAAGGAGTGTTCCATCCCTCTGATCACCTCCATGACCCTCCTCTGGACTCACTCACACAAGTCCAGGTCTTCCCAGTGCTTAGGGTTACAGAGCTGAACACAGTGGGATCTCACCAAAGCAAAGTAGAGAGACAGAATCACCTCCCTCAACCTGGTCACATTTCTTGTGGTGCAGTCCAGGATATGGTTGGCTTCCTGGTCTGCTTTTAATCCACTAGTACCCCCAAATTCTTCTCCCCAGGCTGCTCTCAATCCTTTCATACCCCAGCCTCTATTGATAATGGGGGCTGCTCAAACACAGGTGCAGGTGTCGAACCTCACAAGACCCCCTTCTCAAGCTTGTTCTAGGTGCCTCTGGATGGCATCCTGTCGCTCAGATGGGTCAATTGTATCACTTGGCTGGGCGTCATCTGCAAGCTTGCTGAGGGTGCACTCAATCCCACTGTGTATGTCACTGGTGAAAACACTAAAAAGTACTGATCCCTGTACTGACCGCTGACACTGATCTCCACTGATCTCCATTTGGACATTGGGCCATGGACCACTGCTTTCCAAATGAGACAACTCAACTAAGGATATTCTGCAGAATTATGTCAAAGATCTTATGCAAGTCAGGGTAAATGACATCTGTAGCTCTTCCTTTGTTCACTGATGTACTCTTTCCATCATAGAAGCTTGGTCAGTTCTTCCTGTTTCAAAGGAGATCTTCAGAGAACTTGCTATGTCTTTCTTCAAGCAAGTATGGGTCATGCCTATGGCAATGTAGGCCATAATCTGTTTTCGTACCTTTTGCTCACATCATGTGTCACTGCTAGAATTACTTTTGTTCTAAACAGAATTATTCAATGTGTTGAATAAAAGATATTTTTATGACATGGACAGAAACAGTAACATTCATTCATTTTCAGTTAATATGCCATAATGGAAATTCAGCTTACTTTACTGAAAAACTTCAAATAAAAAAGAGTAAAAAAATTAAACTATAATTTTTTTAAATTATAGTTTATAATTTTTTTAAGTTAGATTTTTGATGAATATAAATCCTGATAGCATCATGACTGTATTGTTGTAGAGAACATATTTTACTTGCAGGTGAAATGTTTAATCTTTTAAAAATTTTCAAGAAATATTTTTTTTAATAAAGTTCTTAATGCTTCTAATACTACTATTATTGTTGTTGTTATTATTACTATTATAGTGAGTAGGTGATATATTGTTTTTTCTTTCCCACAAATATTTCAGACTTTGACTTTCCCTTATTTCATATAGGACAAGAAGGATCTGATGAGTAAGTTGAGATGGTAATAAACTGGGTTAATCAATATGTTTATCTTGCTTTTGTTTCCTTACTCTAAGTTAAATTTCTCATTGACACTAAAGTTAAAAATATAAACTTTTCTTCCTTTTTTTAGTTTGTTTGTTTTTGTGTTTTTTTTTTTTTTTAACAGAACATTACTTACCTTCAGAATAAGTTAGAAAGCAGCTTATCAAAATCTTTCTTATTGAAGATTAAAAAGTGAAAAAAAAAGGGGGCTTGGGGAAGTAAGCAGCAGTATGTTTTAATGGAGGACGAGTGAGTGGGACAGAAGAGTTAAAAGAAAGCTTGAAAAATAATTTTGGTTTAAGAAAATGTGGTTAGATTATCATTCTGTCAAGCATGAATGAGACTGTGAAGCTCAAAGAATCTTAATTGACCTTCCTCTCTTTTACACTGGCGCCCTTGCCCATGTCAGGGGGGTTAGAACTAGATGATTTTAAGGTCCTTTCCAACCTTAATTACTGTATGATTCTATGATTCTACACCATAAATCCACTGACACTGGGAAGTGTGGGCCATTTTGTCCAAATTAAGACTTCTCTGGCACCTATTACTTACAGATTAACATTGATCATTTATTTACTTACCTCAAATATGAGATTACCCACTGCTGAATTTGAGAAGTTATAATATGAATCAGTTAGAGGTGAGAGTAAAACAGTTCATTTGCAATACCAACAGTGAATGACACAAAGAAATTAAATAAACAAGTGGGTCGTGTACCCTGAGACTCTAAGAATACCATCACTTTTAATCAGCTAATTTTTATTAGTAGTAGTTTGAAAGGTTTTTGCATGTCCACAAATGAGTCCCCCTCGAGGATTTTATTGCTTTTGGATCAACTTCTACATTGAATATATACTTGGAACTGAATAAACTCTATGATCATGGGTACTGATTTTCTAATTCCAGTCCAATCTTCCTAATTTCAGACTTCATAAGATGTAGACAAATCTGTAAAATGACAAAAGCCATCACCATGACCTGATGGCTGTTCCATGGTTGTTCTGAGAATACTTTCCTCTTTGGCTAGCATATGCAGCATCTCAGGTCTTTCCATTTCTCTGAAAAGCTTGTACTCCAGTTCTGATATAATTTTTTAGACTATTAAAATAACTTTTCTTAAAGTCTGGTTGTCTTCTATTCAGTCTTCTTCTGTTTCTCTAATTGCTCATCTAGACAACCTCTTGATTGTAAATATGTTAATGTTGCCTAATATGAAATATCTAAATTCTAACCTTCAAGATTAAGCAGTGGTTTGCAAAAAAAAAAAAAAAAAAAAAAAAAAAACCACAGTTGAACCTAAAACACTCCTTCTCACCACAGAACTTGGATGCATTGGAAATTTCCAGAGCAGAGAAGAGAAGACTGGTCAAAAACATGAGTCCTCTGATTGAGTTGGCCAGAAAAAACAGCAAAAGTTGATTCACCCTAGTGAGAAACACAAGCTTCCTGGGGAACTTTGATCTAAGTAGGAGAGCTTGAAGCTTCAAAAAAGTAAAAATTGTCCAGCAATGTTTTTCATTTGTTAACATATTTTGGAATCCCAGTGTGAGGTGGAAATTAGAAAAGCAAGAGTAAAGACAAAGTATGATTTAATAAAGAAAATTAAAAAAATGAGAGATTAAAGAAAGATAGGGGAAAAAAGTTTAGCAATGGATGTGTGGCCATAAACAACACTGTGCCTTTTCAGTCCTTTACCCTTACAGTCTTTATAACACTGAATCATTACACACATGCGTAAACATGTAAATGGCAAATGCATAGGACACTGTGGGCACTCTCCAGAAGCTATCGGGAGAACTGGCTACCCTGGATTAGGAGAAGGCTGAGGTTCTTAGTGACTTCTTTGCCTCAGTCTTTACCAGCAAATGCTCTGAGCACACCACCCAAGTCTTGGAAGGCAGACGCGGAGACGGTGAGGGTGGGGACCCTGGGCCCACTGTGGGGAAGGATCTTGTTCGGGACCACCTTAGGAACCTGAATGTATATAGGTCCATGGGACCGGATGAAATCCATCCGCAGGTCCTGAAGGAGCTGGCAAATGAAGTTGCTAAGCCACTGTCCATCATAGTTGAAAAATCATGGCAGTCAGGTGAAGTTCCCGATGACTGGAAAAAGGGAAATAACCCCCATTTTTAAGAAGGGTAAAGTGGATGAGCCGGGGAATTACAGACCAGTCAGTCTCACCTCTGTGCCTGGCAAAATCTTGGAGCGGATTCTCCTGGAAGGCATGTTAAGGCACATGAAAACCAACAAGGTGCTTGGTGACAGCCAGCATGGCGTCACTAAGGGGAAATCCTGCCTGACCAATCTGGTGACCTTCTATGAAGGGGCAACGGAACTGATGGACAGGGGCAGAGCGGTTGATGTCATCTACCTGGACTTATGTAAAGCCTTTGACACTGTCTCACATGACATCCTTGTATGTAACTTGGACAGACATCAATTTGATAGGTGGACCACTCAGTGGATAAAGAACTGGCTGGATGGCTGCACGCAAAGAGTAGTGCTCAATGGCTCAATGTCCAGCTGGAGACCAGTACCGAGAGGTGTCCCCCAGGGATCGGTGTTGGGACCGGTCTTGTTCAACATCTTTGTGGGTGACATGGACAGTGGGATTGAGTGCGCCCTCAGCAAGCTTGCTGATGACACCAAGCTGTGTGGTTCGGTTGATAAGTTGGAGGGAAGGAATGCCATCCAGAGGGACCTTGACACGCTTGTGAGGTGGGCTGATGCCAACCTAATGAAGTTTAACCATGCTAAATGCAAAGTCCTACACCTGGGTCAGAGCAATGCCAGGCACAGCTACAGGTTGGGTGGGGAGGAGATTGAGAGCAGCCCTGTGGAGAAGGACTTGGGGGTGTGGGTTGATGAGAAAATGAACATGAGCCTGCAGTGTGCGCTTGCAGCCCAGAAGGCCAACCGTATCCTGGGCTGCATCAAAAGGAGTGTGACCAGCAGGTCGAGGGAGGTGCTCCTGCCCCTTTACTCTGCTCTCGTGAGACCTCACTTGGAGTATTGTGTGCAGTTCTGGTGTCCTCAACATAAAAAGGACATGGAAGTGTTAGAACAAGTGCAGAGGAGGGCCACGAGGATGATCAGGGGACTGGAGCACCTCTCGTATGAAGATAGGCTGAGAAAATTGGGGCTGTTCAGCCTGCAGAAGAGAAGGCTGCGTGGAGACCCCATAGCAGCCTTCCAATAGCTGAAGGGGGCCTATAGGGATGCTGGGGAGGGACTCTTCATTAGGGACTGTGGTGAGAGGACAAGGGGTAATGGGTTTAAACTTAAACAGGGGAGGTTTAGATTGGATCTGAGGAAGAAATTCTTTACTGTGAGGGTGGTGGAGCCCTGGAATGGGTTGCCCAGGGAGGTTGTGGATGCTTCATCGCTGGAGGCGTTCAAGGTGGGGTTGGACATAGCCTTGGATGGCATGGTTTAGTGTGAGGTGTCCCTGCCCATGGCAGGGGGGTTGGAACTCGATGATCTTGAGGTCCTTTCCAACCCTTACTATTCTATGATTCTATGATTCTATGAAATACAAGAGAAAATTGCCACAGATGCAGAGCAGAACAAGGTCTTAGAGGGATCCTGGTATGGCCATTGTATTTTACCTGGAATGCTTGCAGATACCCTGAGGGTAAAATTATAAAGTAGTACGAAAAGAGTAAATGATCAAATATACTTGCATCTGTGAAATTACTGGAGAGTGAGACACAAAATAATGGGGAACACAAAAAGGGATAAATCCCGATATAGCTTTCTCAGTACAACCATTCATAGAACAGCAATAATTTGTATATACATTATTTGATGGACCATTTTCAGTTTCCACATGCCAACTTTAAAATTCAGGCAGAAGAAAGAAACAAGTGCCTGAATTGCATCTGCAAATATCCGTATAAAATAGTTAGTTCTACCTAAGTATCCACCTGAATGCCCTGAAAATGAGAGTATGCAAAGCAAAACTGGGAAAGAAGAGGAAAACAAAACAAACAAACAAACAAACAAAAAAAAACTGCTAAAGCTGTCATGATATGGAAAAGGTTCTCCGCTTGCTTAATTTGACCATTTTAATGAAGCATGTTGTGTTTATGTTCTGGCTGTTTATGTGAGGAACTAATGAGGCTGTTTTTCCCTTTAAGGGGCTGGAGGGATCTGGGGAGTCATTGTGAGGTTAGCTCTCAGGCTAGTGGTCTGTTCAGCCACAGAAGCTCCCGGGCAGTGCCTGCGACTCATGCTGTGCAGGGCTTTGCCCAACTTAATTTCCAAAGGGACATGTGTGTTTTATGTATGCAACAGCTGTTCCATTACCTCTCTTAAAATGACTTCATAAAGAACAGAACCTTTTCCCAATTTATTTTAGTTGTTCTCGCTGAACAGCTTAGCTGGGGCTTGATCCAAGGCTCATAGAACCCAATGGAGAGATTTTCATTAACTTTTTACAACAGGCATCATATTCATTAGAGAAAAAGACAAGCACTGATCATACTGTATTCCCTATTTTAGATAGAAATAAATATCACAAGGGAAAATTCCCAAGGTTTCTGAGCTTTTGCTCTGTTCATGTACATGTTGTGATTCTTATTGAAAGTTTAGTCTGATACTTTTGTGTGTTGATCAGGGTTAAATATCTTGAAGTGGTACTTTATAGTTGTTTTTTCAAACTGTTAATATTTATAGAGTCCACCTGAGTTAAGAAGTTAAATTGATGAGAGAAATAAACTTCAGCATTGGACTGGGTTAAGAAGAAGGCCATTTGGATGTAGGTTCCACTAATAGCTTTTCCCATGCAAATCAGACACTTTAAGAAAAAAAACATTTAAAACCAAAATAAATGAGAAAGATGAAAACAAATATTTATGCAACAAAATTTATAACTTCTTCATTTCATGGCATATTTCCCTTAATAAAACAGTTTGCAACTCAATTTTGCTTTTATTTTTTGGAACAAGAGGAAATTGAAACAATAAAATTTCTAAAAATCATGAAATTACAATCTTATTTCTCCCCTGGATTGCTAACTTCTTTTCTTTTTTGTCGTTTGTTTTTTTTTTTTTTTTCTCTAACATGAGTGTAGGTGGCTGTTGTAAAGGTCAGGAACTTAAATAAAATTGAAGACTGCATTTGTTTCTCACACTACCCTTGCCATGATGTCAGATGAGCCAAAATGTGGTTGACTGCCAGAATACTTAAAAATCCTTTGGAAAGTCAATTTCCAGTAGTTGGAAGACAGGATCTTTTTTTGTTTTATTGTTAAGGGAGAAGGAAGCCTAAACAGCTGCTACTTAGAGTGTTCATGAGCAAACAAAAAAAAGACAAGATGCAAACAAAACTAGGCAGATCTTGTTGATGTAGGATATTCCTACTTTGTCTTGTGGAAGCCAAAGCAGAAAAGTTTTTGCACGTGCTCCAGAAGCAATTCAGTCATGTTAACCTTAAGTTAAACCTGAATGATCATAAGTGCATCTTTAAGCAGGCTTACTCTTTTGCATTTGATATTAAATAGGGGAAAGGGAAGGGGAAAAGGAAGGAGAAGAGGAAGGGGAAGGAGAAGCAGAAGGGGCGGAAAGGGAAGGAGAAGGGAAAGGGGAAAGGGAAGGAGAAGAGAAAGGGGAAGGGGAAGGGAAGGGGGAAGGGAAGGGGGAGAGAGGGAGAGGAGAGGAGAGGAGAGGAGAGGAGAGGAGAGGAGAGGAGAGGAGAGGAGAGGAGAGGAGAGGAGAGGAGAGGAGAGGAGAGGAGAGGAGAGGAGAGGAGAGGAGAGGAGAGGAGAGGAGAGGAGAGGAGAGGAGAGGAGAGGAGAGGAGAGGAGAGGAGAGGAGAGGAGAGGAGAGGAGAGGAGAGGAGAGGAGAGGAGAGGAGAGGAGAAAAAAGCAAGACAAAAAGAAAAAAGAAAAAAGGAAAAGGAAAAGGAAAAGTAAAGGGAAAAAAGAAAATAGGAAAAAGAAAAAAGAAGAAAGGAATGAAAAATGGAAAAAAAAGAAAACATTGAGAAAATAGGAAAAATGGAAAAAATGGGAAAAACTGAAAATGGATAAGGGAAAAGGGGAAAAAGGGAAAGGGAAAACAGGAAAGAGGAAATAGAAAAATGGGAAATGGGAAAGCAGAATAAGGAAAAGGGAAATGAGGAAGGGGAAAGGGAACTCTACATAGGGCTTGGGCTTCTAAAACAGTAGTCTTTTTTACTGGACTTGAGGATAAGTACAAAAAACTGTAAGAACAACTTCCTTAGCAGCCTGTTTGAATACAAGCTTAAACGCTTCCTTTGTCAGTGGGGGTACCTTTATATTTAACAGATTTTGAATGCGTTCCATCACTGCTTGAGTCATGTGCCAATAAAATTTGTGTTAACTTCAGCTTTGTAGCTTTCTGATTACATCTGTTTCATGTCTGGGCAGCTGTGGCAAAAAGCACTGTTTATGAAACTTCCTTTTGTTCAGATTTTATAAGAATTGTTCAAGATTTAGAGCTTTAAATAAAAGTTGAGCCAAGACTAATCCTTTGCTGAAAGACAGTGATGATTCTAAAAGTTTGCCTCCTCTCTCCCCTAGAGCTTCATTCCCATGTATGGACACTTCCTGTAGAGCTTGAACAAAGGAGATGCCTCTGGAGACTGAAATGAAGAATCTGAGAGGAGGGAAAGTGGAAGAATGATGTGGTTTTGCTTTGGAAAGCACCACGGCTTGAAAATCTGCCAGAGGCTTTTGTGGCAGGAACAGTTTGAGAATAAACTCAGGATTTGCTGGAGGGACAATAAAAGAGAGGGAATGCAGGATAACAGAAGGTACCATGGTGTACATTAGTGGATGATATCACTCAAAGGGGCATTTTCATCTACATTGGTTTAACCGTTCCATTGAGCACATTAATCCATTTGCCCGCTGTGTTGTTCTACCGTCTTCACTTATCTTTGTCCTTCAATTTTTCCCTCCCATCCTTGCTGTCAGGATATTACACTCTAATCTTCATTAGGATACAGTTATGAGAGAGATTTTAGCCTCATTTTGTGGCTAAATCCTGCAGGCCTTACTTGCTCAAAACTATTGTTGCAGACTGTGGTAACTTATGTTACTATAGTCGCAGTGGTGCCTTGAAGGGCTAGAAAAGAGGACCTGCACTGGATGCTGCACAGGGCTATCAAGAGCCACTATTTTGCATTTTGTTAGCTGTCCAAATACTGCTGTTTTCCTCTGAAGGTGGGAACATGAGACATATTAAAATGAATAAATGCCGTGAAAGATGGAAGTGGAAATGTTACTGACACCTTCATAGGACAAATCATCTGCCCTTTCTCACTCCTCTCTTAAGATGAAACTAATCTCCTCCTGAACATGCCCACCAGAAGGGCAGTCTGATGTAGTCATATTTAGACATCTAATTGTTTGACATCTAAGACAGACACATCCCTTCGTGAGTGTGGGAAGTGAATACAGCTTCTGTTTTCTACTGAATAAGTCGTTACTGGGGCTGGCACACAAAGGTCTAAGCACCTAGGAAAGTCGATTTTAACGCAGAGTATGCTTCTTTCAAGAGCTACTGAGTTATGAAGAACTATCAAGAAAAAAAACAATAGACTAAAATATTAAGGGTCTTTATGAGAAAGTGACTGTCATCACTGAATTGTCATGGGTCTAAGCTGAGATTTTAGTCACTTATCTAAAAAATGATCTTTTTAAAAATAAGGTAGTATGTCATACAGATTAAATAGCTAATCATCCATTTTCTTTTTGAGCTGATCTTCCCTTGGAGAAGGTTGAGGAAAGAAATGGGAAATGAAAAGGAATGAGAGAGTGCAAATCCAGAAAGTCATTCCTGAGGCCTTAGAGATAATTTGAATAAACTCTAGAGAGAGGAGCACAAAACAAAGCTGTGAAGAAGTAAGGGTCAGTCAGAACCAACTGCTGAAAATAGTTGAAACCATCTAGAACAAAAACATGAGATGATTGTGAGTAGCACCCTGCACCCTGAGCTGCTCTTGGTTTCCCATGCATGCTAAGAACACACAAGAGAATTATGATGTGCCTTACTCATAACTCAGGTCAAAGTTATCACCCTGGCGTTGATCTCATTTTAAACCCAATTTAAATATCATTGAAAGGAAGGAACTTTTTGGTTTGTTTGTTTTTGCTTGGTTGGTTTTTGTTTGTTAGTTTGTTTGTTTGTTGTTTTTTGTTTTCTTGTGTCTTCAGCAACTATTGATATCACTGAAACAGAGGCACACTGTGCTAAACTGTCTGCAAAGTGAACGTCAGTTGCCCCAGCATTCCTGTCAGTGCAGGAGGTTGCAGATGTGGCTCATGTTGGGAAGTTTCTACACCTCTCTAAAGTGAATTCATGGAAGACACCTTCAACCACTGCACAGTCTGGGCAAGAAAAATGGATCTAAAAGTGTAAAATTAATTTCTGATAAGGCAGTTTGCTAGGTGTGAATGAAAAATCTTTAAATTATTTACGATATTTACTATTCTTCCTCTTGAAATTGAACTTTTTCCAAAGGAAATTTTACAAAATAATGCCCTTAATGATATGGGAAGACATATAGAAAGATCTATTAATTTCCTTCTCCTAAATTCTGATATAGCTATATATTCTGACTCGTGTATTTTGGTTTTGCTTTTTGATATGCCAGTTATTACTGTACAAAAAAAAAAAAAAAAAACAGCAAAGGTATGAGAATGATTTCTTATCTTAAATATAAGACTTTGCTAATATTTATCACTTATTCAACACTTCTCATTCCTTTTATCTCTAAGGCTGCAGATTAAGGCAAGGAAAAGGAAATTGTTTTGTTCAACTATATACTATGTTGTGCTTTATCAGAACATGTAATTCAGTTGTGGGACTTACTGCAACACAATATAGTGTGGTCCAAAGCTACAAATAAGTTAAATTATTTTTAGGTAAATTCATTTGATGAACCCAGGTAAAATCCATTACAAAATCTTACGCAAAAGAGTAGAGATGCAAAACTTGGCCCTGGAAATCCTTACATTTTGTTTTCCATACTGTCAGAACCCAAGGAAGGGTCTACTGGTTATCTTGGTTTTTTAATCTACCTAACCATCTACTGGCAACTGTCGGAGATGACATGCTGAAACCCAAGGCACAGCTGAACCTTTGTGTGAGCTGTTTAGCTCTGCTCATACTATATCTTTACAATGGAAATGTGGAAGTATAATTATTTCTGGTTTACAGGAGAGAAAGACCAAGCATGGAAAATAATTGATCCAAGGTCACTCAATGTGCCATCATCTATATTGGATGGGCAAGTCACTTTGGTTCATGTTACATTCTGTGGTCAACTGCTTGCACATCCTGATTTTCCTCTCAGGATTCAGTCTGGAACAAATTTTCACTTCTTCAGAGAAGAAATGAAGGTGTAGGATAGAGAAGACTACTTTCTATAAGCAACTTGAATAAGAACAAAGAAGGTATAGATACCGGACTCAAGTTTGCAGTAGTTCTTGTGTCCCAAAAAAAACAGACACATCGACATCCCATGCAGGAATAAAGAGAGACAGTGGCTTTAGAGATCAAAACACAGGAGAAGTTTGGAGTTGATACTGTGGAGGGATATAATGTATTTCTTTGTTTTTCATGAGAAAATACTGAATGTACTTCCAAGAGTTTTGGAAGGAGCAAAAATTGTGTTCTTTTATTTGTATGTGCCCTTTCTGATATCCCAGTCCCAAGCAAGCACTAAACCGTCAGTGCACTTCAGAGTTTTAAATTATTTACTCAGCATACAAAAGCAGACAGAACAAACCAGAAAATCCCCAAATATCAGAAATTAACATTGCATGTACAAAAGAATAAACAAAATAAACAAACATGATACAATATACGGCGATTGATACTATATACAGCCTGATTGGGGATTGATATTATATATTGCCTGATCAAGAGGACTCTGAGGATGAAACACTCTCATAGACAGATAGGAACAGCCTATAGACAGATAGAAACAGCTTCACGCTCACAGACCCTCATTATCATCGGGGACTTCAACCACCCTGATATCTGTTGGAGGGACAGTATGGCCCAGCACAAGCAATCCAGAAGGTTCCTCGATTGTGTGGAAGAAAACTTCCTTCTGCAAGTAATAGAGGAGCCAACAAGGAGAGGTGCCATGCTTAACCTCGTGCTCACCAACAGGGAAGGGCTGGTTGGAAATGTGATGCTCCAGGTCAGCCGTGGTTGCAGTGATCATGAGATGGTCAAATTCGAGATCCTCAGGAGAGTAAGAAGAGCATGCAGCAAGCTCACTGCCCTGGACTTCAAGAGAGCAGACTTTGGCCACTTCAAGGTCCTGCTTAGTAAAGTTCCATGGGATATAACGCTAGAGGGCAGGGGGGCCCAAGGCTGTTGGTTGATATCCAAATATCTCCTACTACAAGCTCAGGAGTGTTGCATCCCAACTAGAAAGAACTGCAGCTGCAGGGCCAGGAGACCTCCTTGGATGGATAAGAAGCTGCTGAGCAAAATTCAAAGGAAAAAAGAGGCTTATAAAGGATGGAATCAAGGACAGGAGGCCTGGGATGAATACAGGGATGTTGTCTGGTAAGCTAGTGACCAGGTTAGGAAAGCTAAGGCCCACTTAGAATTAAACTTGGTGAGGGATGTGAAAGATAATAGGAAGGGATTCTATAGGTACATTGCAAATAAAAGACAGACTAGGGACAATGCGGGCCCACTCTGGAAGCTATCAGGAGAACTGGCTACCCTGAATTTGGAGAAGGCTGAGGTTCTTAATGAATTCTTTACCTCAGTCTTCACTGACAAATGCTCTGGCCACACCACCCAAGTCTTGGAAGGCAGACGCAGGGTCTGTGAGAATGAAGGTCCTGGCCCCACTGTAGGAGAGGATCTGGTTTGAGACCATCTTAGGAAACTGAATGTATACAAGTCCATGGGACCTGATGGTATTCATGTGCACGTCCTGAAGGAGCTGGCAAATGAAGTTGCAAAGACAGAGTTCATTATATTTGAAAAATCAAGGCAGTCAGGTGAAGTTTCCAAAAACTGGAAAAAGAGAAGTACAGCCACCATTTTCAAGAAGGGGAAAACCTGGGGAACTACAGACCAGTCAGTCTCACCTCTGTGCCTGGCAAAATCTTGGAGCAGATTCTCCTGGAAGGCATGCTAAGGCACATGAAAACCAACAAGGTTCTTGGTGACAGCCAGCACAGCTTCACTAAGGGGAAATCCTGTCTGATCAATCTGGTGTCCTTCTGTGACGGGATTATGGAACTGATAGACAGGGGTGGAACAGTAACGAGTGGTGTCCCCCAGGGATCGGTGGTGGGACCGGTCTTGTTCAACATCTTTGTGGGTGACATGACAGTGGGATTGAGTGCGCCCTCAGCAAGCTTGCTGATGACACCAAGCTGTGTGGTTTGGTTGATACATTGGCGGGAAGTGATGTCATCCAGAGGGACCTTGACATGCTTGTGAGGTGGGCTGGTGCCAACTTGATGAAATTTAACCATGACAAGTGCAAGGTCGTACACCTGGGTCGGAGCAATTCCAAGCACAGCTCCAGGTTGGGCAGCGAAGAGATTCAGACCAGCCCTGTGGAGAAGGACTTGGGGGTGTAGGTCGATGAAAAAATGAACATGAGCCTGCAGTGTGGGCTTGCAGCCCAGAAAGCCAACTGTATCCTGGGCTGCATCAAAAGGAGCATGATCAGCGGGTCAAGGTAGGTGACCCTGCTCCTCTACTCTGCTCTCGTGAGACCTCACTTGGAGTATTGTGTGCAGTTCTGGTGTCCTCAACATAAAAAGGACATGGAACTGTTAGAGCAAGTGCAGAGGAGGGCCACGAGGATGATCAGGGGACTGGAGCACCTCTCGTATGAAGACAGGCTGAGAAAATTGGGGTTGCTCAGCCTGGAGAAGAGAAGGCTGCGTGGAGACCTCATGGCAGCCTTCCAATAGCTGAAGGGGGCCTATAGGGATGCTGGGGAGGGACTCTTCATTAGGGGCTGTGGTGAGAGGACAAGGGGTAATGGGTTTAAACTTAAACAGGGGAGGTTTAGATTGGATATGAGGAAGAAATTCTTTACTGTGAGGGTGGTGGGGCCCTGGAATGGGTTGCCCAGGGAGGTTGTGGATGCTTCATTGCTGGAGGTGTTCAAGGTGGGGTTGGACATAGCCTTGGATGGCATGGTTTAGTGTGAGGTGTCCCTGCCCATGGCAGGGGGGTTGGAACTCGATGATCTTGAGGTCCTTTCCAACCCTTACTATTCTATGATTCTATGATTCTATGATCTACCTGGACTTGTGCAAAGTGTTTGACACTGTCCCACAAGACATCCTTGTCTCTAAGTTGGAGAGACATCAAATTGATAGGTGGACGACTTGGTAGATAAAGAGTTGGCAGGTTGCCCACATGCAAAGAGTTGTGCTAAATGGCACAATGTCCATCTGGAGACCAGTAATGAGTTGTATCCCCCAGGGGTTGGTGTTGGGACTGGTCTTGTTCAACATCATTGTCAGTGACATGGAGAGTGGGATTGAGTGCGCCCTCAGCAAGGTTGCCAATGACACCAAGCTGTGTGGTTCGGCTGATAAGTTGGAGGGAAGGAGTGCCATCCAGAGGCATCTTGACAGACATGTGAGGTGGGCGGATGCCAACCTAATGAAGTTTAACCATGCCAAATGCAAGGTCGTACACCTGGGTTGGAGCAATGCCAGGCACAGCTCCAGGTTGGGCAGAGAAGAGATTCAGAGCAGCCCTGTCGAGAAGGACTTGTGGTATTGGCTGATGAGGAAAGGTACATGAGCCGGCTTCAGTGTGCCCTCACAGCCAGAAAGCCAACCGTATCCTGAGCAGCATCAAAAGGAGCATAACCAGCAGGTTGAGGGAGGTGCTCCTGCCCCTCTACTCGGATCTTGAGAGACCTCACTTGGAGTACTGTCTACAGTTCTGGTGTCCTCATCATAAAAAGGACATGGAGCTGTTGGAACAAATCCAGAGGAAAGCCATGAGGATGATGAGGGGACTGGAGCACCTCCTGTATGAAGATAGGCTGAGAAAGTTGGGGCTGTTCAGCCTGCAGAAGAGAAGGCTGCATGGAGACCTCATATCAGACTCCCAGTATCTGAAGGGTGCCTGTAGGCATGCTGTGGAAGGACTCTTCCTTACGTACTCTAGTGATAAGACAAGAGATAATGGGTTCAAACTTAACAGGTGAAGTTTAGACTGGATATAAGGAAGAAGTGCTTTACTGTAAGGGTGGTGAGGCACTGGAATGGGTTGCTCAAGGAAGTTGTGAATGCTCCATTGCTGGCAGTGCTCAAGGCTGGGTTAGACAGAGCCTTGGGTGTCATGTTTTAGTGGGAGGTGTCCCTGCTCATGGCAGAGGGGTTGGAACTAGATGATCTTAAGGTCCTTTCCAACCCTAACTATTCTATGATTCTATGATGTCACTGTATTGTAAAAACGTGAACTGTGAGATCAAAATGAGCAGAGTTTAAAAAAGAAAAAAAAAAGTAATTGAAATGAGATTTTGAATGCGTTCTCTCTCATTAACTATGAACCCTTCAGTCTTGAAAACTGAGTTGCCTATGTCTGGTTGTCTCTTGAGAAAGATGGTTAAAACTGTATTACTTTCTAGGGACTGGAAATTGAGGCACAAACTGTGTGTTTCATAGTGTTGACAAGTATTAAATAGTTTCTGGTAGTGAAGATTGTGTATGAAAAAACAGAGTCATGAATTATATTTTCCATGCTGCATATCTTCACATTAATAGCTACCTGCTGTGTCTGTGTATATGAATGCAGCCAAAAATCATTATTGAACAGTCCTGGAGCATAAAATTTCCACCTGCCCTTCCAGAAGGAAGTATGTTTCCATTTTATGCTATTCAGTTGAACTGACCATCTAGGAGAAGAAATTCCTCCAAACCGAGAGAAGCAGAATATGTGCTGCAGAACTGGATATATCCTCAAATATAAAAAACCTGCTTTGGTAATGCTAACATTTTAGGGAAGACGCAAACTTTTAAAAAGTTAGGAAATCTGGCATTAAAAACTCTCAATCACTCTGTTACTCTTTTTTCTTTGTCTAACAGAAGAGGACATGATGTTATTTGCCATATGTGTTGCTATATCATAGCCTGTTGAGCTAAGGGTAGATTTACAGTAAGAACCTCTTAAATTCTGTGGATTTAAGTCAGACCTGTAATGTTGGTATAACAGTCAGCAGTGTTCTCAATGTACAGTTTGGTTTGATGTGAGATTCTTTGTCTGTGAATTGTTGCTATGGGAGCCTGTAACAATTTCTACTGAGAGAGTAAAAAAAATTCTGTTTGCATATTTAAAAATATACACAGATAGAATATATGCATAACAGTTACACACAAATACCCATGCATTTTTGCATGCATATGTAGACAGTTTTTTGTTTGCATATAGATAAATTGTCCATAAGAAAAATGATGCTTAACTCAGACATAGCTATCAAAGCATTCTTATAAACAAGAAAGACACAAGAGTGTTAGGGATTTACTCCATTCAGACAGGAGCCCTAGTGGACAGTGCATTGGCTGGAGGCAAGGTCATTAAAAGTGAACTTTAGTTGAGGCAGCAAAATGCTCTCTTTACTATTTTTTTCCCCCTTTTCTGCAACAGGAAAGACTTCACAAAGAACTCTGCATATTGGCTGCTGAGGGCTTTTGACAATCAAGGTCCATCTGCTCAGTATTGTGCAAGATGAAAAATGCATATAGTCCAAGCCTTGGAAAGTCTAGAATATGATCTGTTCTAGGTATGTACTTCACTGACTATCCATTTGACACATGCAATGACCAGATCTGAGCGTAGAAATGCAGTATTTGCATGAATTACCTAGCATGTGCTACGGTAAGGATTCAGAACATCTTGAGCATACCACTACTGATTTTTTTCATTGATTGCTGGAGTAGACAAACCTCTCTTAGTGCTGAAGAAGCAGTTAGTATACAACTAAAGAGTATCCCACATATATGAGTAGCTAATTGCAATTGAAAACTGCAAAAACCTGGATCCTGTGCAGATTTTGGGCTTAAGTTTTGTTTTTAATTTAAAACTCCTGTTGAAATAGATGCATATAAATATGTGTTTTAAAAACCTTCTACATGCATAATTTTGGAAATGAGACTACTGGGTTTCCTCTCCTTCACATGTGTCTTTTCAGAGAAGGGTCTAATGATTTTACTCTCCAATTTTGGTAGAAATATCTTGGCCACACTTCAACTGACGAGCTATAACTGCTGCTTCAGATAGAACATTTTCTTCTCTTGATCCAGTGGTTGTTTTTTTTAAAGAGCTGTCTTAGTTACGCGCGGCAAAATGGAAAAACTTCTGTGGAACGGTGAATCTTGCAAAACACAGTAATGAAAACCTCACAACTTTGGCTTCAATACATTTGCTGGCCACGGTGGCAGGTACAACATCAACTTTGTGGATCCCACAATAACACAATTCCTGGTTCTTCTGGTGTCATTATATAACACATTAAGATTCAGTGTACGGTTTCACTACCATAAACCTGAGCACTATGAAATGGAAATGTAACATCAGAAAGTTTCTCCCAGTGAAAATAAACTGTTAGAGCCTGTTTGTCTTCCTCACTCTACAAATAGAAAGAAGGCTATACCAACACACCTGCTGGTAGCACACACTGAAACCCAGCTTATTTCACAGTAAATAAATAGATAAAATATGTAAAAGCAACAATGCCTTTCTTGAAATGCCACTATCCTTCCATGTTTCAGCACAAGAAAAAATGTGTAACTTGTATGAATTCAGAAAAGTCATCTGAGAATCAGGGTCATTTAAGTCGAATCTTGTGAAATTAGAGGTGAGCTTTCAAAAAATGGTTGAGCTTGGAATGGACCTCTGAAGGTCACCTGATGCATCCTTCCTGCCACTTAGAGCTGATTGCCCAGGAATATGTCTGGACAGTTATAATGGACTTTTTTCTATAATGGACTAATTTTTCTTCTAATTAAATAATTAACGGTTGCATAAAACTTTTGTTAAATCTGCCTTGAACCTGATCTAAATAAGGAAAACAAGGAAATATTGTGTGATGTGTGTAAAATCCTGACATAATTTATATGGCCAAAGTCCTAAGCAACCTTAATCAGCAGCCAGCATGGTCTGTCATTCTACTTAAATATTATCTAATTTATTAAAGCATTTATACTTGGGGGGATAACATTTTGATGATGTGCCTTCTTAACTAATCTAAATATGTATGCAGCATCACATGGAATAGAAGCCTTGTGCTGACTCTTTGCACAACATTGTAGTCCTTCCGTATGCTGCTGCTTGTCTTAAGCATTATAGTTTTGTTCTCTATTTGTCTACCCCCACTTCCTCTTTTTTATTTCCTAGGAGAAAATTAATAACAATAATTTCATCAATGTTTCCAAATAAGCATGACATATGTTTTCATTTGTTAATATAGCAAAGTGAATAGGGATACATGGAAAGTAAAGGAGAACTTTCTGCTTATTTGTTGATCACTCTTAAATTTGTACTAGCAACAGGCTGACCAGAAATTGAAGTCAATTGTTACAAATACTTACAGTGAAAATACTGACTGTGGTTTCCCCTTCATGATGAAAATGCATGTTTGATTCCTACAATTGTCTAAAACTGGGATGGATTTACAGAATTAAAATGCTTTTCTTAAGTGCTTATTTTTAATCATAATTCCATTTTTTATAAGAAATACAACAGACTTTGATCAGATATTCAAAAAAATACTATGTTTATGAAAGCAGAAGAGTTATGTAGATTGCTGCATAGCTAGGTGCACAGACAGGCGTTTTTCATCTAACAGATAATGAAAACATTAATTCAATTGGAAATCCTGATCTTCAGATTATGATAATTGGAGCAGATTAGTTACTGCTAATAGGACTATGTCAGATTATGCCAGCTGAGAATCAGTCCTACTTTATTTTTTTTTTTAGAAAGCATTGGACTTATTTTGTGCTTAAAAGATGAGCGTGTTTCGTGACATTCATAAGTGAAAAATGAAGAAACATGTTGCTAACGACAAGCAAAAAAAAAAAAGGCAAAATAGTCAAATCAACAAAAGCAGCTTTTTTTTTTCAATGAGACCCTTTTATTTCCAGAGTATTTTTGACCTTACCAGTTACCTGTTTGTTTGCTCATTTGCTTTAAGGAAAGTCACACTATGCACAGCCAGTTAGATTATCACTGAGTATCACAATCTTGTATCTTGTGGTAGAACAGTGTCTAAATTTATCCTTCTGCCAGCTCCTCTCAGCATCCTGGTTTCAACTTGTAACAGGGTCTTCCTCCAAGAACTGATGAATCAGATTCCTCCCAGACTGTTACAACAATGTGGAAAGTCTTTCTCTAGAGTGATACTGATCAATTTATCTCCAAAGTAGACAGAAGTTTTCATCAGAATAGGAAATACTTTTAGGCAGTGTTTTCATCTCTCAGTATCAATGAGATATATAGCTCAGTTTCTAAATAATTTCTAAGGTCAGGAAATAATGCCACAAATCCAGACCAACATTCAGAGAAGTATGAAAAGGTACACTCAGCTTTAAATACATACCTGATTTAACTGAAATGCAATTTCATTTCAACTACTTCTCAAGATCTGTGTGCTTGGCAAAATCTCTAAGCAGATTCTACTGGAAGGCATGCTAAGGCACATGAAAACCAACAACGTGCTTGGTGACAGCCAGCATGGTTTCACTAAGGGGAAATCCTGCCTGACCAATCTGATGACCTTCTATGAAGGGGCTACGGAACTGATGGACAGGGGCAGAGCAGTTGATGTCATCTACCTGGACTTGTGCAAAGTGTTTGACACTGTCCCACAAGACATCCTTGTCTCTAAGTTGGAGAGACTTCAATGTGATAGGGGGACCACTCGGTGGATAAAGAACTGGTTGGATGGCTGCACGCAAAGGGTTGTACTCAATGGCTCAATGTCCAGCTGGAGACCAGCAACGAGTGATGTCCCTCAGGGATCGGTGTTGGAACCAGTCTTGTTCAACATCTTTGTGGGTGACATGAACAGTGGGATTGAGTGCGCCCCCAGCAAGTTTGCCGATGACACCAAGCTGTGTGGTTTGGTTGATACACTGGAGGAAAGGGATGCCATCCAGAGGCACCTTGACAGACTTGTGAGGTGGGCTAATGCCAACGTGATGAAGTTTAACCATGCCAAGTGCAAGGTCCTGCACTTGTGTCAGAGCAATGCCAGGCACAGCTCCAGGTTGGGCAGAGAAGAGATTGAGAGCAGCCCTGCAGAGAAGGACTTGGGGTGTTGGTCGATGAAAAAATGAACATGAGCCTCAGTGTGCACTTGCAGCCCAGAAAGCCAACCATATCCTGGGCTGCATCAAAAGGAGCATGACCAGCAGGTTGAGGGAGGTTTTGGTTGTACTCAGCAATATCCCCCTTTTCCTTAATTTCAGAGTATCTGAGCAAGAATTTACATTAAAAATGGAGTTTTAGTATTTCTCAAAATCTAAGGTACAGGTTAACAACTCAAACCTGATGACACCTATCATTGTGGCCATTGCCTTCACTGCATCTTATGTGTGTCAGCAATTAAATGCATATATTACCATGACTTAAGGTAATAAGTTAAAAAATAATAAAAAGCCACAATCTGTGATACTAAGTAATAAGTTTTCTGAAGAAATGTATCTATGTCCAACTATATATTCGACTTCTATTTATTTAGGAGAAATACAGAGCAAAGAATCCTGTTGAAAAGATCCATCAAAGAAACAAACCAGAAGCAAAACTTTCTAATATATTTTTAGATTTTGGACTGCACAAGACTTAGCACACATGACAAAGATCAATTAGGATAATAATTGCAGTAAGTGCTTCTGTTCACACTTTAGCATAAGGTACAACATATAATAATTTCATGATTTTGGGAGGAGGAGGTTGTTGTCTCATATATATGCTTTGTTAGGAGTGTCTATGGATGTGGACAGTAGGAGAAGAGCTGAAGTGCTGTTGTAATAGCGTATGCTTATTTAACCAGGTATGTAAATAATTTTATGATGTATAAGCCTCCTTAGTTTCTTCAACTCAGGTCAATGTGGGTTTTGAATAAATTAAAGTGACTTTTATTTTAAACTTTGATTGCTCTTTACGTTATATTTTGGCTGCCACTTATCACATGGGAAAGTCAGTAGATGTAATGTCAGACATTACCCAAGCTAATTAGAAAGTCTGTGGTCTGTAAGAAATAATACTGGGTTTATTTTTATACCAGAATATCTCAGAACCTTTTAAAGTATACGGCTAACTGCAATTAATATATTTAACAGGCTAGAAAAAGAAGGCACAAAGAGAATCCATTTCTTCCAAGTACCAAGTATTGTCATCGCAGCCACACTATTCCTTAATAAAGTCCCATTTGGTTTGCTTGGAGGTAATCACAGAGCACGAGACATGAGCATATTTAAAATCCTTATCAGATGAGGGCATGAGTTTATTTTCTTGCTTTCATAGTGTCCATTTCAAACTCAGAGGCCAGACTCACTAGGATGTTTTACAGTACATCTGTTAACCTTGTCTGGATGATAGGAGAATCTGTCCCGCTTTTTTTATACACTTCAAATTGAATTTGGCACTGTTGTGGCAGTAGCTCAGGTTCATAAATTTTTAGTCTGTCTGCTGTGTAATACTTGGGGGTTTTGACTCATTTCAACACCCGAGTTTTGAGTATTTCATTTTTTCCTTAAAAACAGAACAAATGATTTGAAAAAACATCATTATGGATTTTTTTCTTTTTTTGGAGCATCTCATGTGGCTTCTAATAACTGTAAACCAAATACTGAATTCTTTTACAAAGTTAAACCCAAATGGAAGCTTTTTGGATTCAGCCTAAGTAACACAGAATCAGAAGAGCAGAAAGCTTTGTTCAGAAATCTCCTTGTGTTTTTCAAAGCTTGTGAAAAAAAAAATAAGGGTCCTGTCTCAGAAAATGTCTAAAAAAGATTTTTAAAGCATTGGCTAGCTGGCTGATTGATTTACTGAGGAACAAAAAGGCTGTTTCCCCATTTTATGCATGCCATCCAAGAGCATAGGTATTAAAATACCTTAACATTTCTGTGTTGGTGAGGAATAAATAGTGAGCAACTGTAATTAATAACTATTAAAGCTGTTTGAATGATCATATCTTCTGGCTTGCAAAATCTTTTATGTGCACGTATGTGCATTAATGGAATCCATTAAATTCATATATTTCAACAGATAGTAATTTACGATCTTTTATGAGATCTGTCATGAAACACAGTCGGAGATACAGGATTGTCTCAGTATATTACATAGCAAATTGTACTCCCCTTTCTTCTGAAATGACTTCACTTTAGAGACTAAATATGAATGACAATGCATTGGACAGCCACATTAGGTATACTTTTAGCTCCACCATCGCAAGGGAATATGTGGAATACACCTTTTATCACTGGAAAAGATGAGAACAAGAGTGAACAATATTCAAAGTTGTTGGAGGAAAAAATGTGTGGGCGTTCTATCTATTTTACTTTATACATAAAAAGCGAAAGAGATTGAATGCATAACCCTCATTTATGAATTGTAATGGCTCTCCTATGAGCTGCTAACTATTCTTTTCAACTTGTATTTGTTAATTTTTTTCCATGTGGTTCTTTCATAGAACCTAAGATGATAAAGAAACAACTCATTCTTTTAGCCACTCCACATCAAATTTGGATGTCTGTTAAGCACTGGATAGATATAAAAATCACTCATTAATGTCAGTAATAAAGGTTCTATCATTTATCTCAGAGAAAAACAAGCGGTAAGTATGTGAGCTATAGAACAGAAATAAGAGCCGATTAGAACAGAAAAAGGAGGAAAAATATTTTTATGCCTAGACTTCAATGAGTTAGCAGAAGAAGCAAGGAACCAGGTTAGGAAAGCTAAGGCCCGCTTAGAATGACTCTTGCCTAGGGATGTTAAGGAAAACAGGAAGGGATTCTATAGGTACATTGCAAGTAAAAGACAGACTCTGGACAATGCGGGCCCACTCTGGAAGCTATCAGGAGAGCTGGCGACCCTGGATTTGGAGAAGGCTGAGGTTCTTAATGACTTCTTTGCCTCAGTCTCCACTGGCAAATGCTCTGGCCACACCACCCAAGTCTTGGAAGGCAGACGCAGGGTGAGAATGAAGGCCCTGGGCCCACTGTAGGAGAGAATCTGGTTTGAGACCATCTTAGGAAACCGAAAGCATACAAGTCCATGGGACCTGATGGTATTCATGTGCAGGTCCTGAAGGAGCTGGCAAATGAAGTTGCTAAGCCACTGTCCATCATAGTTGAAAAATCATGGCAGTCAGGTGAAGTTCCCGATGACTGGAAAAAGGGAAATATAACCCCATTTTCAAGAGACGATAATGGGTGATCCGGGGAACTA
Source organism: Amazona ochrocephala (assembly GCA_039720435.1). NCBI lineage: Eukaryota > Metazoa > Chordata > Aves > Psittaciformes > Psittacidae > Amazona > Amazona ochrocephala. The sequence continues at coordinate 112,379,038 of CM077909.1, forward strand.
CAGACCAGTCAGTCTCACCTCTGTGCCTGGCAAAATCTTGGAGCGGATTCTCCTGGAAGGCATGCTAAGGCACATGAAAGCCAACAAGGTGCTTGGGGACAGCCAGCATGGTTTCACTAAGGGGAAATCCTGCCTGACCAATCTGATGACCTTCTATGAAGGGGCTACGGAACTGATGGACAGGGGCAGAGCAGTTGATGTCATCTACCTGGACTTGTGCAAAGTGTTTGACACTGTCCCACAAGACATCCTTGTCTCTAAGTTGGAGAGACTTCAATGTGATAGGGGGACCACTCGGTGGATAAAGAACTGGTTGGATGGCTGCACGCAAAGGGTTGTTCTCAATGGCTCAATGTCCAGCTGGAGACCAGCAACGAGTGATGTCCCTCAGGGATCGGTGTTGGAACCGGTCTTGTTCAACATCTTTGTGGGTGACATGAACAGTGGGATTGAGTGCGCCCCCAGCAAGTTTGCCGATGACACCAAGCTGTGTGGTCTGGTTGATACACTGGAGGGAAGGGATGCCATCCAGAGGCATCTTGACAGACTTGTGAGGTGATTTGATGCCAACCTGATGATGTTTAACCATGCCAAGTGCAAGGTCATACACCTGGGTCGAAGCAATCCCAGGCACAGCTCCAGGTTGGGCAGAGAATAGATTGAGAGCAGCCCTGCAGAGAAGGACTTGGGGGTGTTGGTCGATGAAAAAATGAACATGAGCCTCAGTGTGCACTTGCAACCCAGAAAGCCAACCGTATCCTGAGCAGCATCTAAAGGAGCATGACCAGCAGGTCGAGGGAGGTGATCCTGCCCTTCTACTCCCGTCTTGTGAGGCCTCACTTGGAGTATTGTGCGCAATTCTGGTGTCCTCAACGTAGAAAGGACAGGGAACTGTTGGAATAAGTCTAGAGGAGGGCCATGAGGATGATCAGGGGATTGGAGCACCTCCCGTATGAAGATAGGCTGAGAAAATTGGGGCTGTTCAGCCTGGAGAAGAGAAGGCTGCGTGGAGACCTTATAGCAACCTTCCAATACCTGAAGGGGGCCTATAGGGATGCTGGGGAGGAACTCTTCCTTAGTGATTGTAGTGAGTGGAGAAGGGGTAACGGGTTCAACTTAAACATGGGAAGTTTAGACTGGGTATGAGGAAGAAATTCTTTACTATAAGGGTGGTGAGGCCCTGGAATGGGTTGTCCAGGGAAGTTCAGAATGCTCCATCGCTGGAGGCGTTCAAGGTGGTTTTGGACAGAGCCTTGTGTAGCATGGTTTAGTGGGAGGTGTCTCTGCCCATGGCAGGGGGCTTGTAGCTAGATGATCTTCAGGTCCTTTCCAGCCCTATCTATTCTATGATTCTATGATTCTATGATTATAGATAAACTATATCAGCTCTTAAAATACTACTGACAAATCTCTCAGGGAGGCTTTTGTCTTGCATGTCTATTTAATAACACACTGAGATTATCATAATTAAGTGCAGATGGTTAACATATTAAACAGATTAGTACCCTCTGTATATACTGTCTTCATATACTTACCTAATTGCACATTTGTTAAGAAGGAGCTATAATATTATCACATAAAGCTTGAAATTTTGCTTCTTTTTAATAAGTGAATTCAAAACTTTAAAATTTCTGCAATACTTTGGCTGCTTAATATAACAGGGCCTAGAATCATGGAATAAGGTTGGAAAGGACCTTAAGATCATCTGTTTCTTACCCCTCTGCCATGGGCAGAGACACCTTCCACTAAACCATATCACCCAAGGCTCTGTCCAACCTTTCCTTGAATACCACCAGCGATGAAGCATTCACAACCTCCTTGGGCAACCCATTCCAGTGTCTCACCACCCTTTCTTGTGGTTTAAGCCGTAACGCACACAGTTTGTTCACTCACTCCCCCCTCTTTCTTTCCCCCACTCCTGGTGGGATGTGGAGGAGAATCGAAAGAATGCAACTCCTGCAGGTTGCGGTAAGAACAGTCCAGTAACTCAGATGTAACACAAACCACTACTACTACCACCAATAATAGTAATGACAAGGGAAGCAACAATGGAAGAGAATACAACTGCTCACCACTGATACCCAGCCCAACCAAGCAGGGAACTGCCCTCTTCCAGGTCCCTGCACTCAGTTTTTCACATCCTGAGCGTGATGTGATGTGGTATGGAATACCTCTTTGGTCAGTTTGGGTCAGGTATACAGTCTCTGTTTCCTCCCAGCTTCCCCTCCTCCCTGGCAGAGCATGAGACTCAGAATGTTCTTGGGCGAACTAAATATTTCAGCAGTAACTGAAAACATCGGTGTTATCAGCACAGTTCCCAAGACAAAAGTCAAAAACAAAGTGATGCACCAGCTACTAAGAAGGAGAAAAATGACTGCTACTGCTGAACCCAGGACACCCTTAGTATAAAGCACTTCTTCCTTATATCCAGTCTAAACTTCACCTGTTCAAGTTTGACCCTATTACCTCTTGTCTTATCACTACAGTACGTAAGGAAGAGTCTCTTACCAGCATCCCTATAGGCCCCTATTCAGATACTGGAAGGCTGCTACGAGGTCTCCATGCAGCCTTCTCTTCTCCAGGCTGAACAGCCCAAATTTTCTCAGCCTATCTTCATATGAGAGGTGCTTCAGGCCCCTGATCATCCTCATGGCCCTCCTCTAGACTTGTTCCAACAGTTCCATGTCCTTTTTATGTTGAGGACACCAGAATTGCGCACAATACTCCAAGTGAGGTCTCACAAGAGCAGAGTACAGGGACAGTATCACCTCCCTCGACCTGCTGGTCATGCTCCTTTTGATGCAGCTCAGGATACGGTTGGCTTCCTGGGCTCAAGCACACACTGTCGACTCATGTTCATTTTTTCATTAACCAACACCCCAAGTCCTTCTCCACAGGGCTGCTCTGAATCTCTTCTCTGCCCAACCTGGAGCTGTGCCTGGGATTGCTTCGACCCAGGTGTACGACCTCGCACTTGGCATGGTTAAACATCATCAGGTTGGCATCAAATCACCTCACAAGTCTGTCAAGATGCCTCTGGATGGCACTCCTTCCCTCCAACTTATCAGCCGAACCACACAGCTTGGTGTCATCGGCAAACTTGCTGAGGGTGCCCTCAATCCCACTGTTCCTGTCACCAACAAAGATGTTGAACAAGACCGGTTCCAACACCGATCCCTGAGGGACACCACTCGTTGCTGGTCTCCAGCTGGACATTGAGCCATTGAGCACAACCCTTTGCGTGAGGTCATACAGTCAGCTCTTTATCTGCCAAGTGGGCTGAGAAATTTGCAGTTTTTCAGCCTGGAGAAGAGAAGGCTGTTTGGAGACTTCATAACAGCCTTCCAGTATCTCAAGGGGGCCTGTAAAGATGCTGGGTAGGTACTCTTCATTAGTGATTATAGTGAGAGGAGAAGGGGTAACGGGTTCAAACTTAAACAAGGGAAGTTTAGATTGGATATGAGGAAGAAATTCTTTCCTGTAAGGGTAGTGAGGCACTGGAATTTGTTGACCAGGGAAGTTCTGAGTGCTCCATCCCTGGAGGTGTTCAAGATCGGGCTGGACAGAGGCTTGTGTAGCATGTTTTAGTGGGAGGTGTCTCTGCCCATGCCAGGGGGCTTTTAGCTAGATTATCTTAAGGTCCTTTCCAGCCCTAACTATTCTGTGATTCTATGAGTCTATGTCTGTCCAATTTAAAGACAAGATTGTCATGCGGGAGAATGTTGAACGCTTTATACAAGTTCAGGTAGATGACTTCAACTACTCTACTCCTGTCCATCAGCTCCATAGCCCTGTCACAGAGGGCCACCAGATTTGTCAGGCAGGATTTCCCCTTAATGAAGCCATGCTGGCTGTCACCAACCACCTTGTGGTTTCTCATGTGCCTTAGTATGTCTTCCAGGAAAATCCGCTCCAAGATTTTGCCAGGCACAGAGGTGAGACTGACTGGTCTGTAGTTCCATGGATCATCCATTATCGTCTCTTGAAAATTGGGCTATATTTCCCTTTTTCCAGTCATCGGGAACTTCACCTGACTGCCATGATTTTTCAAATATTATGGACAGTGGCTTAACAACTTCATTCACCAGCTCTTTCAGGACCCATGGATAAATATCATCAGGTCCCACGGACTTGTGTGTATTCAGGTTCTCAAGATGATCGAACCAGATCCTCCCCACAGTGGGACTAGGGCCTTCATTCTCACTGTCCCTGAATCTGCCTTCCAAGACTTGGGTGGTGTGGCCAGAACATTTGTCAGTGAAGACTGAGGCAAAGAATTCATTAAGAACCTCAGCCTTCTCCAAATCCAGGGTAGCCAGTTCTCCTGATAGCTTCCGGAGTGGGCCCGCATTGTCCCTAGTCCGTCTTTAATTTGCAATGTACTTATAGAATAAATTCCGATTACCTTTCACATCCCTCGCCAAGTTTAATTCTAAGTGGGCCTTAGCTTTCCTAACCTGGTCCCTAGCTTCCCAGACAGCATCCCTGTATTTATCCCTGGCCTCCTGTCCTTGATTCCACATTTCATAAGACTCTTTTTCCTTAGAATTTTCCTCCGCAGCTCCTAGTCCATCCAAGTAGGTCTCCTGGCCCTCCTCCTAAACTTCCTTCTAGTTGAGATGCAACACTCCTGAGCGTGTTGTTGGAGATCCTTAAATACCAACCAACAGCCTTGGGCCCCCCTGCCCTCTAGGGCTGTATCCCTTGAAACCTTACTGAGCAGGTTCCTGAAGAGACCAAAGTCTGCTCTCTTGAAGTCCAGGGCACTGAGCTTGCTGCACGCTCTTCTCACTGTCCTGAGGATCTCGAATTTAACCATCTCATGGTCGCTGCAACCACAGCTGCCCTTGAGCGTCACATTTCCAACCAGCCCTTCCCTGTTGGTGAGCACGAGGTCAATCAAGGCACCTCTCCTTGTTGGTTCCTCTATTACATGCAGAAGGAAGCTGTCTTCCACACAATCGAGGAACCTCCTGGATTTCTTGTGCTGGGCCATACTCTCCCTCCAACAGATATCAGGGTGGTTGAAGTCCCCGTGAGAATGAGGTCCTCTGAGCATGAGGCTGTTCCTATCTGCCTATAGGGAGCTTCATCCACAGATTCCTCTTGATCAGGAGGTCTGCAACACATCCCCACAATAATGTCTCCCATCGTTTTTCTCCCTTTAACCGTGACCCACAAACTCTCTATTGACTGCTCACCTGTCCCCAGAAATAGCCCATCTGTCTGGAGTTTGTATCCGTCATTCTAAAGGTAAACCAACAGGCTAAAGCCTTAAAGAAAACCGAGAAAACACTGTTGTCCCATGCAGATTTCTATATGCCTGGGACCTATTTTTTTCTGTAGGATGTTTGTTTGCAGTTGAATGTTACACAATTATTGGTAGTAGGTGACTTTATTACTTTGTTTTTGAAGGATAATAAAGGAATATGATCAAACAGAAGGGGAAGGACATTGAAATTTTTCAGAGTAACTTGGTTGAAAGGACAGAAGAGCAAGACAAAACAGCTCATAAATCGAGCCTTAAAAGTAATATATGAGATAAGAAAAACGTTGTCCCTCCCTTTTGTGGATTGTTCTGGAGGATTGAAATAAAGTACTGTAAGGGGTAAGATGCCATAGAATTATATATTTCAGAGCAAAGTAAACAAAATGATCAAGGAGTTGTAGACAATGAGTCATGAGGAAAGATGAAAAAGTATATATCTGCATTGCTTGGCTAATACTGACTAACAAGCAAACTGTAAACTTTCTTCAAGAATATGTGAAGGGGTACTTTAATTTATCTGTTTATTTACAATCTAGATTTGTAAGGACATGTTAGGAAAGGGAATATCAGATGTCTTCAATATAAGTAACAAAAACAAGCACTTAACTGAAACTATCACCTTAAAAACTGAGCAGAGAAGAAATGGGTATTTTAGAAGAGTACAGTGTTATGCAATAGATATTGGACAGAAAAAAGGTTTTCTTAACACAGGACGCATCTGGTCTGACAAAATATTTAGAAAAGTGATGAAAGCTCCCAGAATGGCTAGCAAGTATACAAAAAATAAAGACTCCCATGCTGGTAGTAATGATCCAGAAGACCCAATGCCATACCTTCAGGTAGTGGATGTCACTCAAATAATTTCTGTGCAACAACAGCAGGTGATTATTTCAATTTTATTTTTTTTTTTTTTACCGATGTTGTGAAACGGACAGACCAAAGTAGCATGATCTTTTGAAGATACTGCATTTCATCAGTCCTGCTATATCTCTTACATATGCGTATGTTTATGCCCATATATATACATTTATATATAACATTATCTAAGAACTGAAGTGAGGTTTTTGAATTCATAAAATAATTTTGGTAGTAGCCCTTCATTCACAGTTTCTGTTACAAGAAAAATTTCAGTTACTATAGCTGGAACAAAGGAAAGGTTGGAAAATTGCTTTCAGACAACAAGGCATAAAGGGCATTATGTGCGTGCTATAAATTGCTCACCTGCTGGGATTTACAAGTCCATATTTTGAGGGTAATAGCCTCCAGGAAACCAACAGTAACGTGTGAGAGAGAAGCACTGATTTTGTCATGTGTTTTCATTCATCATTCCTGTTTCTTCTATACCACAGGTGACTAGGATTTTGAGAGATGTATTAGGTAAGCAACTCAGTCTTCAGGGTTAACAATGAGGAGTTTGGAATTGTGAGAATAAGAATGAAGGGCAGTTGTAAATTTAGACTGACATTGTGAGCTGCTTAAAAAGAAGCCTGATAAGGTCAAACTAATAAACTTGGGAGTTGCTCAAGGAGAAACCAAATTCTGGAGCTGTGAGACACTTTGACAGATAGTTAGCATAAAATGGGGCAAGTACCCTACCACAGAGAAAGTAAACAGCACAATCAGAAACAGAACTGAACCTTCATTAGTCAAAATGATGGACCAAATATTTGCCTGTGAATCCAGAAAAAGCTACCAAGGATGGATTTATGTTCATAATTGTTAAGTAAATGAAGAGTCACATAGAACTATATGAAAGAAAATGAAATACACCTGCTGGATGGCCACACATGGATAGTTGTGGTCAACGGCTCAATGTCTAGTTGGAGAAGAGTAATAAGTGCTCCTCAAGGTTCTGTGTTGGGGCTGATCCTGTTCAACATCTTTGCCGACGATATGGACAGTGGGATTGATGCACCCTCAGCAATTTTGCTGATGACACCAAGCTGTGTGGTTTGGTTGATACATTGGAGGGAAGGAATGCCATCCAGAGGGACCTGGACACACTTGTGAGGTGGGCCAATGGAATCTCATGAAGTTCAACCAAGCCAAGTGCAAGGTCCTACACCTGGGTCTTGGGAACCCCAGGCACAGCTCCAGGTTGGGTAGAGAAGAGATTCAAAGCAGCCTGCAGAGAAGGACTTGGGGGTGTTGGTCGATGAGAAAATAAACATGAGCTGGCTTCAGCATGTGCTTGAGCCCAGAAAGCCAACCATATCTGCATGGAAAGGAGAGTGACCAGCAGGTTGAAGGAGGTGATCCTGCCCCTCTGCAGTGAGACCTCACTTGGAGTATTCTGTACAGTTCTGGTGTTCTCAATATAAGAAGGACATGTAGTTGTGGGAGCAAGCCCAGAGGAGCCCATGAGGATGTTCAGGGGACTGGTGTACCTCCTGTATGAAGACAGGCTGAGAAAGTTGGGGCTGTTCAGCCTGAAGAAGAGAAGCTGTGTGGAGACCTCATAGCAGCCTTCCGATGCTTAAAGGGGGCCTAAAAGGCCGCTTCAGAAGGACCCTTCATCAGGGACCGTAGTGATAGGGCGAGGGGTAATGGGTTGAAACTAAAACAGGGGAAGTTCAGGTTAGATATAAGAAAGAAGTTATTTACTGTGAGGCACTGGAATGGGTTGCCCAAGGTAGTCAGTATTCAAGGCCAGGTTGGACTGTGCCTTGTGCAAGCTGGTTTAGTGGGAGGTATCCCTGTCCATGGAGGGGTTTGGAACTGGATTTTCAGGTCCTTTCCAATCCTAATTATTCTATGATTTTATACTGCCAAGTGCCACATGTAATATACCAGTACAAATTAAAATCTTTTGGCCTGTGTGGTATAGTGTGGATTTGCTTATCTGGCCATGTGGGTTTTTGGTATTGTGCATATCTTTGTCTTAAGACATAGCTAATAGCCAGCATGCTTTCCTGAGCAAGACTCAAGCCTTGTTATGTTGAAATCGGTATCATTTTTATGAAGAAATTTTATGTCTGTCTGAAAGCTGGATGATGAATAATATTAACTCTTTTCCTTCCCACCTTCCTCTCCACAATGAAACATCATTATGTTACATCTAGAGCAGCATGAACAAAGGAGGCTTGTTAATTGTGTCCTTCATGTTTTTAGCAAGATCTGGGACCTAGTTTCCTGTATTTTTTCCTTCAGGCTTTTGAATTTTACTTGTTTTCTAAGCCTCATCCCTAAAGTTTTTGATACACAAACAACAAGCACTCAACTTTTGGAAATTTATTAGGAAGATAAATAAAACAGGTCATAATTGAGAGGTTTTGAGGAGGACAAGTGTACAGTTCATGTCTTATTCACAAAGATTCCTGGATCCCACACATTAGTTTAACTTTGTTTACCTGAAACATTAAAGTAGCCATATAATATTAAACCAAAACTCCATCAATCCCAGTATCCAATCCAGTAACACTAACCCTGATGAGAGCACAAGAACTGGATCTCTACATAGTAACACTTCCCTGGCATATTCTTTAACGTTTAACAACATGCAAATCAAGGTTTTCCTGAGATATAGGTGGTGTCTTTAATTTTTTTGTCTGCGATTTGTATCTTGAGTTCTCATTGCCCATCATCTTGTGCAAAGTGGAAGCAAAATGCTGTCATTCTGATCAGGCTGTGCTTTACACCTATTTTCCACTGATGCAAATGACAACATCAGAGCTAAGGAAATGACAAAAATGGCACTCAGACTGAATATGCTTCTCCCTCTGATTACACTTCTGATAAACATTGCCTAGAAACAGGTTTGTGTTATAGAAAATTTTGAAAAGGGAGGGGATGTATAGCAGAGGGATTGAATTGCTTCTATTTCTTTTTTTTTTTTTTTCACCTTTCAACGCTAAGTGCAGCATAAATCCTTGCAAAACTCTAGCAAGAATTTTCTGTGTGCAAGCTAGAGACAATATTTGTAATACTTCTGTTTATCTGTGTATCTCCCAGCAGACCTGTTTGTAAGTCTGCTTCTGTGCACATTTCTTTGTGTATATCAGTCTGTTTTTCTTCCTGCTGCCTCTGTCTTATTCTTTTGTTATGTATGTGCTGTCCCTTTCCCAAATCCCTTATGCTTATTTTCCAGACGCATTTATTTATGTTCCCTCACTAATTGAAAATCTCATATTTGAAGTTATTATTCTGACTGATGTCTGTCATTTTGATCAAGCAGTTGCTCACAGATGCTTTGTTAGAACAGTTTTGCTTGTTAGTTTATCACCATCCATCTCCCTGCTGACCTTCTTTGATGTTAGGCAACAAAACCATTACATATCTCCTGCAAACAGAACGACAATTGACCATCCTCTCACATGCACACGGCTGTAGCTGCAACAGAAAAACCCAGGCCATTCAGCTGCGTGGGCAGCTTCCATCTCAGATTGTGATGTAGATTTCTTCCTAGACAATGAAACAGGGAAAACTACTTGTTATAATACAGCAGTGTCATAGATCTTTCCAGTTACATCCTTCAGAAGTAGGAAGGTGGCTGTGTATTGCACCAGGTTTTTGCTCAATAGCTGGCAACTCAACTCCCTAATCCATCAGAAGCTTTTTGAGTCTTCTGAGGAAATAAAGTTAACAAAAATAATAAAAAATGAAAATAACACTTAAGATTAAGTCTACTAAGACCTCAGATTCCCATTTTTGAAGCTCAGATTTTCAAAGCTGTTGCACTGCAAACTCATGAGTATTTCTGACAGAGGTGCTCCCTTGGTATATAAAGTTCTGCTCTGAGCATGCCAAGAACTCCAGTTTTGACAGAGTGAGATATCTATTTTATGCCTAAATCCTCCTGAGATTCACAAAACAGGAATGTCTCTGCCTGTCTTGTGTGAAGGACTTGCTCCCAGATTTATACACTGATTCATATTAAGTATTTATTGAAGCAGGGACCAGAACCCATGTGTTCTCCCACATGACTACTCAACCCAACAGACAAAGGAATCTTCCTTATTCATTCTTTCTGTCTTGATGAATATTTCATCTTATCTTGCAAAGTGGAAGAACTTCAAGAAAGAAACTCAAAGAATATGTACTCAGGAATAACTAATAATGCAAAAGTTAGAATTATCTCTGTGGAAAGAGGACATGTGAATTCAAGCCCCTGAGCCAAACAGGTAGAATCACCCTACTCCTTCCTCTATTGCAAAAGAAAACAATACTTTCTAACACATATTACTTGGAGGTCAATCTTATAGCTGTGTTTCAAGAATACCCTGAGACTCTACCAAGAGTTTGTGGGCTGATTATTTAACGGGAATGTTCTTTTAAAGCCATGAAATTCATTTATACAGTAACGACCAGTATTTCATTACGAATGGCCTGTAGACAAAAGGGGTGAAATCACGAAGTGGTGACTGAAATCAGGTCTTTTTCTTCCTGTATTTGGAGCCCAGCCTTCTGAGCAAGTTCTTTCCCTCTCAAAGCAGTCCATAGTCATAGTATTTGGGCTTAATTGTTCTTAATGAGATTGTTTACTACTTGTTCTTAACACGATTACCTTGAATCCTTGCAGAAGGAATCAAGTAAGTTTGAGTGTCCCACATCCTGTTCAGTCTTTGATCTTCTTATCTAGACTAGTCACTAAAAAGAACAGCTCCTCTGCATGCCACATATTTAATTCACACACCTTTCATTTCTGAAAAGCATACTTTTAGGAAATGATCAGGTATCTAAGTCCTGGGCGAAAGATGAAATTCACCTTAGTCGTAAGGACAGTGCCTTTGCTTTGCAGAAATACAAGTTTCATCGATTCCTCTATTTCAAATGATGACATTTGATCAGAAATGCATGTGTTAATTTTAAGGGAGCTTTCTACAAATGCAGCTATAGTGGATCTTCTTTTGCATGGTTATTTAGTTAGCAGTCAAAATGGAAAATGAAGAGAAACTGTGACAACCTAAAAACCAAGAGGAAGGCTAAAGGAAATAACAAGGACTTAATGGAAAAAAGTGAAGAAATTAAGGATGAAAGATCTTTCTGGGAATACTGTTCAAAATACTTCTTCACAGGCTTATAACACTTAGTTGAATGCTAATAAAGACACCAGATGTAATGTAGTGAAATTTTTAAGGATCTTAGCTTAATTATGTACTATAATCATAGAGACATACCTTTTAGTTTGTGGCTTTTTTTTTCTTTTTAATGCTTTCTCCAAAACCAAAGCTTCCTGGAAATGCCAGGAGAGAAACAGTCCTTGTATGGAGTTTTGTTTACAAGATATTAGTTAGTTTAAGTTGGCTTTCCTGATATTGTGTTTATCCTCATTGACTCATTAACAGTTTCTGAAGACTCAAAATCCAATATTAGAGTTAATTTTTTCCTGAAATATTCCCATCACAATGCACTGCAAGTTTATGACAAGCTTGTACTTTCATTTTTCCTGATCCAGACTCTTTCCATCTCTTTTAAAAAGTAATCATGGTTCCTTGAATTAAACTGAATGCACAAGTACATGAAGCTGCAATCAACATCTTTTTTTGTAGCAGCGTGGCTATATATATATTTCCTAAAACAGTGACTGAAAAAACTCTGTAATATTATGTATTTATGCTGCATAATTTTGTCCACAGTTGTTAAACTACTTTTGGTTACACTAACTCTGCCATTCCATGCATTATACACATGTTTAGCCAGATTTCTAGAAATATTTACTTGCATTACGGACAACTTTGCCTGGGCTTTGGGCACAAATTCTACATCTTAGATGTACTGTCTGTTTCACATTCAAAATGTGTCATATTAATAACCTGTTCCTATGTTGCTCTGATCAAACTCTTAGTTTCTCTTTCTAGCTCTCCTTTAACAAGTTGCTTATAATTTGCCAACTTCTGATGATGAGGCTTTTTATCCCTTCAAAAAATGCAGATATACTTCTTTCTTCATCCTTTCCTGATTGCATCTCTTTTTTCTAGCTAATAATTCTTTTTCAGTAAGAGCATATTACTCATCCAGATTAGAAATTTGAACCAGGATCCAGTTGTCTTAACTTCTTTCCCTCGTGCAGTCTATAATATAGTTGCTCTCAAGCCGTTTAAACCTGTTTTTTTCATTTTCAGTGCACTCAATAACATATAAAGGAATTTTCAACCATGTATAGGGTGCAGAGTCCATGAATTGACTGCCTACTCAGGAGGCAACAATATAGTGCAGCTATCACCAACATCTCAAATAAAACATTTATAGGTACGGAGAGAGTGCCAATATCTCCTTTGTCAAATAGTGACTCTAGAAGTTCTGAGTTTTCTGTTGCAGAACTGGTGTAGCACAGCAGTGTGTGCATTCATTGTCAGGGTTTGGTCCAAAAAGCACTAATCTCTATTATACTAACAGTAAAATAATGTTGGCTTTTAAGCTTGTGCTGACACATCTTGATTCATCTTGACTCATGCTCTTCTGGAATTTTTCTTTTAAAACCAGAAAAAGAGATAGAATAGACATCAAATAGCTAAGAAATATGTATTTAACTTAGGATACTAAACTTTTGCTTGTTTGGGTTTTGTTTGGGATTTTTGGCTTGTTTTGGTCAAGATTTGAACTGAAGCATATTTCAAGATAATGTAGACCTCCAGGGCTACTTGTCTTGGAGCACATTTTGATGCCATTCCCATGTACTCCCAGAATGGGCTCTCTGATTTTATAGAAATGACATTTTACAGTTGCATAATCCTAAAGGCATTATAAGGTTTTGAAGGTATTAGAATGTGCTTTCTTAAGATAATTTTTGGTGATGGTAACCTCAATATCAAACATTCATTTGATCTTCACAATCCCGGGAAAAGAATTTTGTACCCCTAAAAACCTTGCAAAATGAAAATCCAGGCTAAATTGGAACAGATTCTCCTGGAAGGCATGCGGAGGCACATGAAAACCAGAAAGGTGCATGGCGACAGCCAGCATGGCTTCACTAAGGGGAAATCTTGCCTGGCCAATCTGGTAGTCTTCCATGACGGGGCTATGGAACTGATGGACGGGGGTAGAGCAGTGGATGTCATCTACCTGGATTTGTGTAAAGCATTCAACATTATCCCACATGACTCCTTTTCTTTAAATTGGAGAGACATCAATTTGATAGGTGGACCACATGGTAGATAAAGAACTGGCTGGATGGCAGCACACGAACTGTTGTGCTCATTGGTTCAATGTCCAGCTGGAGACCAGTAATGAGTGGTGTTCCTCAGGGGTCGGTGTTGGGACCGGTCATATTCAACGTCTTTGACAGTGCCATAGACAGTGGGATTGAGTGTGCCTTCGACAACTTTGCCGATGACACCAAGCTGTGTGGTATGGTTGATACATTGGAGGGAAGGAATGCCATCCAGAGGGACCTTGGCAAGCTTGTGAGGCGTGCTGATGCCGAGTTTATGAGGTTTAAACATGCCAAGTACAAGGTCCTGCACAGCTACAGGTCGGGTAGAGAAGAGATTCAGAGCAGCCCTGCAGAGAAGGACGTGGGGGCATTGGTTGCTGAGAAAATTAACATGAGCAAGCAGTGAGCGCTTGCAGCCCAGAAAGCCAAACATATCCTGGGCTGCATCAAAAGGAGCATGACCAGCAAGTAAAGGAAGGTGATCCTGCCCCTCTACTCTGCTTTTGTGAGGCCTCACTTGGAGTATTGTGCACAGTTCTGTTGTCCTCAACATAAAAAGGACATGGAACTCCTGGAACATGTCCAGAGGAAGGTCACGAGGATGATCAGGTACTGGTGCACCTCCTGTATGAAGACAGGCTGGGAAAGTTGGGGCTGTTCAGCCTGCAGAAGACAAGGCTGCATGGAGACCTCATAGCAGCCTCCCAGTATCTGAATAGGGGCTGCAGCCATGCTGGCAAGGGACACTTACTTAGGGATTGTAGTGGGAGGACAAGGGGTAACAGGTTCAAACTTATGCAGGGGAAGTTTAGATTGAATACGAGGAAGAAATTCTTTCCTGTAAGGGTGGTGAGGCACTGGAATGGGCTGCCCAGGGAAGTTGTGAATGCTCCATCCCTGGTGGTGTTCAAGGCCAGGTTGGGCAGAGCCTTGTGTAGCGTGGTTTAGTGGGAGGTGTCTCTGCCCATGGCAGGGGGTTGGAACTAGATGACATTAAGGTCCTTTCCCACCCTAACTATTCTATGATCCTATGGTTCTATGATTCTATGAAATTTATCTCTTGTACCCCAAAAAATCTTTATTTGCCTTTACAAAGTATTAGTTTTGACATTGGAAATAGAAAATGCATACAGTGACAAACAAATAATAGAAAATGAAATCTACATTTTGTTGTTTTTTTTTTTCTATACCTTTTGCTTGCAGTTCCAACATGATTTATCCTCTCTAAACATACGACTAAATGAAAAACAAAAAATATGCTATACATAAATTAGTTAGGAATCAAATAAGTATTGATAATATTTGCAGCTTTTTTTGACTAGAAACCAACCCTTCCAGTGATTAACTCCAAATCTCATTCTTCTTTCTTTTTATTATTTTTTATGGTAGTCACAGACAGAGCTTTTAAGTCAGTAGAGGGAAAGTATATTTTTTCTTTCCCCCTTTTAAACACTCTACGAGAACTCTATCGTTCATAATAGCTTTGTTTACTGCATAGTACAGCATGTTCTAATTATCACCTCTGCCTCACTAAACATACGGTTTATATTCTTACACTCATCAGTTATTTTTATGCCCCCTGCAGAAATGAAAACAACATTAATAAGACTAATTTTTTACACAGTATAATTTTGGGTGAATAATATACTAAAGCAAAGAAATTCAGCTTTCCTTTTCCTTTCCTTTCCTTTCCTTTCCTTTCCTTTCCTTTCCTTTCCTTTCCTTTCCTTTCCTTTCCTTTCCTTTCCTTTCCTTTCCTTTCCTTTCCTTTCCTTTCCTTTCCTTTCCTTTCCTTTCCTTTCCTTTCCTTTCCTTTCCTTTCCTTTCCTTTCCTTTCCTTTCCTTTCCTTCACTTCCCTTTCCTTTCCTTTCCTTTCCTTTCCTTTCCTTTCCTTTCCTTTCCTTTCCTTTCCTTTCCTTTCCTTTCCTTTCCTTTCCTTTCCTTTCCTTTCCTTTCCTTCACTTCCCCTTTCCTTTCCTTCACTTCCCCTTTCCTTTCCTTTCCTTCACTTCCCCTTTCCTTTCCTTCCCCTTCCCCTTCCCCTTCCCCTTCCCCTTCCCCTTCGCCTTCCCCTTCCCCTTCCCCTTCCCCTTTTCTTTCTCTCCTCTCCTCTCCTCTCCTCTCCTCTCCTCTCCTCTCCTCTCCTCTCCTCTCCTCTCCTCTCCTCTCCTCTCCTCTCCTCGCCTCGCCTCGCCTCGCCTCGCCTCGCCTCGCCTCGCCTCGCCTCGCCTCGCCTCGCCTCGCCTCGCCTCGCCTCGCCTCGCCTCGCCTCGCCTCGGCCTCGCTTCCCTTCCCTTCCCTTCCCTTCCCTTCCCTTCCCTTCCCTTCCCTTCCCTTCCCTTCCCTTCCCTTCCCTTCCCTTCCCTTCCCTTCCCTTCCCTTCCCTTCCCTTCCCTTCCCTTCCCTTCCCTTCCTTCCCTTCCCTTCCCTTCCCTTCCCTTCCCTTCCCTTCCCTTCCCTTCCCTTCCCCACTTTCCCCTCCCTTCACCTTGCTTTGCCTCACCTTTTCTTTCCCCTCCCTTCCTCCTCTTCTTTCCTTCCTCACTTCCTCCCTTTCCTTGTCTCTCTTTATTTTATTTGTGTTGTTAGAAATACAAAATTAATTCAGATTTACCTTAGGACATATTTCTTTTCAATAAACTGTCTGCAAATGCGCTACAAATCCTATTCTTCTCAGTGCTGCTACTCACATTGCAAGGTGTTCTTGACCTTCACTAGAGGCCAGTGGTGTAGCTATTACAACCGCTAATGTTCAGATGTACAAACTCTGCCCTGAACAAAGTTACTTAGTAACCCGGTTTCGAGGGTGTCGGAAGATGGAGGTAAGTGCTAATAGCTAACTGGAAAAAAAAAACAAACCAACATATTTTGACTTTTTTGTTAGCACCCACCCTGCATCTTACCTGGGAAGTGTAATGGATGAAGTTTATTTGCTTTCCTGTGACACTCTTGTAATCACTAAATGCACAATTAAGTCATGTACGTTATCCAGTAGTCAGATCCACCTGGACTTCTTTTGAACATTTGCAAATCATGGAATCATAGAATCATAGAATAGTTAGGGTTGGAAAGGACCTTAAGATCATCTAGTTTCGACTCCCCTGCCATGGGCAGGGACACCTCCCAATAAGCCATGCCATCCTAGGCTATGTCCAACCCAGCCTTGAATGCTGTCAGGGATGAAGCATTCACAACTTCCCTGGGCAACCCATTCCAGTGCCTCTCCACCCTTACAGGAAAGAATTTCTTCCTCATATCCAATCTAAACTTCCCCTGTTCAAGTTTGAACCCATTACCCCTTGTCCTTTCACTACAGTGCCTAATGAAGAGTCCCTCCCCAGCATCCCTATAGGCCTCCTTTAGATATTAGAAGGCTGCTATGAGGTCTCCACGCAGCCTTCTCTTCTGCAAGCTGAACAGCCCCGATTTTCTCATCCTATCTTCGTAAGGGAGGTGCTCCAGTCCCCTGACTGTGTTTAGCATCAAAGAAAAACATTATTTCTTTCATTCTTAGTATTAGAAAAGGACATGAAAATTATTAATATAAGGTGTAGGCATATATACATGTCTACAAATAGACATATATATAAATATATGTCTACCCATGTATATATACTATAGCACACACACACATCCATCCATGGTATTTGTATCACACAGGAGATCCCTTTTCATACTTCCAGATATGAAAAGCATATCACCACTTAGTGATTTTTGTCAGCTAAGCTCATGAATATACCTGTGTGATACCTCTGGATGTGAAAGTTCATAATATTCAGAAAATATGTACCATACTAAAAACAAACAAAAAAAAACCCCAAACAAGCAAGCAAAAAAAAAACAGAAAAAAAAAAAAAAAAAAAAAGCTGGAAATTATTTGGACAAGTCTGATTCCAACTTTGTATGATACTGACTTATATTTTAACAGATATGTGAAAAACTAAAATAAAAATTGCAGTCGATAGGCTCATCCATAACAAAAGGTATGGTTCCCAGGTTAGCAGACTTCAGGTCATTTTGAGCAATTGCCCTGATCTTCACTTGGGAAACTAATGAATTTCTCCATCTATTTGCTATTTCTTCATTACCTGTGCACCCCTGTCATTTCTTTTAAAAAACACTTCCTTTATTGAATTTTAGTGGGAAGGTGAAAGTGTGTGCAGGTGGGGGGGGGGGGGGGGGGGTGGGGAGTCCTTTGTTGTTTCCTTTGCAGAGTGAAAAGTTACTTACGCATGTACAACCATCCATGTAGAAAACTGCATATACTTCCAAGACTGACCTGGCTGTGAGTATGGCAGTTCTGCCCCAAAGGTCCTACAGACGCATTACTGTAGCAGGGTACCCATCCTAGCAAGCACTGTATTTATGATCATGCCAAAAAGATTAAGTAACTGTCAGAATAGTCAGTTGTCTGTGTGACTTTTCTTTTTAGAATGTGATTTTCGGAGATGCGCAGTCTGTTATCCAACTGGGACTATGTTTCAGGTAAACAACCATTCTGTGATTCCCAGCAGTATTAAACAGTTCAACCACATATTGACTTCATTTTTCAGACCCCTGTTCTGCAGGACAAACTAAATTCTGCCATCTCACTGCTAAATAGAAATTAGCTAAGGGTTACATAGACTTTCCTCTGCTTATTTCTTAAACCCTTTTGTGACGAAAAATCCTGCAGGATTTTTCCACATTGTAAATGCAGAGAAGAGAAACTTAATAATTGCCCTCATTGCATAAATGATGGGAAAGCAAAGCCTGCCAACTGAGAGATTCTATCTCATAATACAGAGAGCCAATTGACATAGTTGTTGCTCATGGAAAAATAAAGCCTACAGTTCTCTCGTCCCACTGATTTCTATGGGCCAATAATGGGAATGAATTGATGCACAAGGACATAACGTTAAAAAAAATCTGACACAAAATAGCTTTTGATATTATTAAGAGCTTCCTTTCAGCAACTCTGAAAACCAGCTTCCCTTCAACAATATAGTGAATTGGGCGTGAAAATAAAAGTATCACTACAAATTCTCAATTTTTTCCAATGAGAAAAATAACATTCTCTCATTAAATTTTACAAATAAATTCAAATCATTGACTTGAGCAAAACTGATGGCATAGCTAACCAAAGAGTCTCCAAAGCCAGTACTGAATTCTTAATGACAAGTGAAAAAAAAAGTAAATAAATGAATCTATACTTAAAGTGAAAAAGCAGGCAAAGCATTTATTTAGTATGTAAAAATCTGCAAAATATCCTTCTGATCACTCTGTATGCAAAACCAGTCATATATAAAGAGTTTCATTTTCTTCTGTAGAATAGGATTTAGCTGCTGAGGACTTTTTTCTTCCTAACTAGCTGTCAGCTGTTACTGTCAGCAGTGATTAAACATAAGCAGGAGTTGTGATTCATCAACGGCAGATAGAATCATCACGGATGTAAAGTATTCTTTGTTCCAAGGTCAGATCTTGTATGAAGCTAGGACAACTTTATGCACCAATCCCTGTATCTGGTTTATTTATGGTAATTCATTTACTGTCATATCATTACTGAACAAGGATAAAATTTATATGCAATTGGAGAAATATGTTCAGAAAACTTGGGGAAGATGAAGTGTGTGCATATGTATGTGTGTGTATGCTTCATGAACAATATTATATGCTGTATCTATGATCATGCATATGCATTCTAGTGTGCATATTAATGCTTTTTACCTATAGAGAATCTGATGTGTTTAGAGATCTCAGAACAGCTTAAAAGCATTACAGAATCCCTCCTTCGGGCATTGCTTTGGCATGTTTCTTAACCAGTAAACTCCTCAAGAAGTGTCACTTACCAAATCTTTGTATACTGCCTAAAACAACAGGACTCTTATCAGGATCAGCAACTCTGGGCATTTTTAATACCTACTTAATAATAACAATTACAGATGGCTAAAATTAGGTATAAAGAGATTAAGTGATTTGTTTGACTATGCACAGCAAGAAAATCACTAAGTGCGCAGTATGCCATGGGATTCTGTATTCCTAAGCTTATGTCTCAGATAACAGATTTGTAAATCTGGAGCAGATGAGAATCATGCTTGACAAGACTGATTGTCTTCTACAAATAAGAATCCCGTCAGTTGATGCAGGGTGAAGGGTAGACATTATCTACCTGGATTTCTCCAAGGCTTTTGGTATGGTTTCCCAGAGCCTTCTCCTTGAGAAACTCACATGTTGTGGTCTTGATGAATGGTCTGTGTGGTGGGTGACAAACTGGATACTGGCCACACTCAGAATGTGGTCGTAAGCAGCTCCTTTTCACGCTGGTGACCTGCCAACAGGGGGGTCCCCCAGGCACGGACACTGGGCCCGACATTGTTTAATAATTTCATAAGTGACCTGGATATTGGGATCAAATGTACCCTGACCAATCTTGACAGCATTACCAAACTGAGTGGGAAAGTAAACACTTTAGAAAGGAGAGACACCCTGAAGGATGACCTAGGTAGACTGAACAAGTGGGCTAACAAGAACCTTAAGAAGTTCAACAATGACAAGTGTAAAGTCGTGCACCTGGGGAAACAATGCAGTAGCGTAGGGCAGAATAGTATCTGCCAGCTGGGGAGCAGCTCTGTGGAAAAAGATCTAAGAGTCCTGGTGGACACAAGCTCAATAGAAGTGAACAGTGTGCAGCTGTGGCAAAGAAAGCCAACAGGATGCTGGGTTACATCAACAAGGGCATCACCAGCAGAGAAAAAGATGACATGTCCCACTCAGCTCAGCACTTGTCACGCCACAACTGGAATATTGTGTTCAATTTTGGTCCCTTCTACACAAAAAGATGTACGAGGAACAGTTGAGAGAACTGGGTTTGTTCAGCCTTGCAAAAAGAAGGCTTGGGGAAGACCTTATCACCATGTTCCAATATTTAGAGGGTGTCTACAAAGAAGATGGAGGCACCCTTTTTACAAGTAGTCACATGGAAAAGACGAGAGGCAACAGGCGCAAGTTGTAACTGGGGAGATTCTGGCTGAAAAAGAGAGGAAAATCTTTCACAATAGGATCAATCATCCATTGAAATAATCTCTCCAGGGAAGGGATGGATTCCCCAACATTAAGCACTTCAAATATTTGGCTGGACACGGTGCTAAGATATCTAGTCTAGGTCATGCTTAGTCAAGAAAGAAAGGTTGGACCAGATAATCCTTGAGGTCCCTCCCAGCCCGTTTTTCTATGGTGTCATGGTAGTAGTCCTTGCAGTAATTATTCCTGACACTCCAGTAAACCATCACTATCATGGCTATCAGGTGGAATCTAACCATAATTTAATTCCTGGTGGCATTCAAGGCGGGGTTGGACATAGCCTTGGATGGCATGGTTTAGTGGGAGGTGTCCCTTCCCATGGCAGGAGGGTTGGAACTAGATGATCTTAAGGTCCTTTCCAACCCTAACTATTCTATGATTCTGTGATTCTATATTATTATTTCTTTTTAACTTTTCTTTCAGGAAAAACAAAAAGGAAGAAAAAGTTCGTTTATCCATTTATTTATCCTTTATTTCTTTAAAGAATTCCTGACACCTGCAGACATATAATCATATGGGAAATAATCAGTGACTTTGCCTATTTATGCATCTTAACAACAGGAAGTGAAAAAGCAAATGGAATGAGACATTGGCAGTCACTGTTTTCTCTTCTGAATAGCCAGTTTGATCATCTGATTCATACATCAGGTAGTTCGATACAAAAGTTTACAGCAGTGAGGATCATTTTGTGCATAATTCATGTGAAGAAAAAAGGGCTATGTCTTCAGGCAATATTATGTTCATCAAATAATTTGACAATCTCTAATCAAGAGTCAGGAGAGAAGATATACATGACCTTTATATGTTTTGGTTTTGTTTCTTTTTTTTTTTTTTTTTTTCTCAAAGCGAAAAAAAAACCACATAAGCCAGAAAAATGTTGGCAGAAGAAGATAAAGGACACAAAATACCTGAAATTAGATTATGATATTTTGGGCTGAGACAGCACATTACATTATGAGATCTCCAAGCCATTTCCAGACTTCAGTTCACAAGCTAAGTGTCATTACAAGTATTTTTGGGAAAATTAAACTGATAAGTGGAGTGCCATGACTCATTTTAAGTTATGCAGCAACTCTCAGGAAAGCCTAACACAAAATTCAGAACTTGGGATCTTCGTTACCTTTTGCAGTTATTACAGATGGAGTCAAGAGTCAAAAAAAAAAAAAAAAAAAATCGTTTCCTCAAAAAACTTGTGAATAACACATGGATTTGCTCAGTTTCATTTTGCTTTGCTTCACTTTTTCAAAGAGCCTGTTGGAAACTGTCCTTGTCAGGCATCCTCTGAGTGGCTGTGGAGGAACCTTATCTGCTGAGTTTTATCTGTTCCAGATAAACAACTGTAGATTTGGCCTTTCCCACAGCAAAGGACTTTGGTTGTCCACAAGGCATGCCTGGAATTGATACCAAACCTTCTCCTTGTCCCAGGTGGTCAGTATTATGTCTGTTATGCCATGATTCTCTGTACATGAAGAACAAGCTTTCCCAGGTCAAATTGCACAATCAATATCTCTGTTGTGTGATTGACCCTCCTTTTGTTTTCCTAAGTATCTATTCCCTTGTATTCCCACTCTCAGAGTTATTAAGTTTATAACTCCTGTCACTGAAATATGAATTCTCTGTCCTATTGCTTGTGAACTTCTTACTCTGCAGATTTTTGCTCCTTTAGACAAAAGGCTGGATTCCTTTTCCAAAGTGTCAGCTATCTCTGGGTATTTCCACTTGAACAGGAACAAGAAAAGCTGAATAACACTTTATAGTCATTCTGGTCTCTGCTGTCAACACAAAACACGAGAAAGCAGACCTCCCTGAAGTTCTCCCACCCCTGAAGTCAATCTATAAAGCAAACAGGATTAATAGGTAGA
Source organism: Amazona ochrocephala (assembly GCA_039720435.1). Taxonomy (NCBI): domain Eukaryota; kingdom Metazoa; phylum Chordata; class Aves; order Psittaciformes; family Psittacidae; genus Amazona; species Amazona ochrocephala. The sequence continues at coordinate 112,401,321 of CM077909.1, forward strand.
ACAAGTCACCCATATTATTTCATTAACACTATTCGGACATCATCAGTGTTTTACCTGCTGTTGTTCAATCATCCTAAGCTTGCCTTAGGCACATGATCCTGGCTGCCTGAAGAACACATTTCATTCTTGAAAGTTATCATTGCTCTTCTTCTGCTTGTCTTTTGACTCCAGTGGAGACCAAAAGACATAGATCTTCAGCAGTATCCCATTGAGAGTTCTCATGGCACTTCAGGCACTTAGGCATGATCTATGCTCTCAACAGTTAAAGATAATGACTTCAGGAATAATCTTTCATAGGTTTTATATTAAATGAGACTAAAGTGCAAGCAGGGTATTAAAGTACCTTGTTATTTGCAGAGTGCTTACAGTAACCTTAAATATGGAGATGATCAAATTTCATGACCTTTATTTTTAATTTTTCCCCCTTTTTTTTTTTTTTTTTTCCTCCTTCTTTCTTGTGTGTGGAAGTCTGGCATGCATGTATGCTTCACCCAGACTGGTACACAGGCATTCATGACCATGGTGTATGTGCATATACACACAAGCTGTCCATGGGGTGCTATGAGTAGTTCTGTCCTTTAAACACTGTAGCCTATGCATTCATCTGGGTTGATTTGCTTAGCTTTATTTGGTATCTGATCTGTATTACAGTGATCTACACTTTCAGCTCATGCTGGTACAACACTTTTTCGGCAAGAAAAAAGAAACAGAGGCTTAGATAGTGTGCTCATGGGCCTGTATGCTTGTAGGATTGTGCCTTTCATCTTTCAGTTAGACACAAAACTGCTCACTCCTTCTCCTAGCAGCCACGATCTGCACTGTTAAGCAGTCGCTGCATTGCACGCCACCACTGACTGCATTTCAATCATGTCAGGGCAACTTATTTACAGAAACAATGCGCTGTGTATACATGCATATGCATATGTTTGCACACACAAACAGATATATCACAGAGCTGATAATGATATGCCTGTGATGAATTGCGCAGTCAGGTAGAATTTAAGTTGCTGATTTTAATGTTCAGAATAAGCTTCAACAAAGTTGCAGTCCCATTCATAGCTTTTTAATAGAACAATATGCTAATTTGATCTTGCTTCCCCCACTTACTATTAAATGACTTGTGTAGCCAGCTAGTATAATTTCATGGGCAAATGAAAGATGTATTTTGTGGTACATTGGAAAATGTTTGTGTTTGATTCATTTAAGATAGAAGTTTCTGTGAGGCTGCATGACTATTTCACATATTAGAAAGACTCCTGGCAAGTATAAAGGTAGTTCAGTCAGAAAAAGGCAATTTACCCTATGATTTTTCACATAGAGCTCAACAACAAAATGAATATTCCATGTATAATGGAATATTCAGTGCAGAGCCAGCACTGTCAACCTTTGCTGCTCCACTGCTTGAATTTTCCAACACCGTATTTACAATTTCCTCCCTCTATGCATAGGGAACAACTTCATGAATACCTACAAAGCCATGTCACAACTTCTTTCAAACTCTTCCTTCGCTCTACACAGCAATGGCTTGTTAGAAATACACCTAAAGCACTTATGCAGCCAGTTGCGTATGCTTGTAGAAAGGGTAGTTTTTTCTTCATGTAACTAACTCATGCCACTTAGAATTGTCTCACCTGCTACTTCTCCACCTCCTCCCTTTGCCATCCTCGTTGCTTGTCTCTCATTTTACACTTAAATGATAGGCCCCTTTGGGGAAACACCATCTGGTAAGATTTAGGTCTGCTGAATGTACAGTGCCGAAGGACTCAGACCTCAAAGCATTGTGTGCAACTAAATAATATCAGTAACAGCAAATTCTTATGCATTCTGGCTCCTTAAGGCCTATATTCTCATCAGTTCAAGCTTCGTAAAACTACTAATATGGGATAACATAACAAATTAACAACAAGGGAAGTTCACAAAAGGGCAATCTAGCCCAAAGCCTTCCAAAGATATTAGCATTCATTTTGCAACCTTGTCTCCAGTTTGCTCAAAGTTGATGATTGGAGGTTACACTTTCATTAAAAATTGACAACATTTTAAATGCTAATCAAAACCGCTTGTCCTTTCTACCTCCATTTATCTTGGGGTGGGGGGAAGAGAATTAAAAAGGGGCAGGGAGGAAGAAAAGAGAAACAAAACATAAAAGAAACCTGACTTTGAACTGCAACAAATAGTCTCTCACATCTCTCCTTCCCTCCTTCTGTGCAGGACAGATAAGAGCTATGCAGATTGAGTGTCAGGACCTCAGCGGCAAGGGGGAAAGCTCAGTTTCTGGAGTTCGGAATGCTCTTTGCAAGAAGAGGAGGTAACAGACTGCAAGTTGGAGGCACTGGAAACAGAAGAGGAGGCAGTAGTGCAGGCTTTTCACTGGCAATATTGCTGTAAGGTACATGTCATTTCACAGAGAAAAAGATAAAGAGGGGAAAAAAAAAAAAAAAAAAAAAAAACCCAGCAAACTGACCAAATAAATCTAAAAATAGTGTGCATTTATTGAATGTAAAATATTGATCAGAACTAATCCTCAGGCACAGGTACAATCTAAGTGGAACCTTAAGGTAGTAGCTAACTGAGAAATACTGACACACTTCTGTTGCCGTTAGAAATGTACTGGGATGAGACAGAAAGATATTCCTTAGGAAGAAAAAAATATATTCAAGCATTTCTGACCAAAACTTTTTTTTTTCAGATTATTTTTATTTTGAGGAATGCTTATAAGCTTTTGTTTTCAGAAAGAAAATAATAATTCATGAAACAAACATGAAATATTTTTTTAAATGTGCTGTCAACCTTTTGAAACTTGATCAACTTTGAAGCATTCTTTTTCCCCAAAGGGTCTTCAAATAAGAAAAGACAATAAATTAATAAATAAAATCAGATATTTTTTTTCCTTTTCTTTTTTTTTTTTTTCCTGAGAAGTTATAGTTCTGTGCCTCTGAAGCAGCTGTGTAACAGTGAATTACAGCACAACTGGCGGAGGTGTGAATGCACCAGTCAATAAGGCAGCCGTTGTAGAATCAAGCTAAAATCTCACATGTACCCTCAGAGATAATGGTGAATTGTTGCTAGATAGCAAAAATAAAAATAAAATTAAATGCATGCCTACATCTGTAACTATTTCTATACATTTTCTTCCTTTTATTTTCCACCTGAGTACAAAACTTACTTTCAAATCTATCTATTTGTAGTTAGACTTTTAGCTTCTAACAGGGCTCCCAAATCCCGTCTTTTAGCATCTCAAGTGAAGTTTTTGTAAGTGTAACTTTAGGCAACAAGTCAGAACAGAATAGGTTCAACTGCTGATTTTCTACAAACCAATATTGCTTAACTTCAAAGAAACCATGCCATTTTGTATCACATCAGAATCCAATCCTACAGTTTTACTGTGTTCCTTACTTAATAACTCAATATATGAACGTAAAACGTTATAATAGTAGCAACCCAGCAATTTGAGCAATCTGAACAGATTAGATGTTTTAATACTTGTTTCCTACTTTCAGAACATCCTTGACCTGCTGTTCATGCTCCTTTTGATTCAGCCCAGGTTACGGCTGGCTTTCTGGGCTGCAAGCACACACTGCTGGCTCATATTCATTTTTTCGATGACCAACCCTCCCAAGTCCTTCTCCGCAGGGCTTCTCTGAATATCTTCTGTGCCCAACCTGGAGCTGTGCCTGGGATTGTTCCGACTCAGGTGTAGGACCTGGCACTTGTCATGGTTAAACTTCACAAGCTCGGCATCTGTCCACCTCATAAGCATGTCAAGGTCCCTCTAGATGGCATCACTTCCCTGCAACATATCAACACAACCACACAGCTTGGTGTCATCGGTAAACTTGCGGAGGGTGCACTCAATCCCACTCTCCATGTCACCGACAAAGGTGTTGAACAAGACCAGTCCCAACACAGATCCCTGAGGGACACCACTCGGTACTGGTCTCCAACTAGACATTGAGCAACTGAGCACAACTCTTTGCGTTCTGCCATCCAGCCAGTTCTTTATCCACCAAATGGTCAACCTATCAAATTGTTGTCTCTCCAACTTAGAGACAAGGATGTCATGTGAGACAGTGTCAAACACTTTGCACAAATCCAGGTAGATGATAACAACTACTCTACCCCTGTCCATCCGTTCCATAGCCCTGTCATGGAAGTCCACCAGATTGGTCAGGCAGGATTTCCCCTTAGTGAAGCCATGCTGGTTGTCACCAAGCACCTTGTTGTTTTTCATGTGCCTTAGCATGTCTTCCGGGAGAATCCTGCCCCTTTACTCTGCTCTCGTGAGACCTCACTTGGAGTATTGTGTGCAGTTCTGGTGTCCTCAACATAAAAAGGACATGGAAGTGTTAGAACAAGTGCAGAGGAGGGCCACGAGGATGATCAGGGGACTGGAGCACCTCCCATATGAAGATAGGCTGACAAAATTGGGGCTGCTCAGCCTGAAGAAGAGAAGGATGCATGGAGACCTCATAGCAGCCTTCCAATATCTGAAGGGGACCTATAGGGATGCTGGGGTGTGACTCTTCATTAGGGACTGCAGTGACGGGACAAGAGGTAACAGGTTCAAACTTGAACAGGGGAAGTTTAGATTGGATCTGAGGAAGAAATTCTTTCCTGTAAGGGTGGTGAGGCACTGGAATGGGTTGCCCAGGGAAGTTGTGAATGCTTCACCTGCGGTGGTGTTCAAGGCTGGGTTGGCATGGTTTAGTGGGAGGTGTCCCTCCCCATGGCAGGGAGATTGGAACTAGATGATCTTAAGGTCCTTTCAACCCTAACTATTCTATGATTCTATGATTCTATGATTCTATTATTCTGTGATTCTGTGATTCTATGATTCTGTGATTCCATGATCCCATGATTCTTTTTTAACCTCTGTTTTTAAGGGTGTTATTGTATTTAAAAAGAAAACCAAACCAAAACAAAATACCAAAAAACCTCCCTGACAACCAACCAACAAAAGCACCTGTGTAACACTTTGGAGTCTTAGCCAAATTTCTGTGCAATCAGCCTTTTATAAATTCCTCTTCTACTGTTCTGTTGGACCAAGAATTCTTTATGTCTTGCACTGAAATACTGTAAGATGTTCCTGGATGCTGTTAAATTCTGTATTTCTTAGCCTAGAAGTCATAGAATGCTTATAAAGTGTTTCAAGATTTCTGTAGGATGCTGCATGAAATAAAAGATGCTATTATTCTGAAATCCTACTCAGCCATGGAATTAGGATCCCAAAGCAGAGGCTGAAATAAATATGTCCTTTAGAATGCGAGAGAGAAGAGAGGAAAAAAGGTTTAAATTAATAATATTTCAAGGAATTTTTATTTTAAATTAAAATGCATGATTTAGACCATATTTCAATTATCAGCTCAATATTACTCTTTAAACAAATGACTAGAGTTAACGAGACAGCTACTATATATTGAATACATTGATTTTCTGCTTGGTGTAAACTCTAAATAGCTGATTAGAAAGCTGTGAATCAGAAGGACTCAGTGTACCTAATACACCCTGCAATAAATTACAAGCTGAAAGCCATACAAATCTTTGAAGGAGAAATGTATTCTAAGCACATGAAAATGAAACTTTAATGCATAAATGTTAATGGCAAACCTGCCCTATCTACCTGTTCAAGAAATAGTGCATATTTTGATATACATATCAAGCTAACGCAGAAAAATATTGAGCTTAGAGATATAAAGATACCTCAAATTTATTTAAAGAAAAAACATTATTATGAAATGAATACTTAATTGAACAACTTCTCATAGGATGTCCACAGTGTACTACCTTTTTCATCCTTCTCCATCATTATCACAGTGACTGATATAGTGCCACATTCATGCACACCAGAAGCTTCTGATTTTGAACACTGTGTAATGGGGCCAGGTTTACCCTTGGAACAATTGTGAAGGCAGTGCAATATTACCAGGGCTAAGCATGAATATATGATTCAGGTTTTCTATAAAGAGATGATCCAGATTAACTTTATGGAACAAAAGAGGAATAGAATTATAGAATCATAGAATCATAGAATAGTTAGGGTTGAAAGGACCTTAAGATCATCTAGTTCCAAACCCCGTGCCATGGGCAGGGACACCTCCCACTAAACCATGTCACCCAAGGCTCTGTCCAACCCAGCCTTGAACACCGCCAGTGATGGAACATTCACAAATTCCGTGGGCAACCCATTCCAGTGCCTCACCGCCCATACAGTAAAGAATTTCTTCCTTATATCCAATCTAAACTTCTCCTGTCCAGCTAGAGACCAGTAATGAGGGTTGTCCCTCAGGGATCAATGTTGGGACCGATCTTGCTTAACATCTTTGACAGTGACATGGACAGTGCGATTCAGTGAGCCCTTAGAAAGTTTGCCAGTGACACCAAGCTGTGCGGTTCAGTTGATACATTGGAGGGAAGTGATGCCATCCAGAGGGACCCTGACACGCTTGCGTGGTGGGCTGATGCTAACCTGATGAAGTTTAACCATGCAAAGTGCAAGGTCCTACACGTGTGTTGGAGCAATGCCAGGCACAACTGCAGGTTGGGCAAAGAAGAGATTCAGAGAAGTCCTGTGGAGAAGGACTTGGGGATGTTGTTTGCTTAGAAAATGAACATGAGCCGGCAGCGTGCTCACAGCCCAGAAAGCCAACTGTATCCTGGGCTGCTTCAAAAGCAGAATCATAGAATCATAGAATCATAGAATAGTACGGGTTGGAAAGGACCTCAAGATCATCGAGTTCCAAGCCCCCTGCCATGGGCAGGGACACCTCCCACTAAACCATGCCATCCAAGGCTATGTCCAACCCCACCTTGAACGCCGCCAGGGATGAAGCATTCACAACCTCCCTGGGCAACCCATTCCAGGGCCCCACCACCCTCACAGTAAATGATTTCTTCCTCATATCCAATCTAAACCTCCCCTGTTTAAGTTTAAACCCATTACCCCTTGTCCTCTCACCACAGTCCCTAATGAAGAGTCCCTCCCCAGCATCCCTAGAGGCGCCCTTCAGGTATTGGAAGGCTGCTATGAGGTCTCCACGCAGCCTTCTCTTCTGCAGGCTGAACAGCCCCAAGTTTCTCAGCCTATAGGGATGCTGGGGGGGGACTCTTCATTAGGGACTGTGGTGAGAGGACAAGGGGTAATGGGTTTAAACTTAAACAGGGGAGGTTTAGATTGGATATGAGGAAGAAATCATTTACTGTGAGGGTGGTGGGGCCCTGGAATGGGTTGCCCAGGGAAGTTGTGAATGCTTCATCTCTGGCGGCGTTCAAGGTGGGGTTGGACATAGCCTTGGATGGCATGGTTTAGTGTGAGGTGTCCCTGCCCATGGCAGGGGGGTTGGAACTCAATGATCTTGAATGGCCAGCAGGTCAAAGGAGGTGATCCTGCCCCTCTACTCTGCTCTTGTGAGACCTCAGTTGGAGTACTGTATGCAGTTCTGGTGTCCCCAATGTAAAAAGGACATGGAACTGTTGGAGCAAGTCCAGAGGAGGGCCATGAGGATGATCAGGGGAGTGGATAACCTCTCGTATGAAGATAGGCTGAGAAAGTTGGGGCTGTTCAGCCTGCAGAAGACAAGGCTGCATGGAGACCTCATAGCAGCCTTCCAGTATCTGAATAGGGGCTGTAGGCATGTTGGGGATGGACTCTTCATTAGGGACTGTAGTGAGAGGACAAGAGGCAATGGGTTCAAATTTATACAGGGGAAGTTTAGATTGGATCTGAGGAAGAAATTCTTTCCTGTAAGGGTGGTGAGGCACTGGAATGGGTTGCCCAGGGAAGTTCTGAATACTCCATCCCTGGTGGTGTTCAAGGCCAGGTTGGACAGAGCCTTGGGTTGCACGGTTTATTGGGAGGTGC